>CM062805.1:352925515-353306373 GCA_031772625.1 Pinus tabuliformis | reverse complement strand
TCTCAACTTTCCTTTGCAACTTCTTTTCTTATTCTTGGAGAATTTATGTTCTTGCTATTCCTTTTCCTTGTCTTTTATTTCCAATCCTTGTATGTTAATCATACTGGGGTTGTTGTAGAATGTCATCTTCCTCCACCATTTTCCCTTTCTAACCAAACTTAGTCTTTCTGGACTTCCTTGTGTAGGTAGTAAAAATTTTATCCTATTCAACTTTCTCAACTTCCTCTCTTACCATTCTTCTTGCCTTGATACTGCTGCTTGATGGAATAGAGTTTCTTTGTCTGTACTCTAAAAAGTCTTCCTCTATAGCATCTACATCAATCAATAGTTCTACATGTTGTTGCCCTTCTTCTTTAAATTCTGTTGTTCTTCCTGTGAATTTCGTTGCTTTGCTTGCTCCTCATCTGCCATAAATCATTAGTCACCAAGAATTTCTTCCAGGTGACACTTATCTTTTGCATTTCAAACTCAATCAAGATTTTTACCAAACCAAAATGGTATAGGATCCTATCCTTGTTTCTTCTTTGTTTTTGTATGGTCTTAGACATCTTAGTTAAGCTTTGCAAAATAAAATAAGGAAAGCTTATAAGATAGTCCCCTCTAAGATGCATTAACAGTTTGATATGATAAAGAAATACAATGCTATATCTTCCCTCATAGGTTATAAATTTTTGAATGACATAAACCTTTTCATCCCATGGATGAATGAGCCAACTCCTAGGAATACCTGATTTCCAGTCAACCGATGATACCCTTGTCCTGGATATAAAATGTGTCCATGTTTTCTCCTTGAACTGCTTTGTTTTAAAATACTTCTCCCCTTCTAGGCTTATGCCTATTGCTTGAGCAATTATGTCTTCTAAGACCCTAAAAGAAAATTTTCCTACAATGGCCCTCTCTCTGGTGAATGAAGAGGAAAACTCCCTTGCTGTTAGCTCATTGTGCCAATTAAAGCTTTCTAGGAATGTTAGCCATTATTTTGCCCTAACAATTTCTATGCAGTCCTTATGGAATTTGGAAGGGTCAAATTAATCTGGCTCTATTCTATTTGCCATGAGAGAAATATTTTTACCTCCGGTTATCTTTTGTTGTAAGAAGAATTTATGGTTGTAAAAAAAATTACTGCATTTTCCTTATGCTGTAAAAAGAATTTTAACATAATTGAGAAAAAAAAACTACCTGAGCCTGAGTGCTATGCGTGTCTCTATTTTTTAGTGGAGGACGCTATCAATTAAATTGAAATGCCCTTCAACCAGTTATGTAGAATCTCCCCTGTGCCGTGGCCCTCTTACTCGTATGTTGACATTGTTATTGTCAACATACTCGTAACACTATACCCATATGTATTTTAAAGAGGATTTCATTTTAATCTTCAAAATGTTAAACAACTCTTACCAGTCACTAAGAGAAATTCACAACGTTCTCTATAGGTTCGGACTTCTACATATACTATGTGATAAAAACAATGTTTACTTCCCTTTTTCAACACAATGGTTTCATTCATAATTAACCTTACTACCTCCATACAACACTTGATTATGAAACGAACCCTCGGTCCCTTCACGCAGCATATACTTCAATGATAATCCTTCAATTCCTTACACAAGGATTTTTAATGACATCCTGAGCAGTCCTGGCAGCAGTCTTTGAATGATGAAATTGGGTATGGTGCAAGCCCTTTGCTAAAATCGTGAGGGCTATGGATCATTATGGCATCTTCAGATCGTGAGGGCATCGGGTCATTATGATTTCTCTGAACTAGCCATTAATCCTCATTATGATAACATACCCTTTGTCTTATCAAATATTTTTTATGTTCTAGATTTAAAAAAATTTAGGTTGAAAACCATAAAAATTTATAAATCCTTCATCTTCGTGTCCTTATCCCATTCTTCAAAATTCGGATCTGTAGCTACTAATTGATGGCTTCTAATCTGTAGTTGTCAACTTAATTGGTTTTGAGTATGTATGCTTAGTTTTAGTAGGTATGTTGAATGTTGGATTAGAAATGTATGTATAGGATAAAAGATAGGCTTTAAGGATCAGGCTTAGGGATATGTACAAGATAGAAAATAGGACTAATGTAACCAGAAATGTATGTACAGGATAGAAAATCTAGTTTTTAAGAGTAGGAATGACTCCTACAGGATATAAAAATGGGCATGTATGATATAGGATAGGCTAGATATTAGAAACTAAAATCAATAATCATCATAAACCACTATTTTAAACTTCGAATTAATAAAAGAAATTAAAAGTATTAAAATGAAAATTCTTATAGCCCTCTAGTGTTTATTTGTTTGGAAGCTAGATTTTGTTGTTTGATACATTCAAGCATAGCAAAATGTGATGGTGTCCACTTCTCTCTTGAGTGTAGTCTCTTTTCCTTAGGTGTAGTCTAGTCTTCTTCTTTGCAATGTTCTTCTTCTTAGGTGCGGTCTTCTTCTTTGCAATCTTCTTCTTCTTAGGTGCAATATT
This sequence comes from Pinus tabuliformis, assembly GCA_031772625.1. NCBI lineage: Eukaryota > Viridiplantae > Streptophyta > Pinopsida > Pinales > Pinaceae > Pinus > Pinus tabuliformis. The sequence continues at coordinate 353,303,895 of CM062805.1, read as the reverse complement.
CTTCTTCGCAGATGAAATCTTCCTCTTAACAAATCCCATTCTGATAATGTGCATAGAACGGGTTCCTTTTCTAAGGATGAGAATTTGTAGATAACAGGTCCCTTTCTGAAAAATCAAGATTTATAGATAACAGGTCCCTTTCTGAGATATGTTTAAAGTTTGATCAAATACTGAACAAAAATCATTTCTTGTTGAGAATCCATTAGAAAATGTAAAGAAAAATCTCTTCTTCTACTGGAAATGAAATTAAGGAGATGAAAGCATGAAGCAGTTCAGACTTTCTCCTCTCCTACTGATGGTTTGACTTGTCCTCAAATCATTTTTCAGAGATTAAAATTGGGAAATGATTTTATTTTGAACATCAAACTGAATAAAAGAGAATTCTTACAAGACAATTGCTTGTTTTTTCATAAGAATTCGTGTTTAGAGTATGCCATATCTGGTTTTCATATCTAAACATTATTATGTTTTATTTATTTATTTATTTTTGTTTTTTTTACTTTTTAAAAAAATGCTTAAGGCTTAGATATTACAGTTGACTGTTGTACTATCTGTACCTCCTTTTGCTGTGATACTGTCTCCATGAAATATTCTTTGCTAACAGGCTTATGATAGATCTTGAGCCTGTGTCCATTTACTAGATATGTTTGTCCTTCCTGGTCAATTGTGGTGAGTTTGACTGATCCATTCTCAAAGACTTCAATGATTTCATAAGGGCCCATCCAATGGGTTGTAAATTTGGCTTTGTAGTCTTTGAATTTTGAGTCAAAGAGTAATGCCCAGTCACCAACTTGAAATTCTTTCTTCTTAATTAATTTATCATGCCATTGTCTCCTTTGTTGTTGTATCATTATTGTCCTTTCCAATGCTTGCAGTCTCATCTCATCCAACTGATTTAATTGCATGATTCTTTCTTGCTGAGCTTCAGAAATATCTATTCCTAAGTTTGAACCAATTTCTATGTATGTATTTTAAATTCTATAAGCATCATGACTTCTTTTCCATACACTAGCTAATAAGGTGTAAACCCTGTTCTGCTTTTCCAGGTGATTTTATATGACTAGAGTGCTTCATTGAGCTTATCTGCCCAATCCTTCATGTTTGTTGCCACTGTTTTTTTCATGATCCCTTCTAATGTCTTGTTTGTATATTCCACTTGGCCATTGGCCTACGGATGGTAGGGTGTACTCCTTCTGTGCTTGATTTTGTACTTGTCAGTAATTTCTTGAACCAGTCTAGAAGTGAATTGACTCCCTTGGTCAGTTACTATCTCTCTGGGCACTCCATATCTAATGAAGATTTCTTCAAAAAGGAAATTGAATACTATTTGTTCAGTTGCCCTTACAAGTGCCTTCTCTTTAGACCATTTAGTCACATAATCGGTACATACAAGAGTGTACTTCTTACCTTTGGATGGTGGATTGATGGGTCCAACAAAGTCGAGAGCCCATTTTTCAAATGGCTCTAGATGTACTTGTGGCTGTAGTGGATTCTCATTGGAGGTGGTTGGTCAGACCATGCATTGGTAGTTGTCATAACTTCTTACATACTTCTTTGAATCTTCGAAAATTGATGGCAAGTAGTAGCCAAGGCTAAGAATTTTGTGTTCTATCCTCTTAGTTGCAAAATGGCCACCACAAGGTTGATCATGGCATGATGTTAGTATATCAATAATTTCATCCTCTCTAATGCATCTTCTAATGATCATATCATAACCAGTGTAAAACAAATAACCATTAACCCATGAATATCTTGCGCTTTGTTTAATGAGTCTTTTCTTCTACTTTGAACTAAAATATGGAGGTACTTTTCCTGTGGAAAAATAATTAGCTAAATCAGTATATCATAGAGTTAACATTGAAATTGCAAACAAGTGTTCATTAGGAAATGAATATTCAACTTAGATAGCTTCACCTAGATTTTGTAATCTATAAAGGTAATTTACTACTTGGTTCTCTATCCCTGGTCTATCCAGTATGGTGAGATTAAATTCTTGTAGTACGCGTAACCATCTAGTGATCTTGCCATTAGCAATAGATTTGTCCATTAAGTATCTAATGGCAGAGTAGTCAGTGTGAATGAGGACTTCATATCCAGTTATGTAGTGACGAAATTTGTTCACGCATGTATAATTGGAAGCATTTCCTTTTCCGTTACTATGTAGTTGAGTTCAACAGGAGTCAAATTTTTGCTAATAAAGTAAATGGCATTAATTAAAGCATCTTCTTTCTTCCCTAATGAAGCCCCTACTACTGTGTCAGATGCATCAGTTTAGATGTCAAAGGTAAATTCCAATTGGATCCCCTTAAAACTAGAGCAGTGCTTAGTTTCTCTTTTAGTTTTTCAAAAGAATTTTGACAAGACTCATTCCAATTGAAGGATACATATTTTGCAAGAAGTTTAAACAAAAGCAAAGCTATCTTACTAAACTTTTTAATAAATCTACTATAATGGCTTGCATAACCAAGAAAGCTTCTTACATTTTTTTGATTTGTTGGAATTGACAATTTGACAATAATTTGTATTTTGGTTTGATCTACCTTGATTCCCTTAGGAGAAATATGATGTCCTAAGACTATTCCCTCATTCATCATCATATAACATTTTTCATTACTTAAAGACAAGTTTGTTTCTATACATCGTTGTAAAACTTTCTCAAAATTTTGCAAAGAATTGTCAAAGGAATCACCATATACTGGAAAATCATCCATATATACCTCAACACATTCGTGGACCAGATCAACAAAAATTGATAATAATGCTCTTTGAAATGTTGTTGGAGAATTGCACAAGCCAAATGGTAGTACATTATAAGCATACGTGTCCTAGGGACAGGTAAATGTTGTTTTGTCTTGGTCTTCTGAGGCTATGCTGATCTAATTGTAGCCACTAAAACCATCCAAAAAGGAAAATGACATTTCTCCAGCTAATGTATCCAAAACTTGGTAAATAAATGGCAATGGAAAATAGTCTTTAAGGGTGGCTTTATTTGGTTCTCTATAGTCAAAACAAACTCGCCACTTGATTTTTCTTGGGGACTATTACTAGCAGAGATACCCATTGGCTGTCAAAAATGTGGTATATGAACTTTACTTTTAGTAACTTCTATAATTTGTCTCTTACAATCTCTTTGAGCATGGGGTTCATCCGTCTTTTTGGCTGCCTCACTGATTGAATACTACTGTCTGTATAGATATAGTGAATGCAAGTTTCTGGGTGAATTCCCTACATGTCAGTGTAGTCCCAAGCGAATTCCTTTTGGTATTTGGTAAGAAAATCAAGCAACTTTCGTTCCTGAGATGTTTCTAGAAATGCCCCATTGTTCAATGTTTTCCTGGGCTGATTTTTATAGTCTTGCTTTGTGTGTTTGTAATGGAGTTGATTGGAAAGATATCTTCAAATTATGTTTTTAGATAATACATGGTACAAGTCTCCCGAAAGATTTGTGCCAATATTTGATCTGCAATAGTGTATTGTTCATTTCTCAACTCTTCTGAAACATCAAGTTGAGAGATAAACATTTCCACTAAATCTTCATTGTTTTTCTCCCTAATATCATACATTTGATTGATGCTTAAAACATAGTGTATTTCTTCATTATCATTGAATTTGTCATCAAGCCATAGGTTTTCTATTACTGTTGGAGCTTATGCTGATGGGTACAAGGTAAGTTGTTTTCTCTTTGTGCCTATAGAAATGATCATGTTACCAAATCTACACCCAATGAATACATCAACAGTTTCCAACCATGGTCCGCCAAGTATGAGTGGGTGTCCTCCTAAATTTGATTTTTGATGGAGTACTAAGAAATCAACTGCATACTCCCAAGAGTCTAGTGAAACAATTATATCTTTCAGTATCCCTTTAGGAATGACTTTAGAGTGATCTGCTAATTCCAAAACAATTAGGGTTGACTGTAACTTTTTTAGTTACAAATTTTTCATTGTGTCAAATGTCATTACATTTATTGTAGCTCCTAAATAAATTAGAGTGTTTGGAATTGAAATTTTGTTGATAATTGTTGTCACTCTAGGTATGCCTGGGTCAACATATTTTTCCATGGATATGATATTTGACATAAGGCCAACTAAATTGCTAATAACATGTATTGTTTGTGGATCAAATCTTTTCTTTGCATGATTTTTTACACATAGCTCTTTAATGGCTTTGGTATAAATCGTAATATCCTTGACTGCCTAGAGTAATGGCATTTTGACATACACATTTCTCAATTCATCAATAACCTCGAATTGTGGAAATGGTGTGGGTAACTTTGGTTGATGTAATCATTGTAGAAATGGAGGTGATGGTAGTGTTTTGATTTGTTGACCCTGTTCTAAATTGTTTTATGTTGGGTCATTTTGTTTACTGCGTGTTGGTTTTTCTTGTTCATCAATTTGACTCTCATTTTGTGACTGCGTTGAAACGGGTGGAGGTTCTTTTTGCAGAGTTCGGCCTGACCTCAGTTAAATTTTTTGCAATGGGAGTTGGGTACATTGGTCCTTCATCCATGCTATAAGCTGGTCTATCTATTCGGTTGTTTGGGTTAGCTAGGGGTTGAGCTAGTAGCTGTGTGAGTTTAGGAGGTTTTTTGGATGGTAATTTTAGCTGTGATGAATTTATTTGTGGAGGAGTAGGTAATATTTTTTGAGGATTTTGTTGTTGATAAGCAACTGGTTGCTAAGGGTATTATTGTGGGTATGGCTGAGAATATTGTTGTTGATAGTGTTGGGGAAATGACTGAGAAAATGGTTGCCAATATTGTTGAGGTTGTTGTTGAGTAAACTATTGAGGATAAGAATATCCTTTCCATCCTTGTTGTGGATATGTTTGCTGTTGTTGATTAAACCAATTTTGCCAAGGCATAGGAACATTCCAAGAATTTTGAACAGGCATGTAATAATTTGCTGGATTTGGATTTTGATACATACCTAGAGGTCTTGCTGGCCATGGCCTTCTAGCTCCCATGAAATACATGTTCTCCATTTCTGCATTGGCTTCCAAATTATAATTCTGCAAAAGTTTCATCTTTGTGCAATCCTAAGTGTCATGATTTTTTGTACAAAACCCACAAATCTGCACATTATCTAAAGGACATTCTTTCAAAACATGTTTTCGTCCACATTTGAGACAAAATATAGATAACTCTTGTTCTTGGTCATCTTGTCTTTTCTTTGTTTTTAAAGTGTTGATTTGATTCCCCAAGGTGTTTAAAAGGTCTGTTTTGAAATCTTCAAATAGATTGCCTAGTTCAACTCTAGTAATATTTCCTGTGGCAGATTTAGTGATCTTAGATGTCATAGTTATTTTTCCATTTCTTGCCCTTCTTTCGGAGTACTTTTCACACATGTCAGCAATCTCATCAAAAGATAAACTAGAAATGTACCCTTTACCCATGAGATTGAGGTCATCTAGATACTCATCCAGGATGCCCTTGAGAAATATTGCTCGAATAAGATCAACAGACATGGTTCTATGTTTTGATTTTTGTAAATTATATGAGAATCTTTCTAAGTATTCCTCTAAGGTCTCATCTTCTTGTTGATTCATTCTCAAGATGTCATCTTCAGAATATTTTGATCTATAGTAAGATTGATACTTCTTCAAAAATATTTTTCTCATGTCATCCCAATCAGTGACTGAATGTTCACCTAATCGCATGAACCACCCAAGTGTTGTTGCTTTTAATGTAGCAGGAAAAAGTTGAAGTCAATGTGCATCATTGGTCTATCCATAGGTTCGGCATACTATGTCAAATTCGAGCAAAAAGAAGTCAGGGTCTTCAGATGCTATACCATAAAAGTTTGGTAATACAGATGGCGGTATATTTTTCATTTTAATTTCCTCATCCATATACGCTCCTCTATCTTGAATTGGAAATTTAAACTTGGATTCCTCTGCCACTAGTGGATTTGGATTTCCTCTAAACAAAGTATCATTTCCTTGTTTTTCTTCATTCTCTCTTTTTCTTCTCCTTTCTTCCATTTGTCTCTCATACTCTCTTAGTTGTTCTGTAGTAGGTCCTCTGGATCCTCCATCTTCAGTCATTGTGATTTGTGATTTGTCTAAGGTTTCTATCTCTTCTTCTTCTTTTAGTTCTTGAGAGAAAATCTATTCAAAGATAGGCTATTAGATTATTGTACTACTCTCTTTTAGCTTCCCTACTGTAGAAGTCTCAATTATATATCTTTTCTTTGCCTCATGAGCTAGTAGGTTTGTCTTTAAACAAGAGTAAGGCTTTGGCTTGATCTTTGTTTTTCCTTAAGTTTTTCCATACTAACATTTCCAGTTGATGTTGCATACTTAATCCTTTCTAATGGTTCTACTTCTAATGGTGGGTTAGTTGTTGGTTGGGTGGTTTTTATAAATCTTCCTTTCTCATCCCTAAATCTAGACATAGATAAACATGACTAAAAATTAAATTTAAATCTACGTTTTTGTTGTTTTGTTGATTTTAAGTGTTTTTTTAGATTTTTTTTTCTAAATCTTTCTAGTTGCACCTCCCCGACAACAGTGTCAAAATGTTTTGTCTTTACTTATTAAGGTAAGTTAAGCTCTTAATTCATTTATCAACCTGGGAATGTACACTTAGAGGCACTCATCTAATGTATATATATCTAGAAGGATCTAAGTTTCTAATCATAGCCTAGTGAAATGAAATTAACAATGCTCTCTTACGAGATGTCCTTCCTTGTCTTTTCAAACACTTAAGCATTAATTTAGATGAAAGCAAATATATTGAAATTATGATTACCTAGGTAAAATGAACAGAGTATTAATGACTAGTTAAAATCCATATCATTCCCTTATAGAATATTTCTCAATAGAATCCTTTCCAACCTTGGATCATAACAATTCAAAGCAATTTCAACACCTGGCTAGTCCAAGCAACAAATAAGATAAGTAACGTTGCAAACCAATGATAGTTGAATCCCTTACAAGAATAACTTATCTAACTCCAAATTGAATTTAACAATTAAAAATCCGAGTCACTTGGAAATCAAACCATGAACTATCTTTGAAATTAAAGCTAATAAGCAAATATTGAAATTATACAACAGCAAGCATATATATGTCAATATTCAAGATCAGTATTGATTGAGTCCCTTTACAAGGATCTTTTCACAATGAATCCAAATCCTTTCCAATTAATAATTTCAATCACATAACCTTCCTTACAGTGCATAAAATAACCTCTGAGTTTTAAATCTATTTGTGCAACTAGTAAAGAAACTTGATGAGAGTGTACCAACGTAGTGATGATGGCCCTTCAAGACTTCACAAGCACATTGAAAAACAATTAAGAATAATATGACTATTGGACATGAAGGCATAAAATCGATAGTGAAATCTGTATTAGGTTTGGAATTAAAAATGCATAAACTGTACTTTAATGTGTCCAAAATCTAGCAGAAACATAGTCTTTCCTCCTAGGTTATTTATCACAAATCCTATAACAAAAGAACTTCTTCCTTAAAGATATAATCCTAATAGAATTCTATTAATTACATCCAAGAAGGTTGAAATTGGATCAGTTCCTTCATTTATGCAAAAATTCTCCAAATAGAAATTATTTTGTCCATAAAATCTGGAAATTCTGCTTAAGTGGCTGGGTTTGACCAGTGTTGACCGGAAACCTATTTTCTTCAAATTCAAAAGTGGATAGGTAATCCACCATCCGTGTACATTTAGCTTCATTCCCACAATATTCAAATTCGTGAACCTATTATGCAACATGTCAAACCATGGAGCAATTATAGGAGGTTACAACTTCTTGTAATATTCTGGAAAATGTCATTTTTAACAAAATAATTTCAAAAATTAATTTGAAGCTAAAAATAATGGTAATGACATCATATCATTTATTTTCTAAGGATTATAGATGGAATATGAAGGTTAAATGGTAAAAAATGATAATCAAAAGAGGATTTTTAAGTGAAATGGATAGTCATAATTTGGTACCAACACTCGTTAGCACCCTATTATTGCCCTTCCAGTTGAACCCTCTGGACCCACTCCCCCAGGACCTCCTCCATTTGTTGGTGCCTCTCCTATGTTCCCACTAGGTCTCAACCATCCGAGAGCTATTCCGTCGGGACATTATCCTGCAGGATAGATACCTTTCTTATTTCCCCCTTTAGGAATATTTTTTGTACCTGTCATGGCTTTGTTGGTAATTCCTAACATGACTCTAGGGATCCCAATATGGTACATCGATCCCCCTATAAACATCCCACCTAATCAACCACGTTCCTATCATGCTTTGACCCTAGTTCAACCCGTCCCCATGACCCTTGTCACTGCTTTAGTTCCATTACAACCTCAACAAGAACCAACTCCTGTTGCGAAGGCATCTGGCCAGGGGGAGACATCTAAAAGGAAAGATTTGAAGGAAAAGGCTCCCCAAGCTCCTCTAGCCCCTAAGGTTCCATAGCTGACACCCCTATGTGATTTGTGCCAACTGGATGGGCACACCACCAAAATTGTCCTAAACTTCCTCAACTTAAACCTTTGGCTCATGAAGCATTCTGTGAGTCAAATATTCTAGAAGTCCATGTTACCTTACCAGTCCCACCTAAGAACATCAAAACACTTCACAAAAACTACCCTTGTGCCATGTCGGATCTCCATGGTCACTATTCCCATTGTTTCCCTCCTCTCAATGAATTTTGTGATTGCCTTGGGCCGATTCGTGAATATGAGGGCACTTGTAGTGGAGCCTCTACTCTACCTATGGATTGGGTACCACCAGTCAACCAGAACATGGAGACTTTGGCCCTACTGTTGTGATCCCTCCCCCCAATGTTGAGATGACAGACACCACAATCCCCATTCATTACCTGTCATCATCCTCGAGTTCCTCATAGGGAAACTTTTCTGAGGTTTATGTGCATGCTTTTGTTGAAACTCTTTCTTTAGAATCCCAGGTCTCAACATCAGTAGGTCCTCCATCTACCAGTCTGTTTCCTACCATTCCAGACGATGTGTATGTGAACCTTATTTCTCAAGTTGATGTGCCAGGTAATTTTGCTACATCATCAAACTTTCGCCCCTCCACCCATCCCGTAGCCTGATGAGGACATAATGGAATCTATGTATACCCATGATTACCCCTACCATTAATTAAGGGGGTATTTCATTACAGGATTTTGAAGGCCATTTCCTTTCTAATTCTTTGAATGCGCTCTACGTCAACAAATTTTGATCATTACACATCCCTTTGATTTGCATGTATTTATTTCTTCAATAAAGTTAGGTAGATTGAATCATCTCATCAGTTTTCTTTTGCAACTTTCATATGGATCCATCATCCACACTATATATGGGCCATGCTGACGGTGCAAGCTGTTTTTCCTGAAACATAGCCTTGATAGGTTGGGCCATTTTTACCCCCTTCCATACATTAGTCCTTTCAAACGGCGTGTGCATTAGATATACCACCAATAATCAGGCCGAATAGGATGCAATGATAGGTTTGTTAGTCAATGCCCTTGCTCATCACATCCTTCATATTCATGTTTGTTTAGGTTCCTTGCTACTTGTCATGCAATTAAATGGTGTATATCATGTGCATAACCAAGTCCTATTTAGAAAATATCTATGAGTGAAGCTATTGGTACATGAATTTGAAACCATTACTTTCATTCATGTGCCTAGAGCCCAAAATCACTATATAAATACCATTGAAAACAACATTCGATATTGTTATTTATCACATGTATGCCATGGAAGATAACCATAAACAAAACAAATGGAGAACCATCATTATCATATAAAATGCATAATCATGTTATGTATCATATAAATGTTTACCAGTCTAGATACCTTTAATACACCCATATCATATTGGGGGGCACATACGCCCCTATATCTCCTTATCATCCTTTGGAGTATCTCTTGCCAGGTTGGTCCGAGATGCTTGAATCCCTTTTTGGAGAAATCGGAGCATAATGTCACTCCACAAACTCCTCCCGGTAGGGGCATCATCCCCACCTTTGTATACAAGATTAATACCCTCCATCACATATGTTTACGACTAGTATCACATGCTCGGGGGCATGATTGTTTTTTCCCTAGCCATATTAACATAAGTCTCAGCCTAGATCCCACTGGATCTAGGTATGGTCGATTATCCTCCCATTCCATGGATAGTTTTTCCTACCAGCCTCTCCAATGACCCATATGAACATCGCATATCGTAGATGTTTGATATTTTATATTCAAATTTTCTACTAGTTCACCAACTAGTCCGCATGTTTTACTTAGTGGCCAAGGATGATTCTAGACCTCATCTAGTAGTTTAGTCTTGTTTTCCTCTCCCCTTAATTCTTCACCATGAACCATCGTTCCAAGAATCATTTATGCCATCTTTAAACAAGTAATGCCACTTGCCTGAAAATTGTAGGTCCCAATTTTGATGGTCGATTTGCCTGATATGATGTCCACAAGATTTAGGGCCTTTTCCTCCTCTCCAAATTCACCACAGCTCACTTAGCAAATGATTTCAAATTGGAGGGAAAATGCCCTTTCATAGAAAAATCCTCAATTTTTCTATCGCCCATTGCGACTAGATTGTAGCTTAGTTGGAAAAACCATCAGCACCATTGGAAATTTATCACCGAGCTCTAAAATGGGTCTTCCTTAGTTTTTGATGATTCGACATTTCACCTGGAAACCATTTTTCCAAGAAGGTCACTTCGTCATCTCTCAAAATCGAATTTTGTCATAAAGCGACACTTGTACTTTGAAGTCCACCTCCTCTTACTAATTTTCATATCATATGTCAATTTTCGTCATGTGTAGCCATCATTTACTCATGTTTTCATGGTCCCCACCGAGCCTCATCTGTGTGGCAACATCATTGAGTCATCCTTATTCAGAGCATCCATGATGAGTCACCCTTGCATTCTTGGTGTCTATTTCATATCCCATCATCGCACGTCATAGTATTCCATCCATATTTACATACTGCCCATCTTGTGTTGCCCATTTTGGCCTCTAGTCATGCTATCCCCACCCCCTTGGGAATTGAGTCAGTTGCTACCAGGTCAACCATGCACTTTATTCTCTGACAAGGGTAGTCGTATGTTCATCCCTCAGTCCCATTTCTCCATTATCCCTAGTTTTAGTCCATCAGTCACATTACCATGTTCCCTCATTCATTAGTTGAGGATCCTCATTGCCTCATCTGTCACGGGCCTTATTCTATTGACATTAACTCATTTATTCCAGAAGAATGGCCTAGAGGGTGGTGTCTCTTGGTTCCAGCTTCCATTCTTGTTCAGCACCTTGGATCGAGCAAAGGGTCTCATTATTACCCTTTGACTTGGTCATTTCATGTTCGTGATCCATACACTTGATGGTCCAGTGATGCAACGGATTGCACTATTCATTCTCGGGTGTTTGTGAGATGTTTCAGAACTCATGAGGGGGTGGCCCTTCAGGTAGCCCCCCACATGCTCAGATGCATCCCTACTATGATATAGCCTTAGACGCAATTCCATAGAGTTGATGGGTTCAGTTCCTACTAATCACAGTGTTCATATCATGCACATCTCCTCCAGATGATCCATTTAGTTTTGGAGAGACCTCCCTTGTTCAGTAGCGCTTTGCCAGTTGTTCTACCCTCTCTCCCACCCATTTTTTGAAGGAAGGAGCTTTGTATCTCACGTACTCAAATATGATTGTATATGGGACAAATTGTATCATTTTATGGCTCTGTTATGTCAGCATGTCATGTACCATTCAACATCTATTTCATTCTCAGTTTTATATTTCTGGGCAAACCATTATTCTTGTACTAAGTTATCTCGGTGGATATGGGTATGCCCCCCCAAACTCATTGAGGTTCGGTCCCAAAACATAAAAGAAGACATGCATTAGTCACGCCACCTCTGTCCCTATCCCCTTTCAAATTCATTTTCATTGGTCTCTGTCTCTCTCTCTCTGACTCCCCTGTGTTGTCTAAGTGATTGTGTCTTTACAATGTACTTCAGTCATACGTTTTGCTCCTAACACTCATATGTTGGGGGTAATATGTTATCACCAAAAAATTGATCATCTAGCCTAACTTCCTAGATGGATCGAAGTACACCATGTAAAGCCAATTTTACCATAGTAAAATTCTTTTCAGTGTGAAAAATTACTTAATAAACTACCTTTTTAAAGTAATTTATAGTTAAACCCATGAAGAATAATTAAACAAAGCATTATTTATTTAATTTTCTTCTAGTAATAATTAATTCAACCATAGTTTTATTATTATTTCTTGTCAAATTTGATAAATCATTATTTTTCTTATTTTTCTCTAAGAATAATTAATTAATCACTGATTAATTATATTCTTTGTTAAATTTGACTAAATCCCTTAGGAATAATTAAATAAATCTTTATTTGATTATTATTCCTTAACTAATTCCTTGAGATGATAAATAATAATTTATTTATTTGTTATTTCTAAATAAAAATTTAAATACTTTTTCCCTCCTAAACAAATATAATAAAATATTCCAATTGGTTATTCCAAGAATGGGATCAATAATATTTTATTATTTCTCATTATTCGAGGATAACTCAATATCTTGTTATAAATAGAAGGGTTTTCCATTCATTATTCACTTTTGATTATTTTCATTGTTGCACTCACTATTGTAACTGTGATTTTTTTCATTGTCACACACCATATTTTTTCTTGGCTTTTCACATTTTAGAGGAGAGAGACTCTACACAAGTTGAAGATGTTTGAGGATAGCCTAGAACCCATCCCATAGAGCGGGACTGGTAACATTTATCTATTATCTTCACATGTGTTATTATAAAATTATTCTTTACATATATGGTTTGGATTGGATGATTGGAGCTATTACTCTTTCTTTTTGTTGTTTAACTATGATTGTGGCATAGATGCAGACTTTTGCAGGTTTTGTTTCTATCAGTTGTTGCATATCTACAATGTTTAGCAGCCATTTATATTGTTGACATAATTTTCCATCCACAATATTAAGTCGGTTCTTTTCATACATCATTCAGAGGAAAACACTACAACACATAGCATTTGGCTAGCCGGATAACACCAAAGGTGCATACCAACCGCCATAATTTTTGTGGAACTTTGACTTGAAGATGGAACTAATGCAGGTGTAGTTTTGATAACTACAGGGATAGTAGGAATAATAGTTTGCAAGATCATAGGTGTGGAAGTTGAAAATATAGAATGAGTAGGACTCAGAGGCTATAGATGAACATACTGGGAAGATTGACTAGATAAAGAGGCTGCTACAATTGTCAAAATAGAAAATTTAACAGAATTCTGAATAAAAGCTTCTTCAATAGCTTGATCCAACATTGAAACTAGACCTTGTAATTTTCAAATTGTTGTAAATATTCTAGGTTACTATCAACTTCAAAATGTTGGGTCTATGGTATGAGTGGTTGCAGTATGGATTTATCAATGACAGTTTGATCTATGAAAGCCTTAGAATTTGATCTAAACAAACTATGTTAGAAAGGCAAATCAAACTCTATATTTTGTATAGTCTCAAATTTCTTTGGGAGTGAATTAGACCTTGACAAAGGAATATCTTCAAGAAGAGAATTGAAACTAGACAATGGGGTATTTCTACCATGACTCTTTGTAAAACTCTTCTTTCTCAGCAGCTTCTTAGGGTTATCTAAGAATTCATTAGGATTAGGGTTAGGGTGAGATATAGTGAAATTCCTCTTAGGAGCCATGTCTATTTAAAGTCATCATACAAATAAAATCAAATCAATGGCACAGTAAAATATTTACAAAATAGCAACCTTAGATCATATATTTCATAATGTTATAACAATTGTTTAATGAAATACTGATTAAAACTAGGGAATCATAATGTTTTCAATTAAAATGTATTCTTCCCCAGTATGGTTGCCACTATGTTGATGTTCTGTATTTTTGAGGTTGAGGGAGTAAACACATAGGACAACATCAAAACCACTTTGGAAGCTGGGATCTAGCCCTACTAGCTTCAGAGAGGGATCTCTCTGTTTAATTTAGCTTTGTTTTAGTGTAAGTTTTAGGCTAGCTATGATTGTACATGCTCATTTTGTTTGATTGTTTTGGTTGATTTGAGTGTTTTAATTCCATTGGGCTATGGAGTTGATAAATTAAACTCAATTTTGCATCAATTTTTAGATGAGTTCTCATAGGGCAATCTAGGTTGCACTAACCGGATCTTTCCAAGAATTAAATGAATTATGGAACAGCAGAAGTGTAAGATTTAGTAGAAATCAATGAGAAATTAAGAATTCCTTGATCTGAACTTAGTGGAAAACATTAAAATTACAAACAGCCAAAATAGGGTGCTTTGAATAGTGAATCCTATTTATCACAATTTTTGTTGATTAATTCATCAATTTAGAATGACAGAGAGAAAAAAAATGTTTAAAACAAATAAACAAAAGAGACACATCACAATTTAGTACACCACATGAATCCTGTGAAAGGTTTCTGTAGTATTGATGCTCCAACACTTTGAAAATTACAATATGCAGAAGGAAATTACATTCGGTAATCAACCCTTAATACTTTGAACAGTGAAGTATTAATAATAAAAATTACAGGAATGCTTTACAAAATCTCTATCAAACCAACAATTTATAATTATCCTAATTACAAGTTGTATCATCTAATGCTAGTAGAAAGATAGGCCACATAGGTTGCTGAAGAGAATGGTGGCCCTGTTTTGATGGTTTCAGTTGTTGAGTCATCCGAAAATTATGTTGAGATGTTGAATTGACTGTTATGTTGGCGAATGCACTGACAAAGTCGTTTTACTACTCCTGAGTTATCCTTCAATCTAGTAAATCAACCAACACCTACCATCTCTTTTCATCTGGCACTATTAACTTTGTTACCCTGTGGAAACTTTCATCTACCTCTATGTATTTAGCAAAAGTTGGTTTTATGGTAAAAATATGTTTTACCTCATTCTACACATGGAAATTGTTTGACATGGTTTCCAAGAATACCTCTATTGTCATACTTCCTTTAATTCCACTGAACTTAACACTTCTTTTAGCAACTTCTTTCATCTTCAGCATATAGCCTTCCTGAGTGATCAACTTGTCATTTATGACATAGATACTAGGCAGTCCCTTTTGCATCAAGGCTTCAATCCTGTTTGTAAATTTATTCATCTGTAGCTCTAAGGTTTTTCAGCTTTCCTCCAACTAATCAATGAGATTTCTTTTTGTCAAGACTTTCTTGATTTCCATAATGGTGGCAGTTTCGTCACTGACTCCTACTTCCTCCAACTCATATACGGAATTTGAGTTTAAGAATTTAATTATATTAGCAACTTTTGTTGGCATCTCTCCTATTTTTTTCCTCCCATGCACAATATTTTATGTTTCCTTCTCTATTAGCTCTTTCTTCTCAAATATGATTTGGATAGAAGGAAAAATCTCATCCATAGAGTCTAATATGTTCATCCAAATAGTTTCCTTGGCTTGGGCCAAGGTCTGGCCAATTGAAGTGTCTCTTTCTACCTGGCACAACTTTTCCAACAGTCTTTGGTATTTTTCTAATTCAACAGTCTGAGAAGCTTTAGCTTTGTGCTTTTGTACTTTCGAAGCTTTGAGTTTTCCCTGCAAGGTATCAATTTCCTTTGACTACGATGCCATGTTTTGTATTCTTTCTGTAACATGTTCAACACTGGGAGTCTGAGTTGAAGAAGTAGCTGTATTGGTTGCTCCTGTTGATGGAAGCTAAGAAGGAGGTACAATGTAAAAGAGGACAATGGCCATCTTCAGGCTGTCTTCCTTCTCCTTTATTAGTTTCTCCAACTCTTCCTCCATATGCCTAATCTGTATATTTTGGTATATGATCAATTTCATCATCTCTACTTTCTGTGCTTCACCTTATTCAATATCCATGGTCATTGGATCTTCTGTGGCTAAAAGCTTGAGATACTTCCTCAATGTTGCAATGTCTAAGTTCTTCCTTTTAACAATCTCCTTGGAAGCATTGACATCTTTAGGGTCATACCCTATCTTGATCACCAAGTCTTACAAATAATTGATCCTGTTATCTTTGGCCAAGGAGGAGACTTTCTCCATCTTGAACTGTGACTGTACATTTTCAAAATAAACCTATAATTTGGATAAGGACACGACAGTGTTTGTTAGAGTGGAGGATATCATCTCACTAGTTTGCTTGTGTATCTCCATTTGATCAATGGGATGTATGTCCTTTGTGCTGAATTCAAAGGTGGTGCTCTTGTAGTCTGCTACTGATTTGGGCTGTGGAATTTGGGCCTCAAGAAAGGCCATCTGCATTTTACCATGCTCTGTATCAAATACTAACAACAATCTACTTTGTGAGCTGGAAGTCTGCTTCCAGAATTGGTTATAAGTGTTGTTTTTGAGAATTTCATTCCTGAGCTTTATCTCCCTGTACCTATCAAAAATTGTCTTCTCTTTATCTCTTAGGACAGTTTATGATTCTAGCTCAGTCTCCTTATGACCTTGCGAATATGAAGGTTCATAAGGAGATGTAGTTAACTTGGTGGTTGCTAGTAGTGAATCTATGATGATGATAGTTGCCTGCACTTCAGTGCCTTTTTCTACTTTTGGTTTGTGAGTTACCTTGGGTCTCTTTCTATAACTACTTATGAATTCTCTGGCTTCACTTCTAGTAGTAGATGATAATCCTTGCTCCCTTTGCGTTTTCTTGATTTTTCTTGAGGAATAGGGGTCTGCAAACTTGGAAGTAGAAACAAGTTGTTCTTTAGCTTCTTGCAAGGTATTTTTTGGCCACTCCAACTGATTGGCATATTGCTCTATCTCTTGCCTTGAAGTGTGAAAATAAGGAGATTTCTTGTTTTCCACTTTGAGATTTGAGATGATGCACCAGGGGTCATAACGCCATGTGAAACTCAATCTAAACTTCATCTCCTTCAATATCTTATCTAATTTCTCACCTGTTGTCCTTGTGTTGCACACAAATGGGCCCACCTATGTCTTTATTATGAGTTGTACCTACTTCTTGGCCACTACAAAGTGGATGTCATATGAGTTCAACATCTACCTGATATACTCCAGAGCAAAGATCCTGATTGGGAGGTACTTTGGGAGTTTATAAGGGGCTAGCTCACATCCATATACTCTAATATCTATGTATTTTTGATATAGATACTGATCACCGGGGTTTTCTTGGTCTGAGAGACATAGAATTATCTTGATTTCCTCAGTAACTTTGGGTTGTATTGCACTATTAAGAATGTTCATGGATGGATGAACAAAGTCTTCAATGAGTTTCTTGTATGTGAATTCCTATTGGTCTTTCATGACCGATGAGGTCTGAAAGATGACTGGTTGTTGGTTCCCTGCATCATCCAACTTTGCAAAATTGAACTTTTCTTCTTCATAATAGATGAACATGAAAATCAAAACAGAGGTGTAATTGAACACCTACTCTGTAGTAAACTTAATAAATTGCTCATGGACATTGTCAGCTATTAGTTGACTGAAATTGAAAATTATAGAGGGCTTTCTGTCTATGGAAAATGTGGAGAGGAATCCTAAAATGGTCTCATCTACCCACTAATGAGAACGATAGCATAACATGTAAGAAATCATGGAAATAATATGCTTGGCATGATTAGGGAAAATGGAAGAAGGATTTGTTGGATTCTTCTTGGGTAATTGGGCATTCTCTGGCAAGAAAATATAAAGAATTATGGCTCTAGTGGTAATGTCCAACTTTTGATAAAGCTCAGTGAGGACTTTTGTGGAGAAAGGGGCAACATTTTCCACAGTAGGGGCCAGAATCATTTGGTCAATGGATTTGGCTATAATGGTGAAAATAATGTCACATGTAGGGGAAATTATGGCTCTTTGGGCAAGGACATAACAATATTGACATCTTCTGGTAAATTATGGGGCTTGGAATGTCAACGGGGAGATATAATGGGGGAGGTTGGACTCCTATAGTCCAATATCATCAGTTTTATCTCTGTGCTTATCCTCTAACCAACAATACAACTCCAGAAAACCATAGTCGCATAGAGTTTCACTTATCCGGTAATCGTTTTCAACCAAATGTGTATGATATATGTCTACAATGGGTGGAATTAAAGGATCAATGGCCCTATCCTGGGTCTTAGTCTTAGGAGGCATGATCGTAGAAGATTTCTCAATAGTATGAATATGTAGAGGAGGCTTACTAAGATCATAAATGATAACAGTTTGTCAAGCGAAAAGGAAAATAAATGTTAGTGTACGTCACAATCCTATTGGCGAAGAAGCTTTGATGGAGATCATTGTGGGAAATTATGAATAGAAGAAACAATCAGGAGTGAATCATTGAGAATGACAAGCTCAGATTTATTTAAACATTGAGACAAATTTTCATTGGAAAGGCATGGGACCATTAGGTTGAACAGTTACCTGGGAAAAATGAAATAAATGAAGAATAGGTGTTTGGCCGGGAATGCATTCAATTGGCCCAATATTCATGCCATGTGGTGGTTGGTGAATGGTGGAGGAAAAGTGGTGGGGCACGACAAAATGGATAAGGGATATGTGGTTTACGGAGGGGGTGGGAGGAAGTAAGTGGTATTGGTTGGGGGGGTGGGTGATAAATCACCAAAACACTCAACATAAGGAGTAGGGGCTAATGGGAGAAACCACCTTCCAAATCCCCCCCCGTCGATAGTAAATGCAGAATGCAAAGGGGAGGCCGGGAGAAAGACGAGGTTCATGGATGAAGTGGGGTATCAGATCCAAAGGTGTTGAATGCTACTAAACATTAATCACAAGCGACAAAGAATATTCTTCCTTATGCTCTTTTATCATTAGCCTTTTGAGCCTAGAATAAGGATGGATTATGAAAAGTATGAAATAATTTACTGATAGTGCGCACATTCAGCTTTTCAAACTTAGGACAAGGGGTATATAATGAAATATTCTGAGATACATTATCCATAGCATGCACATTTGCGTCTTTTTCCATGTCCTCAAACTTAGGATAAAATTTGTATATTTAGATATTTAGCAAACCACCTAATCTACCTACCCTTAGCTAAACTAGCATTTTTTATTTTTGTCTCTATGGTGCATTTACACAAGAAAACGCATTTTATTTTGTTTTATGCATAATGAAAAACTAACTAACTATCCCTTATTTCTCTTATTGACACAGATAAAAGAGTTGGATCAATGTCATTTTCTACCTAACTAATGATTTACCTAGAATAAACTGTTGGGTAAATCTATATTCCTCTATCTAATTTACATACATTTAAAAGACTTCAATCATGATTAAACTAAGACTAGTGATTGTGGTATTTTGAACAAGCTGCACATAACTTTTATTTTACAGAAATGAAACAAAAACTCTATATGAGTAGTGGCATTTAGACTTGCAAAACATTCTGCATTATTCTTTTTTTTTCTTTTCTTTCTTTTGGTGGGGTTCAATCTTTCTTCTTTTTCAATATTTTTATTTTCTCCTTATTTTTCTTCTTTATTCCCTCTTTTCATTTTTTATTCTATTTTTCTTTTATTTGGAAATCATTGGTAGATTGACAAGTACTTACAAAATAGGATTCCTAAGATATAACACTCAATTACCTTGAGATCCTATAAATTATAGGACCCTAACACTATCATCAGCTGGTCATTGAAGGGGATTCACTATTACTTATTTCTGTAATGAAGAAACTTTAGAATGGATCCTCTCCTTTAAAAGAATTCAAAATTTGGTGAATTGAATCCCAAGTGATCAAGGTAAACTAACGTCTCATTGAAATTCATGTTGTCTATCTTTCACATGTTCACCAACATAGAAATAAGCTTGGAGATTACTTAGTCAATTATGGCCTTGAGACTAACATCACCTACATAGAATTTTATTGGGCTCATCGTACCCCATTTTCCCTTAGGATCTCTTATGAAGTGTTGTCCTAGCAAGATCTCTCCCCCATGGTGGTTTGATTCTTGAACCTTCTTGAAGAAATCAATGAGTGACAATGGAAATTATTATGGCGTGTGGAGCGTACAATTTGTTAAATACTCGCATTGAGGAAGCTTGGGTCACAATGATGGTTTGGTAACCTCAATGATGGTTAATGACACGAACTCTTGATTCCAAGATGATTTCACTCATGCTCTCTTTGTCAACAAAAGATGGGCCCATTGGCTTCAGTGCAAAGAAGGAGGGTGGTCTTTGGGCTCAGGTATTTTTGTCAACTAATAGTGGTAGAATAGAGGACAATGTGACACTGATTCCTATTCACTTGTGGTGTTTGTTCCAATTGCCATTCCTAGCATCATTCTGAATGTAATTTGTGGGGAAGTCCATAGTCATGTCTTAGTCTTAATGTGCTCCCGAGAGAAAGGAGTAGATCCAAGATGCAACTACATAGTTAAACTCCTCTTCCATGTCTACTCACACTTGTCATGTCTTTGGTTTATCATTTTTATTTTCTTAGGTTTCTTATAGGGCCTGAAAGGTTTGACTTTCAGCTTATGTATTTCATATTTTGAATCCCTTGTTATTGTTTTGTCTCTTTTCTCCCTCAAAATGGTTCATTTTTGGCTTTGGTTAGGAATCCCAAATGACTGGCTAAACTAAGCCCTTTAGTTTTTCATGTAAGCCCTTATTTAGAAGGTAAGACAAATTTTCATTCAATAAAAAGAATAAACAATCTAAAGTAATACCATTTAAAACAAGTTATACCAAATATGATTATGTGTCTTTCTCAGTCATCTTTAATTGAGATGATTATTGATTATAGATTTATCTTCTACATAAATAAACAAGTTTTCCTAGATGATTTTTAATTCATTGCTAATTAGTATAGTTATGCTCTTTTATATATAAAAAGAGTTATATTTTTTTGAATTGGTATAGATTTATCTTATGATATTTTATTTTTCATTTTTTCTTATTTAAATTATGAAAAAAAGTCACTTCAAGTGATATGTGAGAGACTTAGAGTTAATATGGATCTATATTTTGGAAAGGTACTTTTACAATACAGTAGGAGGGAGATGTGTAATTTGTATTATGCTTAACATAGAATTGATACATTTCATTTAAATATATGTCTCATAAGAGGCACTCTATAGTCTTGTATGGGATAGATGTTGTAGTGTGATTTTAATTTAGAACAGGATTCATCATTGCACCTAGAGGCACTGTACAACCCAATATAAGGTAGATGTGTAGGTTTAATGATAACCCAATATAAGCTATATTTGTAGGTGTAATGGAAGTATGTAGATGAGCATAGATCCATCTTAAGTGGGGATCTAACATGAGTTGAGCCAGCTCAAATTTGTTCACCTACAAACTTCTTTAGAGTGCAAAATACAATGTGTTATTTTTCATTGTTTAATATATTGTATTTTTGAATGCTAAATAGAGTATATATAGGATCAAATAAACATGTTAACCATAAAAACTTAAGCTTTCCATGATATATACATAATTTTTTTGTAATTTACATAGAAATATTTTACATCACATCTACATCTAGACATTTTATCAGTCAAATTAAAATAATTTTTTATTATTAATATATTTTTAAGGATATATGAATATTAATTCTTATTACAACATTTTATTGATAACCCACGTTGAATATTTTTTATATACAACATTAAAATCTTTTATTTTTACATTTTTTTCCATATATAGATATATATGAAGTTGATATCAATGTATATTAGGTAACATATTTCTTCAAATATTTTATTTAAATGTTGAAATATTTTTGAAAAACATAAGCTTTAATTAATTTTTTTACTATGGCCACATTATTTTTCAATTTAGAGCATTATTTTTTATTTTATTTTAAAGGAAGACGGACTAACAAACTTACACATCCCCTTTATACTGGGTTGTAGAATGAGAAAAATTACACATCCCCCTCATACTAGGTTGTAGAATAAGACTCTAGTCTCAACCATTTTAAATGTCGGCTCAATTAAAAATTATTAAAATGCTAAAAATGATATGAAGATTACTCTAAACATTTAAAATGTTGGCTCAATTAATATTAAAAAGTTCAAAGTAATAAACAAAAATTTGTAAACATTTAAATGTTGAATATTAAAAATAATAAAATTCAATATCACATGCCCAAAAACCATAACTTATTTCACAACCAAAATATGTTATAACAATATGATAAAATTCTTAACTATGTATATTCACTCACTCTTTAACATGAATATTATTACCGTCTAGATAGCCTTTGTTACAATACCATGGGCCAATATGATGGCTTATCAATACCACCCACCCAAAAACCATTACTTATTTCACAATCAAAATATTTTATACCAATCTAAAAATATTCTTAACCATGGATATTCATCCACACTTTAACATGGATATTATTATCTTATAAATAGGATTTGTCACAATACCTTGGGCCAACACCATGAATTATGAATACCACATGCCCAAACACCATAACTTATTTTGTAATCAAAATATTTGATAACAATATGACAAGATTCACAACCATGGATATTCACCCCTACTTTAGTATGGATATTATTATATTGTAAATAGGCTTTGTTACAATACCATTGGCCAATACCATGGATTAACAATACCACATGCCCAAAAATCCTAACTTATTTCACAATCAAAATATCTTATAAAATATTTGAATTTAATTTAATTTCATTGCATTTTTTTTAATTGAGTCTAAAAGGAAAAAGGTTATAATTACTTTTGATATATATCTAAACTATCCTCACAACTACTAAAAAATATTTCCTTAGAAATTCAACTAAGGTTTTAAATCAAGGTTTTAATAAAAATAAAATAAAATACTTTTATATATAAACGTCTGAAATGTATGTAACATAAATAATATTATTAAGAAACATCATATACTTATCTTAACTAAGGATCCAACCGATGAGAGAAAGAAAAATGACTAACAATAATAGAGGAAAGGTAGTGTATGATTTTTTTCAACTTTTTCATTATTATATTTTCTTTTACATGATTGATCCAAAATATAGCTTTAATATTCTACAACTAATTCAGTTCTTTTAATTTAGATGCTTTGCAAAATGACTAACAATAACAGACGAAAGGTAGTTATGACGTTTTTAAGATTTTCATTATTATATTATCTTTGACATGATTGATCCAAAATATAAGTTTAATATTCTACAACCAATTCAGATTTGTTAGTTTAGATACTTTCTTAAACACAATACAATGGGATCAAATTTAAGAGAGAGAGAGAGAGAGAGAGATGGATTTAGAGTGGAAAATAGAGGGAGGAAAGAATAAATACATAAAGAGGTAGAGAAGGAGAGACTGTGAGGGGGAGAGGAGAGTAGGGAAGAGAGAGAACAGGATGGGAGAGAGATAGGGATAGAAAGGGAAGAGAGAGAGATTGAGACATAGACATGGAGGGGAGAGAAAGAAGGAGAGAGGAATGAAAATAGCGACAAAGTTGGAAGGAAGAGAAAGATAGCGAGTGATGGGGGGGGTATAGAGGGAGGTGGGAGAGAAAGGGAGAGGGAGGAAGGAAGAGAGAGAGGAATAAAGAGAGAGATGGAGTTTGAGGTGGACAGAGAGGGAGGTAAGAAGGAAGAAAGAGGGAGAAAGGTGGAGAGAGAGTGAAGGAGAGAGCATAGTGGGAGGGAAGAGAAAGAGAAGGAGAGATAGAGGAGAGAAGGGGAAGAGAGAGAGTAAGAGAGAGGGAGAGATAGACAAAAAGGAATGAGAGTTAGTGTGTATTCTTGTGGGGTGAGATAGAGAGAGATAATAAGAAAGTGATGCATATATACAAATATCGGTATTAAATAGTATTATATTACCAGCTTAAATCTATCTTGACCCCGGATATATGAAGCATCAATAGGGATCAAATATCTCGGGGTGCAAACCTTTCCTCAAGTTTTTCACTCAAAAACAAGGTTTGCACCTCAAGAAATTTTATCCCTCTCGATACTTGATAGATCCAAGGTTAAGATGCATCTAGGTTGGTTAGAATATAGTCAAGGGAAGAGAAAAAGAGGTAAGATATACATATAGGAGGAGGTTGGGTAGAATAATTGGGTTTCACAAGGAAACAAGAGGACAAAGAATCATAAAATTAAAGACAATAAAATAATGAAAATATATGAATGTTTAAAATGCTAGACTGAAATATAAATATCTAATTTAATAAAAATTCCATATTATTATGGTATCATACATAAGAATACTAATATATTGCTTATATCTAAAGTTAAACGTGAGAATATATGTACGTATATGTGAGAATATATATATATGTGTGTGTGTGTGTGTGTGTGTGTGTGTGTGCGCGCGCGTAAATTAATTAATATATTATATTATTGATAGGGATATTTTAAGAAATAATATACTAGGTGTAAGGATCCTAGCATATTGTTTATTAATTGTATCATATAATATAATATATATTTAAAATTATTAATCTTAAGTAGTTCAAATCAATGTATTATATTAGCAAGTGATGTTTTAAAATTATTAATATCCAATGTCTAGGAACATCAAAATATTAATGATTTTAAAAATACAATTTAATAAATTAATTAAAAGTACAATAATGTTACCAGGAAATCTAGTGTCTATTCAGAACTGCTAGTCCCACTAAGATGGGTAGCTATCTTAGAAACAAACAAACTAAAGTCACTTGTTTTTCCTTTACGAGAGAGAGATGAGAAAGAAGCAGAGAGTACCAACCTAAGTCTTTCACTTGGCTCCTTGCTTGTTTCCTTTCCCCTTTGACAGAATCTTGCCACTGCTTCCTTACTTGTTCCACTTCAAGGAGCACTGGTAGATTCACAGCAGCATAAGACCATCAAAGCATAGAGATCTATCACTGTAACAATATAGGATCAGATATATATAGACCATACAAATGCATATATAAATAGAATATTCAGAGATACACAAGAATATGGAGGAAAACTCAAATAGCTTTATTGATAAAAGTAGTAGAAGAGAGCATTACAACCACTTGGTCTGACCCAACGCCATCCTCCCAGCTTGAAAGTCCTCTTCACCTCATACAAAGTAAGATCACCCAACAATGTTTTCAAAGAGAAACCAGCACCACCTCTTTACAAATTACCAAATTCCAACCTTCAACCTCTCGATCTCTAAGATGAGGGATCCATATATAGGTATTTGTAGAGATGTGAGTCAGCTCTGAATTTTTGATTAGTGTCATTCCACTAAGAGTGGTGAGCCCCAGTATTGCAGCAATAATGCTACAACTCCTGGAACTCCCTTCTTTACTTTTATCAAACTGGTAGTTCGTAACAAACTTGGAAGCGACGGTGTTGTATGCACAAGTACTAGCTCTTGCCGCAGATGTCACTTGGTCAGCTGGCACAAGTCCTCTAGGGGCTCAAACCAACTTCTATGGGCTCTGAGAAGAAGCTTTTTAACTGATGGATGAAAGCTACTTTAAAGAAGGCTGATCTACATGCAGAAAGATAGTGAAAAACTAAAAGAAAACGCAAACCCTAGCAAACCCTAATTCTACCAGCTAACTCTATTGATGCCAATAAGATGATGCAAACTACTGAAGGAAATGCCATTAACCTCTATGAAGGTAAATACATGTACCTGAGATACTTCTACAGTAACATCTAAAAGAAACATCTTTTTTGTATTTTTGAATAAGTTGCGAGAGTTATTATGCATATGATTTGACTGTTTTTTACTGTGCAGAGGTGGATTGGCGAGAGGAAATGCCTAGAGGAGGTCAGGAAGGTTTAGAGAGCACCTACGCGGTCCCTAACACCCTTCCAGAGAGTTTCACAGAGTTTGGCTATCAAGAAACCTCATTCGTGAGCTTCTACAGGAAGTCTACAGGGGTTCTACAGGATGTTCTGGAATTTCTATAGGATGTTTAAAAATTGGATTTTAGAGGATGGGTGAGTGAGGGAAGATGCATGAATGGATATGGAGGTAGGATAGGGGTTTGAAGTGGCCTAGGTACTGGTGGATGGAGTGGTGAGAAGGTGTAGATGGTTAAATTGGCTCAAAGAAGGCTGAAACAATGATTGCACAAAAAGGTAGGGTTACATGGGCAAGAGGACAGATGTGAGATGAGGAACCTAGCTAGGAGATGGAGCAGATGGCTCTGATGAAACTCGGGTGGATGAAAGAGTGGTAGAGATGTTTTGCACCGTATACATTCTATTGAATCAACAAAGTCTTGCAAGTAATCAAAGTCCTAGCTAATCTAATCTAACTAACAATAAAGTGAATGAACCACAGCTTTATTTGGAAGAGAACCATGTATATCAACTATGAAAGGAGACATTTCAGAGATCTGAACACATAACCAACTTCTGAAAATGAAAACAGTACACTAAGGATTGCATGGTAAAGCAAACTAGTGTTTTTGTTTGGGACAACACGGTTACTTCAATTCCAGCCCCTGATCCAATAAGGAATAGGTGAAACCAAAAGTGTTTGTTGACCCTTTTTTGGAGCCTTTTTCCTGTTATTATCCTACCAACTAAATCAGAACATGAAAATCTACTTTAGCCATGAAAGGCAATCTAAATAACAAAGCAAGATTTAAATCTAAAATAGCAGATTTTATTCTAAGAATGCGGCAAAGACACATAAAGATAAACAAATGAGGCACTGGGAACTTGAGATGGGCCCAACCCCAAGAGATACAGCCTCCTAAGAGAGATTTAGAGTTGGTGCAAAGCTGGATTCATCTTTATTGAGCAAGAAATAATAGCTACATCAAAAACTATCCACAAGGGAAATCTTGAAAATGTGCTGAAATGAAAAGCTAATCTACTGAGTAAAATGGAACTACAAACTAGCTAACTTATGCCTACAAAGTGACTAATTGAAATGAGGCCCTAAGCCCTCTTATTTATACAAATTGAGGACCTCAACAGCCCTCCTAAACTTTAGGGACTCGGCTGCCAAAATTTGTAGTTAACAGCACTTTTACTAGCACTTGCTCAGCTGCCCTTGAGATAATTGATTTGGTGGCCCTTGAACTCCGAGCTGATGGTGGAGAATTCGAGGTAAGGGCCCATAAATGAAGGGGAAACCTTCCTACAAATCCTCTCCCTTGTTCTCCCACGAATTTGGCTGCCAAGTGCTCATTAAAACCTTCGATTTTGTCTCAAAATTGACTAAAAATCTGCACAAAGCACCCATTAGACTTGTTGGCATAATGACTAACCCAATTCACTCTATTAGCATAAATGTAATCAAAAACATGTAATAAACTGATGAGAATTGTGGATTAAGTCGAATTAGGAGGTTGAATGAGCCCATATAATTATCCATTTTTGGGGCTCATCAAATAGTTCTTGGTTCCACTTGGAGATTTCATTGATCTCTTACTCATCCCTGGGCGAATTTTGAGAGGCAAGTGTCATATGAGAAGTTTCTAGAAGATTCCTTGATCATTCACTTAGCAAAATGTCTCTCCCATTTTTCTATTCTCGCTCATCACACCCTACAGAAGTCCTTTTTAGTATGCATTGCACCTCCCATATGTACAAGGTGAGATGCATCGCATGCTGGCCATGGAGGAGGTGAGATGATCCAGTTTTGACCAGTTCTGAGCAGTTTTTCAGGGAGAACGTCTGGGAGATGATGTAATCAGCTGACCTCACTCCCTTAGGGTATGAAACAACACTTTTAGGGGTTTAGAAGCCCTTGGTTTATGGACATATGTGATTGGGGTTGCAGTGCCCAAATATGTCTATAACAGTTGCCCCCTAAAGCATGAGGTTGTAAATCTTTTGATGTCGGGTGAAATGCTTTATCATGAGGATCTGAGGTTTTTTGAACTGGAAGGTGACCTGTAATAAGATATAATACAATACATTATCTTCATAATATTTTCGTGATCTAACTGTGACGGGCATTCCCATGCTCAGCTTTATAAATTAATTTTCATGTACATAGGATAGACAACCGTCTGTGTGGTAGACTGATGATTCTGGTAGAGCCATCATCCTTTGGCTTGGATGATTATCTGTGCAGCAATGATGTACATTTGATGTCTTTATTTTCCTGAATATATCAGAGCCCAGAAGGATGAAACTAGATCCGAGGTCTTCAAACTCATTCAATGTTCGCCCGAACTACAAGTCGATCCATGTGAAAAGATGTTCTAAAGTCGAACATGGAAAGACATCGCCTGATTACCAGCCAATGATGTAATTTGTTAACAAGTGCGAGAGGAATCACCGATAATGATGATGACCCGCAAGGTACTGCAGTACAATTCACGTGGTGTGAAAATGGGACTTGACGTCGAACACCATGCAAAATCTTTCGGTCGAAGGCCATTGATGTAAACTTGTCTCCGGAAGTGAGAAACTTGCCATTGAGGCATGCAAGCTTCAAAGTACTGAAAGGGTTGTTCCAAAGTCAACTTCTTGGATAATGAGCTGATGTCGACAAGAAGTGACCCGTTGTAGGAGGGCCTTAATGAATCCCACATCTACGACACGAAACGGAGCAAATGATTTTGTGGAGGTGAAAACGATCTGATGATACAAGGTTCAAGGTGGTGGTCATGAAAGAATGAAGCGTAAAGGTATTGCAATGGATGAGACACAAGCTAGGTTGGTAAATTCTCTGAGCGACTTCTCTTGAACATATCGGTGACATTGAAATGGATTGGTAGCATTAACCCCAAAAGTGGATGATACGGTGGACCAATGGTGATATGACCAGTGAACGGAATAACCCAACCCGACTCAATCATGGTGATGGAGTGAAAGTGTCATGTTCAAGAGCGACCTACTACCAATAAAGTTTCTTCAAGTTTTCTTCCCAATTTTCCCCAGTCATTTCTGACTAGTACCTCTTTATTTTTGTTAAGCTTGAGGAGGATAACATATGCTTGTTTTATAATTTTCCCTTTGGGCAAACCCATCGCTATGTTTTAATGAGCCTAGTGACAGTGAGACTCACTCTCTTCTGCATGGACAAGTTTGTCGCTATTGTTTTAATGAGTTTAGCGACAAGGACAAATTAGTTCTTTTCAATTTTAGAGAGTCTGAAAAGAGACGAAAAGGAAACTCCAATAATCCTTTTTCGTAATATAATCCCTTAAGTCCGAGAAAGTATAAAATAATATGAAAGGGATTACTTTTCAATAGTTTTAACAAGTCGAACAAGACAAATTCTTCATCTTTTTGTGTAATAATTCCTCAGGTCTAGAAAGATTAAAATCTAGAGGAGGGATAACACTTTCGATCACTTTAACGAGCTAGAGAGTCCAATTGCTCGGCAATGTTTTCATATTTTACGAGTTAGATGAAAAGAGCTTAAAGGAGACTCGTTTTTAGAGGAATGAGTGACGTTTTCAGATAGCAGCTGGTTCCAGGTAATGTTTGGAACTTTTTCCAATCACGGCAGTTTAGATAAGGTGCCTTATAGGTTCACTCGTCGTAGTTGTTCCTCAAAAGGGGTAAACAATCAAACGAAGGCGTATGATAGGCTAAAAAGAGTGGAGGTGATGGTAAGAACATGACCAAGGCTCAAAGGCTAATAATAATGCAATCGCAATGGTTATTTACTGGAGGTGAGTTCATTTTTTAATGAGCTTAAACTTTGGTGGAACATATGCTCATTGGTAGGTTTATTTTTTAACGAGCTTGAACTTCGCGTAGAACTACTCGTGGCCTGGTTCATTTTTTAATGAGCTTGAACCATGCGACGACATATGCTCAGATTCGGTTTCATGTTTACACAAGCTTGAAACGAGAAACTATGCTTGATATAAGTTCTCATGCCGCCAGCATAGTGACACAAATCGAGATGCATGCCCCCCAAGCTTCATTGCATTCAATGAGGTGGTTGGAATGAATGTTTACGTTCGAGATCTTTGAAAGACATGAGTTGGATTTTACGATATTGTAATCAAAGACTCAATTTGGAAAGGGAATTGTTTCAATTTTTAATGAGGTTGACATAGTAAAAGAATTATCCTCATAATCCACTGTATTTACAGTATTTGATAGAAAATAAAAAACTGAGGGATGCTTAAGGTTGCTGGAATAATCTTCGTGGTGATCCAAAAGATGGGAATGATGGTGGTAATCTTCCCATGGCACCCCCTCTACGATCATTGACTGAATAATTCCTTCGTCTATAGAATGTACATGTGACCAAGGATCTGAAGAGGTGCCATATTCCTTAGACCTATTTATCTGAACACTCGATGAGCATTGATTTGGGATTGCCCCCAGGCCAAGAAAATTGATTGCTACAATATTTCTAAAATGGCGATGATCCATGCTCACAAAATGTTCAAGAATCTTATGAATATTTTAGATATAGAAGATATCATATTGCAGGTTCCCACCGTGGCCACTTCCACCAGGTTGTTTGGAGGCGGTAGGGCAAAAGTACCCATGAATGTAGGGTCTTTTAGCAGGCCTACTCCGATATTTTGAAGCAACTTAGAGCTTCTGTGGATCACTAGGATGCTTCCCGTAACTTGTGAACAGTTGGGGAGAAAGGTTTGTTGGTCAATGATTGTAATTCCTCCTTGAAAAGGAAATGCAATGTTTCTGAAGTACGTTGACACAACAACAGCCATTGCATAAATCCAAGGCCTTCCCAGTGGGATGTTATAATCGAGATTTCCATCGATAACTTCAACATCAATTTCTATTGTTTTTCACCCCAGTTCAACTTGTAAGTTACTCAAAATCCCGTATGGAGTGTATGTTCAACCATCGAATGATTTTAACGTCATTAAAAATCATGACAAGGGTGGTGATCCTAAAGTTTTCCAGCAACTCATTGGCATAATACATGTAGATGCCCCCTCATCAATAATTGTTCGATGAACAGTTTTGTTGAGGGCTTTCACTTGAATGAGGAAAGCAAGTTGAGATGGTAACTAAGGTTCATATCCTTTATGATTAAAGGCCACAACATTGGAATCCGTTAGGTCTATCCCACCTATTGCTGATAATAGAGCCTGCTTTTGGGAGGGACAATTTTGAAGTACTTCAAGTGTCAACATAGTGGATGGTGATTGGGCCAAGTCCTCTACTATATTATAATTATGTGCTGCTCTGGCACAAGGATTAAATGTCGATTTGTGTACTACTCCCTTTGGCAGCTTTATCATTAGCTTAGGAATGATGGGTGGCACAACTTCAGTCGAAGTTGTTGTCAAACTACTAGGTTGATCAATAGCCTTGTTGTTCGACAGCTATGGATTCATGTAATCTTTATTCCTTGTCGATATCAAAGCATCTTTTCGCTGTTTTGAAATGGACAACATAAGCACTTGGGATGGGGAAGAATTGTCACTTGCAACTAGATTGGTTCCTGGGTTAGGAAATGGGTCTGTCAATATTGTTGAAGTTCTTGAATTCTTAAAGATTTTCATAACTTCAGCTTTATATGGACAATCTCTCATCCAATGATCCTCATCGCATTTGAGGCATGGCTAAGTAGGTTTCCTTTGCCCAGAAGGGTTTGCAGAATATTTTCAGGAGAGGAATCATCTTGTTTCTTCTCTTTTCTCTTCCCTTTCTTCTTGCCCCCTGGTTGCTTCGGTTCTTTGCTTTTTTCGGTCGACATGGAATTAACCTCCGAGGTGAGAAGTTATTCATTTGCATTTTGATCAAAAACCTTACGGGCTTTGTTGGATGCAGCCTTTGTCAATTTCGTGCTTGTCGTACCTATCATGCCATCGCTGGCATGAGAGTCCTTGTTTGATTTAGGAGGAGGAGGAATGGAAAATTCTGGTCTTAGAGCATCAGGGATTTTGTCATAGAGTGTGCCAGACTGAGTATAGATCAAGTCTAGATATTGCGCACGAGCAATGACCTGCTCTTTAGTGACGGCTCCTCCCGTTGCCACATCTTCTGTAATAGAATGTAACAAAGACTTAATAAACCATTCAGCTAGTAGCTGATCAGGGACATATGTTTTTACCATTCTACGACGATGTCACCATTCATGAATATGATCAGATATGTGAGTGGCCGTCGTCTGTTTGAAATTGGTAAGAAGCTCTGTTCCTGTTTCGTACCTTATTGGTAACTGAAAATGGGTTAAAAAGGTGGTGGCAAGGGCACTGAAGTTATCAAATGAAGCTCTAGGCAATTCGATGTACCATTTTGCTGCTGGACCAGTTAACGTTCACTGAAAAAGGTGAAGCCTAATCGAATCATCATTTAGAGTGTTGGAGGAACACCACAGATGGAAGGTCATCACATGATTTGATGGATCTTCACCTGGATTTCCATTAAATTTAGGAATATCTAACGGAAGTTTATGAGGAATCGTTGGCCACCAAGGGGCATAAGCGATTGGATCGTTTGTTAATTTAGATTTGGTAACTCTAAAGTCGCCACGAAGGGCAACTGTTGTTTCAGGTTCAGCGAAGCATACCTAGGATAAGATGGGATTTCCTGAGCAGTAGGTCTTTGCATACCAGCATAATGCATTTGAGGCATAACCAATTTGGGATGATTGATGATAACTGTTTTGAATATACGGCTGCCCATTACTTGCAAAGTTTTGTTGCTCAAGTCCTTGGTACACTTGTTGGAATTGCGGTTGATGGTGTTGCACCAGCCATGGTTGTAAAACCATTTGTTGTTGCCCAATACTGAATGTTTGACCAAGATGAGGGGTAATAGTACCCATTTGAGCATGAGTCGCTCTTGTTAAGGAGCCACTAACTAGAGATTGTGGTTACATCGTGGAGACAAGAGACTGTTGTATTACGACCTGAGAAACATGAGGTTGTCATACAATAGGCAACGCTTGTACTTGCGAAACTGTCACAATAGCTGGTGTAGATTCGGTTGCATTGAGTATACAATTCCTTTTTGTTGAGGTAGTATTGGCACCCAACCATTGGATGTGATTCCATTTTGATCCGAATTCAGTTGAGAACTCTCATATGGTTGTTCTCCCGGAGGGAACAATGAAAAGGCATACTGCCCTCCATATGGCGGCAATCCAGTGCTGATAGGAAAGTTTGGCCTTTAGAGAGCAGACTCCCCAAATTGATGTTGCCGTGAAGGATCAATTTGCTGAGATTCAACATATGAAATTCTAGATATTATTCTGGATGAACAAACAAGAACAGACCATACTATCAAAAAAGTCCCTTGGTGGACTCCCTCTATCTATTGAAAGCTAGTTGGGATAGATGGTATGCCAGCGAACATCAACGGAGTGGCGGTAGGAGGTTTTGTTACCACTGTATCAGATGACATAGTCCTAGATGTCGATGGTTTTCCAGACATATCGAGTTTATCCAAAAGACTTCTTAGCGATTCTACAGGAACTTGCGATGAAGGGGTATTAACTTCTGAAGTAGAAGGATATAGGTGGATCCCAGTTCCGAAATGTGATGGAGTACTACATGGAAGATCCTCCGTAATCTCTTCTATAGCAATCAATCCAGGTGGAAGAGGTAGACCATCAGGTCCGTAAAATATTTTTGGTGCCGAAGAAGGTATAGATTCTGCAGCGACAGATGTTGGAGGGGTAACACCTTCCAGGTCAACTCTAGATGGAGCTGGTTCAGGAATAGAAGTGTTTAATGTTACACTAGGATCAGTTCTAATGTCCTCTTGTAACTGCGAAACTTCTTCTGTAGAGGCAGGGATACCAGAAATGGTTGGAGTAACTAGAATCTCAGAGGATGTTGAAACACAAGTTTCAAAAAAACCAGGAGACTCTGACCCAGTTAAACGAGTTCTCTTGGCCCAGAATGGTTTCATTTTTGGAGTCAAAGACGGTTGACTCGTCAGTCTCCGTGAATGACAGGGTTTTGACTGACTTTCTTCCACGATTGCAGATTATTTGATCAAATCAAAATAGGAGGGGAAAATGTTATTCTGAATTAAATGAATTTTAGATGTTTTGACACAACTTGCTTTTTCAATTTTTAAGAGTCGAGAAAAAGCTAAAGATGACTCTAGTCGCCTTCGATTTTTAATGAGCATGAAGTGACAAGTGCTTAGATGGACCTTTTCCTTTAAGGTGTCTAAAAAGGAATGAAAGAGACTACTCTGGAAATCTAGATAGAGGGATCACCAAACCAATCACAAAACTGTAGAATACTTTTTACGGTACGGTAGTCAATCTTCCTGAATGCTGTGCTTAGTGCATTGCGATCGATAGGGTGACAAACACGGTTTCCTAAGGATAAAGGATATAGCCTATTGTGGTCTCCCAATATATACTCGAAGGTACGTGGGAGCACAAGTTTTTACTAGCACTTGTCGTCTCAAAGAGGAGGAATCACCCAACCTATGATGAAAGTGATAGTTACCAGGCTTTATGACGCCAAAATACGTCTCTAACCTAGACTTCTAGATGTTGTGCATTAGGTTCCAAAGTGTTTTTATGTTCATTGAATTTATTTTATAGCTAATATTTCTTAAGAAATTTTCCTTTAAGGTTCACTGTGTGTTGTAGATATGCAACTCCTAAATATGCAATCTAAGATGATAAACAATTGTTTATTCTTCTTTTTGCAATGAAAATCCTAGCTA
This sequence comes from Pinus tabuliformis, assembly GCA_031772625.1. Lineage (NCBI taxonomy): Eukaryota > Viridiplantae > Streptophyta > Pinopsida > Pinales > Pinaceae > Pinus > Pinus tabuliformis. Next base: position 353,269,359 of record CM062805.1, on the reverse strand, counting down.
CTAAGGAAAGAGAAATGAAATCCTTTCAACATAGAGCAGAGAGCACACACTAGATGCACTGTCCTAAATCGAAATCAACAAGTAGTCTAAATGCAAATGCACATGCATGTATTTTTTTTTCCGCTTTCTTAATGCGTGAATGAAAAAAAGAATGCTAAGTACAAATTTGAATTATTCTTTCTCTCAAAGCAACAATACTAACAATTTTCTCTTCAAAAAACAAAAAGGAGACAAGATGACACTTTACGATTTTGAAGTGAAAACTGCTTTTGACACTTGAAATACTATTAATTCATATCAAATACAAGAGTAACAGTGTAATCGACTATCAAAAGGAGAAGGATTCTTTCCTTTCACTGAAAATGACACATGCGACACTTTCAAATCAAAAGACGACAGTTCAATTAAGCTACTATTTTGTAAATGAGAGCTGTGAATGGCAAAAAATACATAAAAACATTCAGAAATCTTTGTAAAATGGAGGCTGGATGCAAAGTAAGGGGGTTTCAACAGTGGTCTACTAATCACGGACAACAAAACTCCTTAATAAAGCTGAAGAAAGTGAAGAAAAAACCAAAATTTGGAGGCAGAAACAGTCTTATCTGATCATCGCACCTGTAACACAGGGAAATAGGGATGCATCTCACCTATTGCACACGGGAAGTGTGATGCATCCAAATTGCCAAGAAGAGAAGCTGTGATGGTCTAGGGATGAGACTTTAACTTGGTTTTTGGTCACAGTTTGTAGCTTAGTTCAGGGATTTAGGCCGATCTAATGATAGTTAGTAAATACAACGTATAGGGGCTGATCTAATGAGGTTACTTGAGCTACCTATAGGGAACTTAGGATGTTTGCAAGTCAATTTTTCAGTTCATAAACAAACCCAGAGATTGATTAAAGTAACGTTGATCTACTTTGCACTTGCATAGAAAATGTAGTTCGAAGGCTACCTGGCTTAACTTTAGGCTCTGTCTGTGGTTTATGAATCAAACAAATAGAGACAAGAAATCAAGCTAATTTCTCCCCAGCGAAGTCACCATTTTGTTACCAGGAAAACTAGTGTCTATTCAGAACTGCTAGTCCCACTAAGATGGGTAGCTATCTTAGAAAAAAACAAACTAAAGTCACTTGTTTTTCCTTTACAAGAGAGAGATGAGAAAGAAATAGAGAGTACCAACCTCAGTCTTTCGCTTGGCTCCTTTCTTGTTTCCTTTCCCCTTTGACAGAATCTCACCACTGCTTCCTTGCTTGTTGCGCTTCAAAGAGCACCTGTAGAGTCACAACAACATAATACCATGAAAGCATAGTGATCTATCACAAATGCATATATCAACACAATATTCAAAGATACACAAGAATATGGAGGAAAACTCAAATAGCTTTATTGATAAAAGTAGTAGAAGAGAGGATTACAGCCACTTGGTCTGACCCAGCGCCATCCTCCCAGCTTGAAAGCCCTCTTCACCTCATATAAAGCAAGATCACCCAACAATGTATTCAAAGAGAAACCAGTAGTACCTCTTTGCAAATTACCAAATTCCAACCTTTAGTCTCTGGATCTCTAAGATGAGGGATCCATATATAGATATTTGCAGAGATGTGAGTCAGCTCTGGGTTTTTTATTAGTGTCATTCCACTGATAGTTCTTGGTTCCACTTGGAGATTTCATTGATCTCTTACTCATCCGTGGGCGAATTCTGAGAGGCAAGTGTCATATGAGAAGTTTCTAGAAGATTCCTTGATCATCCACTTAGCAAACTGTCTCTGCCATTTGTCTATTCTCGTTCATCGCACCCTACAGAAGGCCTTTTCAGTATGCATCACACCTCCCATGTGTACAAGGTGAGATGCATCACACCCTGGCCATGGAGCAGGTGAGATGATCCAGTTTTGACCACTTCTGAGTAGTTTTTCAGGGAGAACTTCTGGAAGATGATGTAACCAGCTGACCTTGCTCCCTTAGGGTATGAAACAACACTTTTATGGGTTTAGAAGCCCTTGGTTTATGGACATATTTCATTGGGGTTGCAGTGCCCAAATATGTCTATAACAAATAAGTATATAAAAATTGTTGAGCTGATAGGATCCTTCTACAACCGAGTGTAATTATGTATCTTTTCAATTTGGAGTTGACATGTGTCTCTTTAAAAAATGATTAAAAACAATACTAAAATGAATATATCTATATGGTTTGCTTAATTAAAAGTATAATAAAACATCAATAATCTCACTCTTAGTCTCGAACTAGGGAGTAGTGGTAAAAATATTTCACTCTCACTCTCAACCATAAATAAAATATTTGGATGTCCATATGAAACAACATAATCTTATATCAATTTCACAGAGAAAAAAATAGTCGAAAAGGAGCTATATATGTTATGATCTTAACCTGCGAGAAATCCAAAATACCAAAAATACGAAGCAATATAGCCCAAAACATAGAGTTATCACATGAAACGAGACAAACTACAAGATATTTTATTATTTAGAACCGTATTCCAATGTTAACTTGCCTCTTCAAGGGGGAAACTGCAACAGAGCAAACCTCAGTTACAATAAGACTCGGCGGTCTTTCCCTTACTAATGAAGACTATTTATGTATTAATGACATCCAAAACCCTAACTATTAGTGGTACCTTGCATAACATAGGTTAACCACATTATTTATTATCTATGATCCATTTATAACTAGCTGTTGTCCCTTTCTATAATGAGAGTCAGCCACTTACATTTATTGTTAATGCAGATAACCTCTAATGGGATTTATTGACTCTCTAACTAACTATGATTGTAACTAGGCCGCTTGGACTTATTACATAAATAAGGGGGTTAGGGTTGGACCCTAACATGCCCTTCCCCATCAAAAGAAACCTTGTCCTCAAGGCTCAAGCTCTGGAAACTGTTGAAGCATAGTGGCTAGTTCACATGTTCCATCTCCTCGAGAGGTGTCTTTCCACTTGATGAGGACATGCTTGATTGTGCGGTCGTGGAGATTTGTTCTGTGAGTATCAAGGAACTATTATGGTCAGAGCCAAAGTGAGAATTGCTCATGCAATTTGGGAAGAATTGTTTAAACCTTGAAATTTTTCCCACCACTTTCTTCAGGATTGATACATGGAATATCAGTTGGATTTTCTTAAGTAGGTTGCAAGGATAATCTGTAAATGATTGTTCCTATGCGCTGAAGTATCTAATAAGGCACATAGAATTTTGGTTCTAGTTTGTGGTAGCCCTTTTCTTTCAGAGTGGTTTTCTTATAAGGTTGGACTTGCAAGAATGCCGTATCGCCTTCCTTAAATGAGCACTTAGAACAATGTTTGCCATCCTGTTGCTTCATTTTATTCTGAGCTTGATGTAGATTATCTTCGAGATCAACGTTCATGGCAACACGATTCTAGAGGAGTTGATCAACTCCCTGCACTTTGGAAGATCCAGGGATATAAGAAACTGGTGAATGTGGGAGTTGGTCATACACTGCATCATATGGCGTCACTTTGGTGGCTTCATGATAGATATTATTATACCCCCATTCAACTAAAGGAAGACAATATACCCTTTGATGCTCCTTATGTGAATTGAAGCAACTCATATAGGTCTCCAAACATTTGTTGACCACTTATGATTAACCATCAATTTGTGGATTATAGTTGGTACTTAGTTGGATTTGCATGTCCTCTATCTTGAAAATTTCCTGCCAAAATTTTATAGTGAATGTGGGGACTTGATCAGACACAATGGAAGTTGGCATGCCATATAGGTTTAAGATTTGGTCCAAGAAAACTTGAGCCACTAATGGTGGGTTAAGTGGATGTGGTAGAGCACAAAAATGAGCATATTTGGAAAGATTTTCAACAACCACCATGATGATTGATTTGTTTCCTGACTTTTGGAGACCAATAATGAAAAACACGGAAACAACCATCTAGAAAGAAGCAGGGAGTGGTGATGGTTGTAAGGTTCCCGATAACTTGAATGTTTCCCCTTTGTTGCATTTGCATACATCAGATTCAGCTACAAAAGTAAGAATGTCGTTCTTCATGCTATTACAAAAGAAAGAATGGCGTGCTCGTGCATAAGTCTGCGGAAATCTTGAATCTACTATAATAAGAGATGAGTGAAACTCGTTCAAGATACAGGTTTTGAGGGTGGTGGCCAGGGACAACACTACCTTATCCTTGTAGCAAAGAATTTGATCGTTCCAAGAGTAGTTTGATGAGGAATTGGGATCTTCTCTTAATTTATTAATAGCTTGGGACAAAAAGGGGTGGGAAAATCATTCATTGTTGCCTCTTCAATCCAAACTAGTATGGCTATAGAGAGTCATAGAAGGGCTCTCTCATAGGCAAATTAGCTTGATAAGGCATCGAGAACTACATTGTCGCACCCCATCTTGTAAATTATCTCATAAGCATATCCCAACATTTTTGCAAGAGATTTATTTTTTGTGGTGATGATATATGCTACTATAGAAAATAGTTTAGGCTAAGATGGTCTGTGCATATTTGGAAACTTTGCCCCAATAAGTATGGTGCCAAGGTTTTTACTGCATGTAATATGGACATCATTTCTTTCTCATAAGTAGATTGACCCATATGTTTTCCACTGAGTTGTTGATTGGTGAAGGCCAATGGTCTACCTTCCTACATTAAGGTGATGCCAATACCTTTACCTGAAGCATCACATTCGATCACACAATATGTGGTGAGGATTGGTGAGGCCAATACTAGAGTGGATCACATGGCCTATCTCAGAGCCAAGAATGCCTGTTGAGCTGCATCAATCTTGAGAATCGAATTTTTCTTGAGAATATTAGTGAGGGGTTTGGAAACACATCCATAACTACGTACAAATTTGTTATAGTAGCCTGTGAGACCCAAGAATCCCCTCAAACTCTTCAAAGTTTTTTGTTAGGGCCAATTTTTCATTTCCTAAATATTTTTTAGATTAACCCTCACTACTTCATGGCCCAAAATGTTTCTGAAATACTCTACTTCTTCCACACCAAAGGAGCACTTCGATACAACCCCATTCCATCAAGAAGGTTGTATTACTCCGATCTCCTGGAGCAATTTTAATCTGATGGCATCCCGAGAACCCATCAATGAATGAGTAGGCCTCCTGCCCTCCAACATTATCCAATACTTCATCTATGAACGGTGTTGGTAAAGGATCATGAACGTAGGCATCATTTAGCTTCTAAGATCTACACATATCCTTATTTCTCCTTTCTACTTCTTTTCCTGGACTACCATTGGGCTCACCCAGTTAGATTCCTCCACAGGTTCAATAATTCCTACTTCAAGCATCTTATCCAACTCCGACCTTTTCCTTTTATTTTGGATTAAGGTCATATGGCCTCTGCTTAACAGGCTTCACATCCAGTTTCAGAGTCATTTTCATCACTTCTAAATCGCCTATGATGCCTTTCAAGTTCAAAAATTTTATAGGGAAAAAATCCTGATATTTGCGGAGAAACTCATCAACTTTATCTACTCTAGCATCATTCCAATAATCCCCAATCTTCAAAAACATTGGCTCCACCTCTGTACCAATGTTTACTTGCTTAGTTTTCAATGGCACATTGATATTTGGATTCTCTAAATATGGTCCCTCCACCTCTCAATAGCCTTCTGTTCCTGGAATGTTAGTATTCCTTAGAACCTCATCATCTCCTTCAATAGTCACATTATAGCATTCGAGAGCATGGCGCAGCTAGGTGCTCCAATCTAGTTGGATCAATTCCACGTGATCCTACAAGACTGAGAAGATTTCTGCCTTAACCTCGTGTAGTGCCTCATCAATGCTTTTGAACCCATCTTCAAAACTGAAGGTCCTCACAGATCCTTCTCTCAAAACATCCCACTCCGCAGTGTCGTGGCAGAGCTCCATTTCCAAATACGAGTTCATATGGATTATATCCAGAGTGTGACAGAATAAATGTACCCATTCTGGCTGCAACTCCATTCGATAAACCTTAGTCCATTTGGCCAAGTTATCGCATGGATCATTCCTCTCATCATACTTCTCTTTTAGCTGAACTTTTGGGTGACCAAACCATAATCTCATCATTCCTCAATACTCACGCCACTCTTAAAACTATCCTTATGCGTACCCCACCACCATCCGGTTGTAGTGCGCAGTGACAAATTCAATGCTTGGAAGCGATGAGTCTCAAGTAACTCTCTTTCAAAGGAATCCAAGAAATTATCTACATCAGTTTTAACCATCATAACAAGGGAGATTTCTTACCTCTGACAACACACAGTGCAATGATTTGGTCATCATGTTGCAGCGCAGTGTGGATAATTCACGCAACCTGTTTTTCCAATGTTCCAATTCTTCATTTTAATTTGAGGTATTGGAGCTTTTGCGGTCCCATGCAATTTGTCTATCAGTTGTTGGATTAACCCAGTCTTGGTCTCGCATTGTTATCTTATAGATGTGGTCCAAATCTTTGTCGCTTTCCTCATAGTTGTGGACTAGTTTAGTAGAGCATGGTCCTTCTGCAAGGTCTAGTGGGACTACCACATGGAGTGATTTCCTTTCAAATGACATTTTTCTCTTCTTCAAATTGATTACCCCATTCATGTCGATAGCCCAATTGATTCCCAGGAGCACAGGATATGGATTGTTGTCATCACCAATCTCTATCACCTCAAAATTGGCCAGCACGCTCACTACTTATATATCTATAGTCACTCCATGAAATTGCCCCATAGTGATAATGTTTTGTTGGTTTTCCATCCTCAATTCAATCAAGGACCACTACAACACAAGTATCCTCATTCTTTCCCATGTTTATTTAGGAAAAATGTTTGAATCCTACCCCAGATCCAAAATAACTTGGTCCATGTCATAGTCTCATATTTGCATAGTGAGTCTCATCTCGCACCCTGTTCTCATCTTGTGATTGCTTATTTTTCTGATTACGTGGTGTCCTTCAGGAGCAATTTCCTTACTGGAAAACTTATTTATTAGTTCTTATATCCCTTTCATGACCCTTATATTATGCAACAACTTCATACAAGTCTCCAAGAAAGTAGTAAGGATGGAGGGGTCAACATATTTAGATAGCTTTCCTTGAATTCCTAAGGTAGAGGCCTCAATGAATCTTTTATTTTATTTCATGAACGTTTCCATCGCGCACTCCAGGTCAAACCCAACATCTTTTTCTAGGGCCTTGTAGACCCATTCACTCCCTTCAGGTTGTTTCCCTTTCTCCTCACTAGTCATCATTCCACTTCGCAGCACAATATTCACATTAGGATCCTCTTCGCAGGGCTCGACCCTCATCATTTGTAAATAATGGGTAGGTTGATGAGTCTGCACCTTCTTCTCCTACATCTTAGATATCAATATAGGGCATTCTTCTATTACATGGTCAAACTGAGGATAGTATCGGCATGATGGGCGTGTCTGGCTCATACACTCTTGCGTGTAGTGTCCTCGCACTCTGCGATTATAGAAAATAACTTTTCCCTAACCTCTACTAGGTCCTCCTCCCCTTGTCCTTGTCCACGCCCTTGATATCCTCTGTACACTCCCCCAAGGCCTTGATCCGGAGGCCGATTTTCTGTTTGCATTTGATAAGTAGGCATTTGTTCCATCATTAATTCATAGCTACGGTAGTTACACTCATTGTGGCCCACCAATTTAACGAAATTACATAATAATTATTCCAAAGTCTATACAAACTTTTATATCAAATCACAATTATCTGTAACATGTTTTCCAGCCACCTGACAAATAGCGCACCATAGCGCAAGCCATGTACTTAGTCCTGCTGAAGCTTCCTGCCTCAGATGCATTAGCCCTCCTCCTCCAATATAATTCCCAAAGATAGCTCAGTGATCTTTATCATGCCCCTGGATTTTACATTTGAGGCAACAAACTACTTCACGCACCTTCGGCCGAGCCACTTTTTCCATTTTCAAGCTCTGTATTTCCAAGCAGTGATTCTGCAATTCCTCATGAATCTGCTAAAATCCAAAAGCAGTTTTGTCTTTAGGTGTTTCATGAAATATCATTGAAATTTATATGGCTTCCACCTCAGTCCCTATTTTTTTCTATGATCAAGCAACCCTCAGGTGTGGCAGAAGCGAGGCCACAAACTATTCACGGTCCTGACTATCTGTGAGATTCATATTAGCTTCGCAGATCTGGCACTTCAATCTTTGATATAATTCCCAGGGTGTTTCGCTGGGCCTCATCATGATTTCCTTGAATCCAATGGCTAATTTCGATTTAGACTTGGGCTTACCGAATTCTTTGTTCAGTGCGGTCTAAGTGTCTGCTAATGATGCCAGTGGGTTGTTGGTGCAGTAATTAATGTACCATGTCAGTGCGCAATCCTACAGAGTAGTAACCAATTGTAGCTTCTTTATATGATCATCTGTAATATTTTTTGCGTTCCATATAGCCTTCGCAATAAACCAAAACTTATCCAAGTTGTCACTTCCCAAGCCCTTGAAAATGGGCAATGTCATGATATTCAACATGTTGAATGGTCGTGGAGGTGGTGGTGGCGTGGGTGAAGGTGTATGTTGTGGAGATGAAGGTGGAGGTGGTATGGTTGGATTAGGTATTCTTGGAAATCCTACTTTATCAACTATACAATGCTTTGTGGTGAGGCCTATACTACTCCCTCTTCGTCACTCAAAGGAGGTTCCATTAATTGGTTGTATTCAGGACCCGCTCTCTCCTCATTTTTGAAGATTCATCCACCTCGCGTAGATCCAAACATCAAGGCAGTGGCATAACTTGCTTTTCACACAAGAGCATCTTAATATAAGTATTCAAATATCTCAACTACTTACCTCATGGTCCTCTGAATAAGTGTTGCTCTACTTCACTGTAACTGATAAAGGTTTCGACCATGAACTCTGTAACAAATACTCTGATGACTTGATCAAGCTAGTGGTCAATGTCATCCACGATCTTATCTTCAGATGCTTTGATCCTTCCCATGAGCTATGGGGTCCACACTATCCAACCGTTAAGCCTCCACCTTCCTTGGTCATCTGCCAATTTGGTAATCCACTCGTATAGCTCAATCAGGAAATTGTAGAAGACAATTTCATGTATTTCTGTGTACAAATATTTGTCCAACCATTGTTATTTTGTTAGGTGTGGATTTTTGTTCTCTTGTCCTTGGCCATCTTCCAATTTGGTAATCCACTTCTATAGCTCAATCAAGAAAGTGTAAAAGACAATTTCATGTATTTCTGTGTACAAATATTTGTCCAACCACTGTTCTTTTGTTAGGTGTGGATTTTTGTTCTCTTGTGCCACGAATTCATGGATATTTCTATGCAGCCACTTCTCAATTTCTTTCCTTGTTGGACTCCAGTGATGCGACATCACACATCTCTTTATGCAGATTTTGGTCCCAACAACGTAACCATTTGTTGGCTTAGTGGTTCCTGACCCAGTTTCAAAGTTAGTACAAATCACTACACTATTGGTCCTTTCGACATCAATCTATGGAGTGAGGACTAAAGTCTCACCCGAGGCAGTATGTGGGGACGCTGGAACGAAGTTTCCGAACCAAGAGATCAGCATGATGTCATTTTGTGCACTAAATATGCCTTCATGTAGATCAATAAGCCTTTATGGCTTAACGATGTACCTTCCTTTAATCAGCCTCTAGACCTCCGTAAAGGTCTATGACTAGCTTTCACGGACCCTAAAAAGCTAAATCAACTACTTACCCGCATCAAAGGTTACTCTTAACCCAGTATTTACTCAAAATTTCTTAAGTGTTTGATAGCTTTAACATACAACGATATAATCTTTGTGTAAACCTTTAATGTCAATTGTGTTCACATAACAATATAGATCTAGTAAAGTTGCGCATCAATAGAACATTATTTCATAATCCCATCATTCATCACAAAATAAATTGCATTCATACATTACAAAAGTAAATACATAAAACACATGAATTTTTGTAATAATCTTCTTATTTAATATTCAGTTCAGTGTACAGACTCAAGGCTTCCTTGCGCACTCAGCTATCGACACAACTCCAAGGCAATATGCACATAGTTGTAGAGCCTTTTTCCTCCTTTAATACCTCTACGATCTTCCTTTTATTGACCCATTACATTTGCCTTCATCCCTCTCCTTCCTTAGACTCTTTAAGACAAACCTATTTATACAATCACATGGTCCGTGGACCATGGGTAGATCTTCGAAAATCTAACCTAAGTTACATAAAGAAGGTTAAAATCCTTTTTGACTCTTTAACTATCTACGTCCTCCATGACCACAATTTGTGTAGACTTTACATCTTTTACATAAAACTTGGGCTTTCCCCAAAATTGACCCTAGGGGACCCCATCCCAACAAATACATACCTCATTTACCTTTAGGTCATCTAGGCTTATTTCAGTCACTTCCTTGGTTGAAAAGAACTTCAACCCCTTGATCAGCTTCATCCCTTATGTCATCATACCATCATCCTATGAATTCCACAAGTTGGTGTTATTAATGAAATAATTTCTTCCACTATAGATTGGTGAACCCTCTGATGCGGATTCCATCAAAGAATCTTGAGGATCTTGCATATCCTTATCCAACAGACATTTCCTTTTGATTGATGTATGATGAGGCTTGTCCTAGATGAATTATTCCTTTAATATTTTAATGAGGTCACTAAGAGTTATATGCTTCATAGTTGACTATCAAACATCATTCGTGTTTCCTATGGTGATGTCACAAGTTCTTACATCTAATGCTTTTTCTCTTCCTTCTTTCAGCTTTCTCCACTTCTTCGTTGAAATGGACTTATTCTCTACATTTCTTGTTATTTACCTTCTTAAGCTTCAGACAATATTTCTAGTATAACATTGATTCTTAGCTATGTTCTTCTTTCCTTTCAGCAAATCTCTGAATACTTTTTTCCCTCAACCTGTCTTCTTCTATCTTGAATAGAAACTACAAGTTGTTGAATGGGATAGCCTTCTTAGCCTTATAGAAATATGTTACCTTGTTCATTAGTTAGTGCATTTAGTACAATGATGAATATATCCTTATCATCTCTCCCAGATCTTCCATTGAGATCTTATGAAGATATCCCTTCATCCATTGATACCTAAAATTTTTTGTTGATCAAATATAAGTGATATGACCTTTTTGTATCACATCTTCAAAGAATAGTTCTACCAATTCATATATCTCTTAGATATCTCCACTCCTGATATATGAGGGGACCTTTCATAAGAATCCATTTACATGTATTTATAGGAGACATTTTCATTGATATGTTCAATTATTTAACTTTCTTCAAGGACTACTTCTTTCCTCCTTTTCCATGCAATGAATTTCGATGACCTAACAAACTTATAAATCTCTATGAAAACAAAGCGATTTTACCAAATTTCATTAGAGAATGAAAGATACTTACTTGACAAGTGAAGATGAAATCTTACACTTGATCACTTTAACGGTGGTTGAAGAAGATGTATTAGTGCCCTTTTTGATGATCTTCTTCCAAATGAAAATCCCTTCTTCAATAAAGGAGATTTATGCTTTAATGATGTCAACACCTTTAGATCTAGCTTCCTTTATTGATGGTAATTGATGAGGATGTTTTGTTGCTTCCTCGGTCAATCTTCTTCAACTTAGGATAAGGATGGGATAATTTCTTTAATGAGAGGAAACTTTCATTATAGATTTTGAAGATGATGACAATACCTTCTAGCCTTCAAGATACTTCGAATTCTTTGACAGTGAATGAGTGAAAATCAGAAATGCTTCTAGGGTTTTGAATTTCTCTAAGATGATGTGATATTCATCCTTAAAGTACTTCTCTTAAATGTCTATACTTTGGGTTGCCTTGTTTTGTCGATATCTCATTTTGATGAGGGTATTTTTAGTCTTTTTCTAAGGACTTGTTGTAGCAGCTACAACCACCCTCCGAAATTTTTCCTTAGCCCATTTTGGAGCCTCCCTACCATCCTTTCACAAGATCTTGTCTTGCTTCGTCAAGTACACAAGCTTCAATGTTTTTCATGAACAAAGGCAGCCTATCCATCACAACTTGATGCATTTCTCTCACAGGTTGTTCACCCGGACATGGTCTAGGTGCAAGTTGAGTATCTTTCCCAAGAAAACTGCTCATTTCTTGAGGGCAACCAGCCTTCCCTCCAAAAATTGTGCAATTCTATCTGGCAACCTACTGCACTCCAGAATTGTGCAATTCTGCCAACCAACACTCCCAGTAGGAATTGTGCAATTTCTCCCATTAGGACTACTCAGCCCAGAACTTGTAGAACTTTTGGCAACATTTAGCTGCTTTGTCGAGAAATTGTTTAAACCTAATGGGCAGTCAACCCAGCTCCCAACCAAAAATGCGCATTTTTCTCAAGAAGTTGAGAAATGTCATGCATGAGCAGTCTGGTTAACCAGTTCCAGCTGGGACCAAGGAAATTGACTTGCATTCATGTATGAATTTATTTTTATGTAATAGAAAAAGGAAACATGCAAAAGGCATCCCATGATTGAGGGAGCTATTTTTAGCAGATGAGGCTTACATGAAAAGTTGTTTTAGAAACATCCCTCCAAGTGTCGCTTTTTCCTAGATTTTTGGCATGCGCATCATGAGCAAAAACTTATTTATTCGATGCACCAGAGCTCTTTCTTTCACATCTATCTTGGAGCTCTAATATCCCACAAGACATCTAGGACTCTTCAACACATCCAGCTTAGTTATTCACGAGTATGTGGCCTCAACTTGTCTTTTTCAGCATTTCTGTCATTTTTTTTGTATTCGATTGTGTGAGTGCTTTTTTTTTGCTTTATTTGAATGTTCTCTATCACTTACATGTATGCTAGCTTGTCCTAGCTCTGTTTTATTTTTCATTGCTATCTCATTGTTGTTGCATGTATGAAACTGTTTTACACGAACATTCACCAAACCTATGAATCACTTCACCCACCTGTGTCTTGATCTGTTTACTGAATATTTCATTCATGTTTTTCATGCACTTTCAATCACTTCTACTTTAACTTAGTGTCACCATACATTCATTGTCTTATTTTCTTTCAGTTGCCCGTCTGCAAGACTGGCCAACCTTGACCCAAACTCTGCCTTCACTAAGACTGCATTGCCCAATCTGAGGAAGGAAGACTCTGCCTTCCTCTCTAGAAATGCGCATTTCTACCCAAAAATACCCTCCAGGACTATTTTTCACATTTCTGAGGGGAAGTGACTACTAGCCAAGAAAATTGTGCAATCCAGTACCTAAGCCTGTAGTCACTCCTTGCTGGAATTGCGTATTGCACAATCCCAACAGCCAAAATCCTATCTAGATTGTGCATTGCACAGATCCAGTAGCCAATCCTACCTCCTAGACAGCCCAAACTACCTTTTGCGCAGTTTTGGCAGCCAGTCACCCAACCTCCCAAAAGAGATTGTGTAATCTTGCCCATTAGTTTCCTATGTATGTGTTGTGTCATTCCCAAAAGTTGCTTTATTTTCATTGACAGATTTCTTTCCATGCATGTTTCTTATCTCCAGATATTTTAGGTGTTCATCTATCTCAATGGCTTCCAAGAGAATAGGGTCACATGACACTGATTGAAATGCAGCTGGAGCAGCAATTCATCAAGTGTCCTCTAGTCTATAGATCTATAAAGATACAAAGCTTTATCTAGACAAGGACATAAAGCTAAAGTGGAAAGAGGTCAATGAAACATTTTAAGACACTTTTTGGGAACACCTCAAAGACTTTCAAGTGTACATGGACATTCATCATGTTGCAGCGCAGTGTGGATAATTCAAGCAACCTGTTTTTCCAATGTTCCAAATATTCATTTGAATTTGAGGTATTGGAGCTTTCGCGGTCCTATGCAATTTGTCTGTCAGTTGTTGGATTACCCCAATCTTCATCTTACGTTGTTATCTTATAGATGTGGTCAAAATCATTATCGCTTTCCTCATAGTTACGGACCCGTTCTGTATAGCATGTTCCTTCTCCAAGGTCTAGTGGGACTACCACATGGAGCAATTTCCTTTCAAATGACATTGTTCTCTTCTTCAAATTGATTACCCCATTCATGTCGATAGCCCAATCGATTCCCAGGAGCATAGGATATGGATTGCTGTCATCACCAATCTCTATCACCTCAAAATTGGCCAGCATGCTCAGTCTTTGTATATCTACAGTCACTCCATGCAATTTCCCCATAGTGATAATGTTTTGTTGGTTTTCCATCCTCAATTCAATCAGGGACCACTACAACGCAGGTATCCACATTCTTTCCCATGTCTATTTAGGAAAAACATTTGAATACTACCCCAGATCCAAAATAACTAGGTCCATGTCATAGTCTCATATTTGCGTAGTGAGTCTCATCTCGCACCCTGTTCTCGTCTTGTGTTTGCCTATTTTTCTCACTACGTGGTGTCCTTTACTTGCAATTTCCTTACCAGCACACTTATTTATCAGTTCTTATATACCTTTCACGACCTTTGTATTATGCAGCAACTTCATACAAGTCTCCAAGAAAGTAGTAAGCATGGAGGGGTCAACATATTTAGATAGCTTTCCTTGCCTTCCTAAGGTAGAGGCCTCAATGAATCTTTTATTTTCTTTCATGAACGTTTCCATCGCGCACTTCAGGTCAAACCCAACATCTTTTTCTGGGGCCTTGCGAACCCATTCACTCTCTTCAGGTTGTTTCCCTTTATCATCACCAGTCATCATTCCACTTAGCAGCACAATATTCACATTAGGATCCTCTTCGCAGGGCTCGACCCTCATGATTTGTAAATTATGGGTAGGTTGATGAGGCTGCGCCTTCTTCTCCTGCATCTTAGATATCAATATAGGGCATTCTTCTATTGCATGGTCAAACTAAGTATAGTATTGGCATGATGGGCATGTCTGGCTCATACACTCTCACGCGTAGTGTCCTAGCACTCCGCAATTATAGAAAATAACTTGTCCCTGACCTCTACCAGGTCGTCCTCCCCCTTGTCCTCGTCCACACCCCTAATATCCTTTGCACGCTCCCCTAGGGCCTTGATCCGAAGGCTGATTTTTTGTTTGCATTCGATAAGTGGGCATTCTTTCCATATTTAATTCATAGCTATGGTAGTTACACTCATCGTGGCCCACCAATTTACTGAAATTACATAATAATTGTTGTGGAGTCTATACAAACTTCTGTAGAAAATCACAATTATTTGTAACATGTTTTCTAGCCACCTAACAAATAGCTCACCATAGCGCAGGCCATGTACTTAGTCGTGCTGAAGCTTCCTGCCTTAGAGGCATCGGCCCTCCTCCTCTGATATAATTCCCAAAGATAGGTTAGCGATCTTTATCATGCCCCTGGATTTTACATTTGAAGCACCAAACTTCTTCACGCACCTTCAGCTGAGCCAGTTTTTCCATTTTCAAGCTCTATATTTCCAAGCAGTGATTTTGCAATTCCTCGTGAATCTGCTAAGATCCCAAAGCAGCGTTTTCATTAGGTGTTTGATGATATATCATTGCAATTTATAGGGCTTCTTCCTTGGTCCGTATCTTTTTCGGTGATCAAGCAACCCTCAGGTGTGGCAGAAGCGAGGCCATAAACCATTCACAGTCCTAACTATCCGTGATATTCATATTAGCTTCGTGGATCTGGCACTTCAATCTTTGATATAATTCCCATGGTGTTTCACTGGGCCTCATCATGATTTCCTTGAATCCAGTGACTGATTTCGATTCAGACTTGGGCTTACCGAATTCTTTGTTCAGTGTAATCTAAGTGTCTGGTAATGATGCCAACGGGTGGTTGGTGTAGTACTTAATGCACCATGTTAGTGTGTGAACCTGCAAAATAGTAACCAATTGCACCTTCTTTATATGATCATCTATAATATTTTGTGCCTTCCATATAGCCTTCGCAATAAACCAAAACTTATCTAGGTCGTCACTTCCCAAGCCCTTGAAAATGGGAAACTTCATGATATTCAACATGTTGAATGGTGGTGGAGTTAGTGGTGGCGTGGGTGAAGGTGTATGTTGTGGAGATGAAGGTGGAGGTGGTGTGGGTGGATGAGGTTTTCATGGAAATCACTACTTTATCAACTATGCAGTGCTTCGCGGTGAGGCCTGTACTACTCCCTCATCGTCACTCAAAGGAGGTTCTATCAATTGGCTATATTCAAGAGCTACTCTCTCATCATTTTTGAAGAATCATCCACCTCGCGTAGATCCAAACATCAAGGCAGTGGCATAACTTGCTTTTCACACAAGAGCATCTTAATATAAGTATTCAAATATCTCAACTACTTACCTCGTCGTCCTCTGAATAAGTGTTACTCTACTTCACTGTCACTGATAGAGGTGTCGACCATAAACTCTGTAACAAATCCTCCAATGACTTGATCAAGCTAGTGGTCAACGTGATGCACAATCTTATCTTCAGAAGCTTCGGTCCTTTCCGTGAGCTCTGGGGTCCACACTATCGAACCGTTAAGCCTCCACCTTCCTTTGTCATCTGCCAATTTGGTAATCCACTGATATAGCTCAATCAGGAAAATGTAGAAGACAAATTCATGTATTTTTGTGTAAAAATATATGTCCAACCACTGTTCTTTTGTTAGGTGTGGATTTTTGTTCTCTTGTCCTTGGTCATCTACCAATTTGGTAATCCACTCTTATAGCTCAATCAGGAAAGTGTAGAAGACAATTTCATGTATTTCTGTGTACAAATATCTGTCCAACCACTGTTCTTTTGTTAGGTGAGGATTTTTGTTCTCTTGTTGCAGAAATTCATGGATATTTCTTTCCAGCCACTTCTCAATTTCTTTCCTTGTCGGATTCCAGTGATGCGACATCACACATCTCTTTATACAGATTCTGGTCCCGGTAATGTAACCATTTGTTGGCTTAGTGGTTCCTGACCCAGTTTCAATGTTAGTTGCACCAAAAAAATCCCCACACTACTGGCCCTTTCAACATCAATCTATGGAGCATGGACTGAAGTCTCACCCAAGGCAGTACGTGGGGAAGCTAGAACGAAGTTTCCAAACCCAAAGATCAGCATGATGTCATTTTGTGCCCTAAATATGCCTTCATGCAGATCAATAAGCCTTTATGGCTTAATGATGTACCTTCCTTTAATCAACCTCTAGACCTCCGCAAAGCTCTATGACTGAATTTCACCTACCCTGAATAGGTAAATCAACTACTTACATGCATTAAACGTTACTCTTAACCCAGTATTTCCTCAGAATTTCTTAAGTGTTTGATAGCTTTAACGTACAATGATATAATCTTTGTGTAAACCTTTAATGTCAATTGCATTCACATAACAATATAGATCTAGTAAAGTTGCACATCAATAAATCATTATTTCATAAACCCATCATTCATCACAGCATAATGTGCATTCATACATAATGGAACTAAATAGATGAAACACATGAATTTCCGTAATAATATTCTTTATTAATATCTAGTTCAACTTACAGACTCAAGGCTTCCTTGCGCACTTAGCTACGGACTCAACTCCAAGCCTCTGTGCACACAGCTGTAGAGCCTTTTTCCTCCTTTAATACCACTACGGTCTTCCTTTTATTGACCCATTACATTTGAATTCATCCCTTTGCTTCCATAGACTCTTTAAGACACACCTATTTATAAAATCACATGGTTCGTGGACCATGGGTAGATCTTCAAAAATCCGACCGAACTTACATAAAGAAGGGTAAAATCCTTTTTGACTCTTTAACTATATATGTGCTCCATGACCACAATTTGCGTAGACTTTACATCTTTTACATAAAACTTGGGCTTTTTCCCCAAAATTGACCCTAGGGGACTCCATCCCAACAAATAGATACCTTATTTACCTTTAGGTCATCTAGGCTTATTTCAGTCACTTCCTTGATTGAAAAGAACTTAAACCCCTTGATCAGTTTCATCTCTTATGTCATCATGCCATCATTCTATGAATTTCTATGATAATCTTCTTTATTAATATTCAATTCAGCTTACAGACTCAACGCTTCCCTACGCAGTTAGTTGCGAGGGTTCGCACACTCAGTTGTGAACTCAACTTTAGGCCTCTGCGAACACAACTATAGAGCCTTTTTCCTCCTCTAAGACCTCTATATATTCCTTATATTGACCCAGTATATTCATCTTCATCCCTCTCCTTCCTTACACTCTCCAAGACACACATATTTATACAATCCCATGGTCTACAGATCATGGGTAGATCTTCAAAAAGCTGACCTAACTTACATAAAGAAGGGGAAAACCCTTTTTGACTCCTTAACTATCTACGCACTCCATGACCACAACTTATAGATACTTTACATATTTTTACATAAAACTTGGGATTTTGCCCCAAAATTTACCCTAACGGACCCCATCCAAACATGCCCCCAACACAAAGATCGTGAATCACCCTTGAGTCACTCGACTGGCGAAGAGATCCTATTGCGGAGATCCCCCAACTCCACTGGTGCAACACTACTCCAGTCGCACTCTACGTGGCAGCATACTTGGTCTGTTCCATAAGCTTCTTTGTGGCTGGTCCTCCACTGTCCTGCTTGATCTTCTGTTGCGTACTCTGGAAGTTCACCAATTTTTCCTGAATATTGGCAGAGACTATGTAGGCGTCATCCAACTAAGGCCCCAATCTAGCCTGAAGGACTACTTCCTTCTTTCGCGCTTCTTACCCTCCTACATCTTGGTGAGGTGATGTGTTGTAGCAAAGCTACATCGTGTTTCCCTTACTTCGTCATATTGTTGTTGTAGCTTGTGGACCTCTGTATTTAATACTTGCAGGGTGGGATCTTCCTACAAGGTAGTAACTACTTCCATGGCCTGTCCAAATAGCACGGTGCATTCCACCACCATGGCATCTAATGTAGAAACTCCATCCTTCACATCGGATTCGAGCTATTCCCTTACCTCTAGCGGGGTTGAAGGTTGTGACTTCAACTCCAATTCTATTATCTTCATGTCTAGCTCGAACAGAAATCTAGCCACCTCTTCCTTGGCATCTTGCATGCACACAACAGGCTTTCTGATCTTTGCCTCAAGTGTTGCCTCCTGAGGGATATGAAATTCTGGCACATCCTACATGTTTTGCCACCGCGACCGCTATCTGGGTGCTTTATGCCTGAATTGTCATCTTTGTCTCCATATCCTTCGTCTTTTCAACGAACATATGTTCGTGTTCACCTAATATTCACTTATGAGGCTAAGCGCATGCTTCTCGTGTGCTCTTAGCTCTGCTATCACACATGACTACAGTGTGTGAAGGTACTCATTGGGGAGCGTGGCCAGTTTGAGGCTGATGTTCTTCAAGGAACTTACGATGACCTTGTGAGTGGCCACGTCCATACTTAAGGATACTTCTAGTAACGTGACTTCCCAGAGATCTAATGATCTGACCATCTCTATTGCCTGACTAGTCCTAGGTGCCAAACTTGTCTCTATGATACTTACCTGGCTTGTGCCCACCTGGATCCTACTCATTTGAATCTGCAGCCTGCACAAATCCTTCTGAATTATACTTAGCACCTGTTGTTATTGTTGATCGAATTGTTGGAGTAGATCCACTGTAGTATCTCATACCTTATCTCCAATCTCATCAAGGATGCCTGCTGTTAGAGTGATTGGAACTAGCGATGGCTTCGTCACTTTGGACTTTTTTGAGGGCCCCTAATTTTCTTGTTCCCTATATCGCTTCACTGAAAATGGTGTGTTATGTCCTTCATCTCCACCACCACCCTACTCTTACTGCTTCTTTTCCTCTACTTGTGGTGAAGGCAACTTAGCATTCCTCTTGGAGTCGTGCTCTTCTTGTCCAGTCTACTACTTCGTGGCACGCTGCTTTTCCACCTGGGCCTTCTCCTCAGCCTCTTTTTTATGCTTCTCGGCCAACTACTAGACCTTCTACTTTTCTGCTTCCTTCTTTCTCTTCTTCGCAGATTTAATGGAGCCTGTGACCAAATCGAATGGAGTATGCCAATTTTTTGGCCAGTGCTTGCTGGTTTCCTATATGGCCTTGTCCATGGCCAAGTAAGGTAGATCCAACCATTTTTTTGTGGATCCTTCTAGGCCCTGATATATATGGAGTGGAAACCTACCTTAAACTCTACATACTCTGTGAGCTACTCAAACAGTGTTGGGGACAACTGTGGCTTCTCATTGATGTCCATGTGAATGCTCACCTCCATCAACACCGAGAAAAATTTGGTCTCCATGACCCATGCAATGTCATTTGTGGCCCAAAGCGAGGAAATTTGGGCAACCTCTAGCAATCCATTGTCCACAGGAGGAAACTAGCTATCCTTCGGTACGTCCCAAGCCACTAGGTGAGCAAAAACCACGTGTAATGGAAGGTTTTGTTTTGATCTTGTGCCTCGCGACAATTCATGAGGAACTCACTACAGAGGTAGCACAACTAATTGAACTACATGCCCTCCGCTCGTTGTGCATCCAATGAAATTATGGGTGCTGGAACCTTGTCCACACGGCATTTTCCCATGTTGTTGTCGGCTAATATCTGTGTAGCAACTTGTATTGCAGGGTCGGTGATAGATGTGATGGAGTACCCACATGGCTTCTTGACCATCTTAAAATTTTCCTTCATTTTGTCTGCTAGGTTGTGCTCACTCTTCCTTCCACCAAACTCCTTGGCTAGATTCAACCCTGAGTGCAAAAAGAGCATGATCCGATGGATCAACATATCTGTAACTGGGATCAGCACACTCAACCACAAATATCCTTCATGAACTAGGGTCAGCAATGGCTTTATGACAATGAGGTTGATGTTGTAGCGGTGGTAGTGGGGCACCCATAGCATGTTCAATAACCCCGACTGATTCACTTCGCAAATCCACTCCACAGGATCCAACACAATGACACCTGATTCCTTGTAATATACCCTCTTCATATAATTATTCATTACAAGGTGGGGGAACCTCTCGTGGTCTGCCAAATCCCAGTCTTCTAGCTTTATATGGGGAATGCACACCAAGAGTAGAACTTCAAAAGTGATGCCCTTCAATAGCAGTGGCATATTTAGGAGGAATTTTCCTACAAGTGGGTCCTTAGGGATCTTCAGTTTTCCCTTACGCAGAGGGATATACTTCAACATCTTTGAGATAGGCTGCATGCAATCAGCATCTATATCCTCCACGTCCTTTTTGGCATCCAAATCCACCACTTTCCCCTTATCCTTCACCGGTTGTTTCTCTTTCTTTTGGGCATGGGAAGCAGCATGCTTCCTCGGTGACTCACGCATACCTTCCTCTATAGCACACCTCCCTTCATGCCTCTTCTGGTACTGTGACACCACCCTTTTTCGCGTAGCTCCCTATCACGCAGTTCCACCAATCGGGTAGTGTAGTTTATAGTCTTGTGCTTCCTTGCAGCTGTCTAGAGTGCTAGGACTGTGCTATCGTCATGTAGTCATTGGGCCAGATTACCCATGTATGGCTTCAATCAAATTCCATTTAACCTTCCTAGAAATGGATCTGCATTCAACTTTGCGAGTTGTACTACTCCACAATCTGTAATTTCTTTGATGATATATAGTCCCAGCTAGTGCATCTAAAACTTCCCTCGAAAATTAGCAAACTTACTATCATATAGTAAAACCAAATCATTTACCTTAAAGGTGCGTAGTTTGATGTGGCGAGTGTGCCAAGCCTTTTCACATTCCTTTTGAACCTGTTCATAGAATCAAGCTAGAAATCTATCTTCCTCAAGCTCCATTAGCTGTATGAGTCATTCTTCTAAGGCACTATGGTTCGCCATGTTTGTGAAACCCACTATGCGTAGACTAGGAACAATGTAATGCATAGGTATCACACCTTCTATGCCATACACCAACCTAAAAGGTGTCTAACCAGTAAGCTTTTAACAAGTAGTATTGTAAGCCCATAACACTATCGGTATGCACGTGTCCCAATCATTCCATTGTACATTGCAAACCTTTGTCATCGCATTCTCCAATATCCTATTAAAAGCCTCAACCTCGGGATGATGTGGCGTACTCTTCTGATGGTAAAAACTGGAATTCTTTTGTCAGTATGTTGATCGTTTCTTTAAGAAAATGCGTACCAGAATCACTCGTCAAAACGTTCAGGAAACCAAACCTAGTCAACACATACTAAAACAAAAACTCTGCTATTGTTATCCCTATATAGTTTTTCACATAATGTGCCTCCACCCATCTGGTCAAATATTCGGTCGCGGTGAAGATATACCACACACCCATCTTCTTGCCTGGGGGTTGAATTAGTCCTACAAAGTCAATTTCCTATTTCTCAAATGGCTGCAATGACACCTATGGATTTATAGGTTGCTCATCCCTCCACGATGGCCTGTCTCTTCTCTAACATGTGTCGATGCCCTACAGTATGCTTTAGAGTCTTTATGTAGTGTCGGCCTCGCAGCACATAAAATATTTTGCGTTGTTGCTTTTCCTACATAATTCCCTCCCATAGCTCCTCTATGAGCTTCAACGAGGATACTAGTTCATTCAAAATTAGGCATATAACATTGAACTATTTCGTTCGATCCCAGCTTATAGAAATGGCTTGCAATGACTGAAAATTCTACCTTGTGCACCACCAATTATTTCTTCTATTGATTGGTATATCACTCTAGAGTCATCCCTGTAGTCGAGAAGTGGATAATATCCACAAAGTGAATATCCACTATGCGCACAACAAAAATCTGCGTGTCAAGAAGCCCCTCCTCCAAATTGGTAGGCTCCTCTCCTCTTTCAATGCGCGAAAAATTGTCTAGTCTCAAGTTCAATGTTCCTGGCTTCACAATTAATTCAAAATCATATTCTTGAAACAACAATAGCCATATACATATTTCGCCCTCCAACACAAGCTTATTGACTATATACTTCAATGTACAATGGTCTGTGTACATCTTGAAATGTTTGCCTAGAAGGTAATGTCTGAATTTCTGGAGCATGTACACCATAGCCAACCGTCCACACTTTGTCATCGAATAATTATTTTTACCTTTTGACAGCTTCCTACTTGCAAACGCTATAGCATGATCCATCTCCCCTTCACCGACCTATGTCAACACTGCTCCCAAAGCAAAACACGAGGCATCAACATGCACATGGAATTCTTTCTTCTAGTTCGAGAAAACCAAGATCAGTGCGGTAACCATTTTCTCCTTTAAGACAGCCAAACTGTGCTGACATTCTTCATTCCAATTGAATGTAGCGTCCTTGTTTAGCATCTTTTCCATGGGCACAATAATCTAAGCATAAACCTTGATGAACTTTCGATAGTATCCAATATGACCCAACGTGGCACGCAGCTATTTAACACATGTTGGCACCTCCAAAATAATTATGACCGTGATATTACCAAGGTCCACCATTAATCCTTTCTTACACACCACATGAGTGAGCAAGATTCTCAAAGGGACGCAGAACAAGCATTTATTAAGGTCTAGCGCAATCTGATACCTTCGGCATGTATCCAACATTAAGTGTAAAATAGCTACATGGCACTTTACTAGGCCAAACATTATCCAAGCATCAAAATATACCTTAAGGAACTTGTGAATAAATTCTTCGAACACCATAATGACTACGCGCGAGAAGATTGCCGGCTCATTTTGAGTTCAAATGGCATCACTATATATTGGAAACAACCCCATTCCATCACGAAGGTTGTCTTACTCCTATCTTCTGGTGCAATTTTAATCTTATGGTATCTCGATAACCCATCAGTGAATGAGTAGGCCTCCTGCCCTCCAACATTATCCAATACTTCATTTGTGAAGGGTGTCGGTAAAGGATCATGAACGTAGGCATCGTTGAGCTTCCTAAGATCTACACATATCCTTATTTCTCCTTTTTTCTCTTTTTCCTGGACTACCATTGGGCTCACCCAATTAGATTCCTCCACAAGTTCAGTAATTCCTACTTCAAGCATCTTATCCAACTCCATGCAGAACTTTTCCTTGTATTTTGGATTACGGCGATATGGCCTCTGCTTAACAGGCTTCACATCCAGTATTAGAGTTATTTTCATCACTTCTAAATCGCCTATGATGCCTTTCAAGTTCAAAAATTTTATAGGGAAAAAATCCTGATATTCGCGGAGAAACTCAGCGACTGTATCTACTCTAGCATCATCCCATTAATCCCCAATCTTCGAAAACTTTGGTTCCACCTCTGTGCCAATGTTTACATGCTTAGTTTTCAATGGCGCAGTGATAGTTGAATTCTCTATCTGTGGTCCCTCTACCTCACGGTAGCCTTCTGTTCCTGGAATGTTAGTATTCCTTAGATCCTCATCGTCTCCTTCAATAGTCACATTATAGCATTCAAGCGCATGGCACAGCTGGTTGCTCCAATCTGGTTGGATCAATTCCACATGATTCTGTGGGACTCAAAAGATTGTTGCCTTAACCTGCTTTAGTGCCTCATCAATGCTTTTGAACCCATCTTCAAAACTGAAGGTCCTCACAAATCCTTCTCTCAAAACATCCCACCAAGGATAATTTTAGGGGCGAATGTTCGCCCTTTGGCAGAATTAAGGGGTTTTAAATTTTTAGTGGGCGAATATTTTGTATCATAATACATTTTTACAAATCACCTCAAATAGCCCACCTTATTTTAAGGGAGACAGTAAAAAAGGTAAATTTAGCCCTTCAAATTAAGACTTACAACCTTCCATTCGCCCATTTTCAAGAATAGGTTTTATTTAAGTGAATCCTATGGGCCAAATACCATATTTATAAAAGAGGTATGGTAAATTAATAAAAATATAAATAAATGAGAGGTATGGTAAATAAATAAAACATTTTTTATATTTACTCCATAAGTCACCTTATATACATGTAAGGGTGTAAACAAATAAAAATATAAGTAAAGTGGAGGTATGGTAAATAAATAAAACGTCATTTTATACTTACTCAAAAGGTATGGTAAATAAATAAAAATATAAATAAACTAGACGTATCACAAATAAATAAAACCTCTTTTTATATTTAGTCCATAACCCTCGTTCTATTTATGAAGGCTCAAGAAAGAGGTTTTATTTAAGTGAATCCTATGGGCCAAATACCATATTTGTAAAAGAGGTATGGTAAATTAATAAAAATATAAATAAACGAGAGGTATGGTAAACAAATAAAACATTTTTTTTATATTTACTCCATAAGTCACCTTATATTTACGAACACTCAAAAAATGGGTTATATTTAGGTGAAACCTATGGCCAAAATACTATGGGACAAATACCATGGACTAGATTGTTATTAATACCATGCAAAAAACCATTATTAACCCTAATATTAGAATTAATAAAAATAAAAATGGCACATGGTATTGACCCATGGTATTCACCAAAATGGCACATGGTATTGACCCATGGTATTCACCTCGAATGTAGCCTATTTAAATGGGGGAATTAAACCAGCACGTAGCCTATGCTAAGATTCACTAGGACTTTATAAAGTTTTATTATTTAGTGAAAGACTTGCCAAGATCTTACAAGATTTTATAGTTGAGTAAAATATTCTAATAAAAATAAAAATGGCACATGGTATTGACCCATGGTATTCACCTGGAATGTAGCCTATTTAAATGGGGAATTAAACCAGCATGTAGCCTATGCTAAGATTCACTAGGACTTTACAAAGTTTTATTATTTAGTGAAAGACTCGCCAAGATCTTACAAGATTTTATAATTGAGTAAAATATTCGCCATGCCTGGTGAGAGATTCGCCAAAAAATTATATATAAATATTATATTATTGATAAAATCGCCTTCCATTTTTCCTATATACCATGGAGATTCGCCCATTTATTATATTTATAAATTTAGGGGGGGTTCTTAAAATTTTCCCTGCATCCCACTCGTGGTGCTGTGGCAGAGCTCCATTTCCAAATACGAGTACATAGGGATTATATCCAGAGTGTGACAGAATAAATGTACCCATTCTGGCTGCGACTCCATTCCATAAACCTTAGTCCATTTGGCCAAGTGATCGCGCGGATCATTCCTCCCATCATACTTCTCCACTAACCGAATTTTTGGGCAACCAAACCATAATCTCATCATTCTTCAGTACTCACGCCACTCTTCAAAACTATCCTTATGCCCACCACCGTACGATTGTAGCATGCAGTGACAAATTCAAATCTTGGAAGTGATGACTCTCAAGTAACTCTCTTTCAAAGGAATCTAAGAAATTATCTACATCAGTTTTAACCATCATAATAGGGCATATTTCTTACCTCTGATGACACAAAGTGCAATGATTTGGTCATCATGTTGCAACGCAATGTGGATAATTCATGCAACCTGTTTTTCCAATGTTCCAATTCTTTGTTTGAATTTGAGGTATAGGAGCTTTCGCGGTCCCGTGCAATTTTTTTGTCAGTTGTCGGATTAACCCATTCTTCATCTCACGTTATTATCTTATAGATGTGGTCCAAATCAAAATTACTTTCCTCATAGTCGTGGACCAGTTTAGTATAGCATGGTCCTTCTACAAGGTCTAGTGGGACTATCACATGGAGCGATTTCCTTTCAAATGACATTGTTCTCTTCTTCAAATTGATTACCCTGTTCATGTCGATAGTCAAATTGATTTCTAGGACCACAAGATACGGATTTTTGTCATCATCAATCTCTATCACCTCAAAATCAGCCAGCACGCTCACTCCTTATATATCTACAGCCACTCCATGCAATTTCCACATAGGGATAAGATTTTGTTGGTTTTCCATCCTCAATTCAATCGGGGACAACTACAGTGCAGGTATCCCCATTCTTTCCCATGTCTATTTACGAAAAAAATTGAATCCTACCCCAGATCCATAATAACTTGGTCCATGTCATAGTCTCATATTTGTGTAGTGAGTCTCATCTCGCACCCTATTCTCATCTTGTGTTTGCCTATTTTTCTCACTGCGTGGTGTCCTTCAGGAGCAATTTCCTTACCAGCACACTTATTTATCAGCTCTTTTATCCCTTTCACGGCCTTTGTATTACGCAGAAGCTTCATAAAAGTCTCCAAGAAAGTAGTAAGGATGGAGGGGTCAACATATTTAGATAGCTTTTCTTGACTTCCTAAGGTAGAGGCCTCAATGAATCTTTTATTTTCTTTCATGAACGTTTCCTTCACACACTCTAGGTCAAACCCAACATCTTTTTCTGGGGCCTTGCAGACCCATTCACTCTCTTCTGGTTGCTTCCCTTTATCATCACCAGTCATCATTCCACTTTGCAGCACAATATTCACATTGGGATCCTCTTCACGGGGCTCGACCCTCATCATTTATAAATTATGGGTAGGTTGATGAGGTTGCACCTTCTTCTCCTACATCTTAGATATCAATATTGGGAATTCTTCTATTGCATGGTCAAACTGAGTACAGTATAGGCATGATGGGCGTGTCTAGCTTGTACACTATCATGCGTAGTGTCCTCGCACTCCGTAATTATAGAAAATAACTTATCCCTAACCTCTACTAGGTCCTCCTCCCTCTCGGCCTCATCGACGCCCATGATATCCTCTGCGCGCTCCCCCAGGGCCTTGATTCGTAGGCTGATTTTCTATTTGCATTCGATAAGTGGGCATTCTTTCCATCATTAATTCATAGCTATGGCAGTTACACTCATCGTGGCCCACCAATTTACCGAAATTACATAATAATTATTGTGGAGTCCATAAAAACTTCTATAACAAATGACAATTATCTATAACATGTTTTCCAGCCACCTGACAAATAGCACACCATAGCACAGGCCATGTACTTAGTCCTGCAGAAGCTTCCTACCTCAGAGACATCGGCCCTCCTCCTATGATATATTTCGTGAAGACAGGTCAATGATCTTTATCATGCCCCTCGATTTTACATTTGAGGCACCAAAATTCTTTGCGCACCTTTGGCCCAGCCACTTTTTCCTTTTCCAAGCTCTCTATTTCCAAGTAGCGATTCTGCAATTCCTCGTGAATCTGCTAAAATCCCAAAGCAGCATTGTCATTAGGTGTTTCATGAAGTCTCATTGCAATTTCTAGGGCTTCCACATTGGTCCCTATCTTTTTTGGTGATCAAAAAACCCTTAGGTGCAGTAGAAGCGAGGCCACAAACCATTCACTCTGATGACTATCCGTGAGATTCATATTAGCTTCGCGGATCTAGGACTTTAATCTTTGATATAATTCCCAGGGTGTTTCGCTGGGCCTCCTCATGATTTCCTTGAATCCAATGGCTGATTTCGAATCATACTTGGGCTTATTGAATTCTTTGATCAGTGCAGTCTAAGTGTCTTCTAATGATGCCATCGGGTTGTTGGTGGAGTACTTAATGTACCATGTTAGTGTGGGATCATGTACAGTAGTAACCAATTGCACCTTCTTTATATGATCATCTGTAATATTTTGTGCCTTCCATATAGCCTTTGCAATAAACCAAAACTTATCCGGGTCGTCACTTCCCAAGCCCTTGGAAACAGGCAACTTCATGATATTCAACATGTTGAATGGTGATGGAGGTGGTGGTGGTGTGGCTGAAGGTATATGTTGTGGAGATGAAGGTGGAGGTGCTGTGGGTGGATGAGGTATTCATGGAAATCCCTACTTTATCAACTGTATAGCACTTTGCGGTGAGGCCTGTACCGCTCCCTCGTCGTCACTCGAAGGAGGTTCTATTAATTGGGTATAATCAGGACCTGCTCTCTCCTCATTCTTGAAGAATCATCCACCTTGCATAGATCCAAACATCAAGGCAGTGGCATAACCTTCTTTTCACACAAGAGAATCTTAATCTCAGTATTCAAATATCTCAACTACTTACCTCATGGTCCTTTGAATAAGTGTTGCTCTACTTCACTATAACTGACAGAGGTGTCGACAATGAACTCTGTAACAAATCCTCCGATAACTCGATCAAGCTAGTGGTCAATGTCACGCATGATCTTATCTTCAGAAGCTTCGATCCTTCCCATGAGCTTTGGGGTCCACACTATCAAATCATCAAGCCTCAACCTTCATTGATAATCTACCAATTTTGTAATCCACTCGTATAGCGCAATCAATAAAGTGTAGAAGACAATTCCATGTATTTTTGTGTGCAAATATCTGTCCAACCACTATTCTTTTATTAGGTGTGGATTTTTTTTCTCTTGCGCCACGAATTCATGGATATTTCTATCCAGCCACTTCTCAATTTCTTTCCTTGTTGGATTCCAGTGATGCGACATCACACATTTCTTTATGCAGATTCTGGTCCCAGCAACGGAACCATTTGTTGGCTTAGTGGTTCCTAACCTAGTTTCAAAGTTAGTTGCGCCAAACAAATCCCTACACTACTGGCCCTTTCGACGTCAATCTATGGAGCGTAGACTGAAGTCTCACCCGAGGTAGTATGGGGGGAAGCTGGAACGAAGTTTCTGAACCTAGAGATGAGCGTTATGTCATTTTGTGCCCTAAATATGCCTTCATGTAGATCAATAAGCCTTTATGGCTTAATGATGTAACTTCCTTTAATCAGCCTCTAGACCTCTGCAAAGGTATATGACTAGCTTTTGCAGACACTCAAAAGGTAAATCAACTACTTACGTGCATCAAAGGTTACTCTTAACCCAGTATTTGCTCAGAATTTCTAAAGTGTTTGATAGCTTTAACGTAGAATGATATAATATTTGTGTGAACCTTTAATGTCAATTGTGTTCACATAGCAATATAGATCTAGTAAAGTCACGCATCAATAGAACATTATTTCATAAATGCATCATTCATCACAGCATAAAGTGCATTCATACATAACAGAAGTAAATAGATGAAACACATGAATTTCTGTAATAATCTTCTTTATTAATATTCAGTTCAGCGTACAGACTCAAGGCTTCCTTGCGCACTCAACTATGGACTCAACTCCAGGCCTCCATGCACACAGTTGCGGAGCCTCCTTCCTCCTGTAATACCTCTATGATCTTCCTTTTGTTGACGCATTACATTCGCCTTCATCCCTCTCCTTCCTTAGACTCTTTAAGACACACCTATTTATACAATCACATGGTCCATGGACCATGGGTAAATCTTCAAAAATCCCACCTAACTTACATAAAGAAGGGTAAAATCCTTTTTGACTCTTTAACTATCTATGTGATCCACGACCACAACTTGTGTAGACTTTACATCTTTTACATAAAACTTGGGCTTTTTCCCCAAAATTGACCCTAGGGGACCCCATCCCAACAAATACATACCTCATTTACCTTTAGGTCATCTAGGCTTATTTCACTTGCTTCCTTGATTGAAAATAACTTGAACCTCTTGATCAACTTCATCTCTTATGTCATCATACCATCATCCTATGAATTCCACAACTTGGTGTTCTTAATGAAATACTTGCTTCCACTCTAGATTGGTGAAACCTCTGATGAGGATTCCATCAAAGAATCTTGAGGATCTCACATATCCTTATCCAGTAGACATTTCCTTTTGGTTGATGTATGATGAGGCTTATCCTAGATGAATTATTCCCTTAATATTTTAATGAGGTCACCAAGAGTTATATGCTTCATAGTTGACTATCGAACATCCTTCATGTTTCCTATGGTGATGTCACAAGTTCTTACATCTAATGCTTTTTCTCTTCCTTCTTTCATCTTTCTCCACTTCTTCAGTGAAATGGACTTCTCCTCTATATTTCTTGTTATTTCCCTTCTTAAGCTTCAAACAATATTTCCTATATAACATTGATTCTTAGCTATGTTCTTCTTTCCTTTCAACAAATGTTTGAATACTTTTTTCCCTCAACCTATCTTCTTCTATCTTAAATAGAAACCACAAGTTGTTGAATGCGATAGCCTTCTTATCCTTATAGAAATATGTTACCTTGTTCATTAGTTAGCGCATTTAGAACAATGATGAATATATCCTTATCATCTCTCCCAGATCTTGCATTGAGATCTTATGAAGATATCCCTTCATCCTTTGATACCTAAAATTTTTTGTTGATCAGATATAAGTGATATGACCTTTCTGTATCACATCTTCAAAGAATAGTTCTGCCAATTCATATATCTCTTAGATGTCTCCAATCTTGATATATGAGGGGACCTTTCATAAGAATCCCTTTACATGTATTTATAGGAGAAATT
Source organism: Pinus tabuliformis (assembly GCA_031772625.1). Lineage (NCBI taxonomy): Eukaryota > Viridiplantae > Streptophyta > Pinopsida > Pinales > Pinaceae > Pinus > Pinus tabuliformis. The sequence continues at coordinate 353,238,226 of CM062805.1, read as the reverse complement.
TTCATTGATATGTTCAATTATTTAACCTTATTCAAGGGCGACTTCTTTCCTCCTTTTCGATGCAAGGAATTTGGATGACCTAACCAACTTATAGATCTCTTTGAAAACAAAGCCATTTTACCAAATTTGATTAGAGAATGAAACATACTTACTTGACAAGTGAAGATGAAATCTTACACTTGATCACTTTAATGGTGGTTGAAGAAGATGTATTAGTGCCCCTTTTTGATGATCTTCTTCCAAATGAAAATCCCTTCTTCAATAAAGGAGATTTATGCTTTAATGATGTCAACACCTTTAGATCTAGCTTCCTTTATTGATGGTAATTGATGAGGATGTTTTGTTGCTTACTCTGTCGATCTTCTTCAACTTAGGATAAGGATGGGATAATTTCTTTAATGAGAGGAAAATTTCCTTATAGATTTTGAAGATGATGACAATACCTTCTAGCCTTCAAGATACTTCGAATTCTTTGACAGTGAATGAGTGAAAATTAGAAATGCTTCTAGGATTTTGAATTTCTCTAAGATGATATGATCTTCATCCTTAAAGTACTTCTCTTAGATGTCTATACTTTGGGTTGCCTTGCTTTGTAGATATCTTGTCTTGATGAGGGTCTTCCAAGTATTTTTCTAAGGACTTGTAGCAGCTACAACTAGCCTCCAAAAATTTTTCTTAGCCCATTTGGAAGCCTCCCTACCATCCTTTCACAAGACCTTGTCCTGCTTCGTCAAGTACACAAGCTTCAATGTTTTTCATGAACAAAGGCAGCCTATCCATCACAACTTGATGCATTTCTCTCACAGGTTGTTCACCCGGACTCGGTCTAGCTACAAGTTGAGCAGCTTCCCCAAGAAAATTGCACATTTCTTGAGGGAAAACCAGCCTTCCCTCCAGAAATTGTGCAATTCTATCTGGCAGCCTTCTGCACTCCAGAATTGTGCAATTTTTCCAACCAACACTCCCAGTAGGAATTGTGAAATTTTTGCCAGCAGGGCTACTCAGCCCAGAACTTGTAGAAATATAGGCAACATTCAACTACTTTGTCAAGGAATTGTGTAAACCTCATTGGCAGTCAGCCGAGCTCCCAACCAGAAATGCACATTTTCCTCAAGAAGTTGAGCAATGTCATGGATGAGTAGTTTGGTTGACTAGTTCCACCTGGGACCAAGGAAATTGACTTGCATTCATGTATGAATTTATTTTTCCGTAATAGAAAAAGGCAACATGCAAAAGCTATCCGATGATCTAGGGAGCTATTTTTAGTAGATGAGGCTTACATGCAAAGTTGTTTTAGAAACATCCCTCCAAGTGTCACTTTTTCCTAGATTTGTGGCATGCGCGTCATGAGCACAAACTTATTTATTCAATGCACTAGAGCTCATTCTTTCACATCTATATTGGAGCTCTAACATCCCACAAGACTTTAGGACTCTTCGACACATCCAGCTCAATTATTCACGTGTAAGTGGCCTCAACTTGTCTTTTTCAGCATTTCTGTCATTTTTTTTTGTATTCGATTGTTTGAGTGTTCTTTTCTTGATTTATTTGAATGTTCTCTATCACTTACATGTATTCTAGCTTGTCCTAGCTCTGTTTCAGTTTTCATCGCTATCTCATTGTTGTTGCATGTATGAAATTGTTTTACACGAACATTCACCAAACCGATGAATCGGTTCACCCACATGCATGTTGATCTATTTACTGAATCTTTCATTCATGTTTTTCCGTCACTTTCAATCACTTCTACTTTAACTTAGTGTCACCATGCATTCATTATCTTATTTTCTTTCAGTCGCCCGTCTGCAAGACTGGCCAACCTTGACCCAAACTCTGCCTTCACTAAGACTGCATTGCGCAATCTGAGGATGGAAGACTCTGCCTTCCTCTCTAGAAATGTGCATTTCTACCCAAAACTACCCTCCAGGACTATTTCGTGCATTTCTAAGGGGAAGTGACTGCTGGCCAAGAAAATTTTGCAATGCAGTACCTAAGCCTGCAATCATTCCTAGCTGGAATTATGTATTGCGCAATCCCAACAGCCAAAATCTTGTCTGGATTGTGCATTGCGCATATCCAGTAGCCAGTCCTACCTCCTAGATAGCCTAGACTACCTTTTTCATAGTTATGGTAGCCAGTCACCCAACCTCCCAAAAGAAATTGCATAATCTTACCCATCAGTTTCCCAAGTATGTGTTGTGTCATTCCCAAAAGTTGCTTTATTTTCACTGACAGATTTCTTTCCATGCATGTTTCTTGTCTCTAGATATTCTAGGTGTTCATCTGTCTCAATGGCTTCCAAGAGAATAGGATCACATGACACTGATTGAAATGCAGATGGAGCAGCAATTGATCAAGTGTCCTCTATTCTATCGAACTATAAAGATACAAAGCTTTATCTAGACAAGGACATAAAGGTGAAGTGGAAAGAGGTCAATGAAACATTTGTAGACACTTTTGTGAAACACCTCAAAGACTTTCAAGTGTACGTGGACATTCAAAAGTTTGGCTTGTGCCCGATTTCATGCAGATCTCCCGTGTTTCCATGCACAAACATGATACACTAGAGCGTCTCTCACATTGATCTTGAGACAATGACCTTGAGTAGTGTAAGTGGGATGAAGCTTGCGACCTTCTATGAATGAGATTATGATGAGATGTATCAGATGTTAGAGCCCGTGACTATCATGGAGACTCCATTCAGCCTACCCAATAGTAGTGTTATCTCCAGAGACATTCTGAAGAATTAGGTAAAGGAGCTAGCTCAATTCAGGTTGACACCCAACCAATCTACAAGACAAAGATACTGAGGAATGATTACCAATACTTCATCACATTTTCCTATCGACTGTATGGCCAAGAAAGCATGAAAACCTTTCCGCTAAGTTGGGTGGTTGCACTAGACCAATTCGCTAGAGAAGGAAAACCGTGTCAATGGTCTGGCATACTAGCTCAACAGCTGAAGGAACATGTAACAAAGGCTCGACAGTCACCCGGATGTATGCATGCTGATAATTACATGCCCGCATATATCTTAGATGTAGTCTATCCCTAACAGGAGTTCTTGGGCTTGGAGTGGGCATGGTCACTGACGGAGGCTGTTGTGAACACATATTTCAAGTTGTTGTCTGAATGTAGATTCAAAGGAGTAATCACACAGTTGTCTGATCATTTTGTCATCCCTGTGTACAAGATGATATTCAAACAAGATCCACCTTGCATGTCAAAGGAAGCAACAGAGGCATTGATAGGCATTACATATTGGTATGCCTCACCGTCCGACAATTTCATCCAAATGTTCATTGCAGAGAAGCCTCTGCACATACTACCAAAGTTTTCCTTGGATGTACTTGTCATGGAGGAAGTAGCATATCACATCTTGATAGGATTTACATCTAGACTGAATCGGAAGAATAAGGAATGTTGAGTAGTGGAGGCCCTTCATAATGGTTTTGGGGCTTAAAGCCCATAAGTTAGGGTAATAATATTGTAAAATTTCCGCGAAGTGCATGGACCATGAAATGTAATAGGTCGAGTCATGGGAATATATAAATAGAGAGAGACTCTAAGGATAGAGAGTAGCTTTTGGAAAGATCTGATGTGTTATGGGGTTGTGAAGATAACACTCGCTTGGCATCCGTAAGTGTAGTTTATAAGGGTTATTAGTTAGATAGTGGCTCCGCAGCTGTGTGCGTGGAGGCCTTGTAGAGTCCGCAGCTGCGTGCGCGGGCCCCTGCAGCTGTGTGCGCAAGGCAGCACATGGATTGTACTTAAAAAAATACATTAATAAAGGTAACTTGGTTTTGAAATATTATGTTAAAATATTGTGGATTTGGTTACATTCTGGTTTATGCATCGGGCTTATGAATTTATCACTATCTTTGAGAATTATGATAGTGCGCATGGGTTATTACTGTTAAATGTTTGTTTAAGAACCTTAAGAAATGGATCTGAGCAATAATAAACTCGTTAATAATAAAGCACATCGGCCTAGATCTGTGCGGAAGCCTGATAGTAGTACCAATTTGCACGAGGGTACAAATCGGTTCGCAACCCCTCCAAAACACATCAAGACATCCCAAGGGTGCGGAAACCTACTGCAGACTGTTGACAAAAGGGCCGATAGTGCGGGAATTGTTTGGCTAAACCACTTCTCAACCTGGGTCAGGCCCCAACAAGCAAACAAATGGTTCCGTTACTGGGACTAGGATCTACCTAAGGAATGTTCGATGTTGGAATTTTGGAACCCTACAAAGAAAGAGATTGAAGATTGGTTAGATCAGAAATGGTAAGATTTCATAGCTGGCCTTAGCACACCCACGCATAAAACAAATGTTTAACATGGTGAGTGTGATCAGGTTTCCTGTATTCAAAGGAGTAAGAAGTGAAGATCCAGAATAGTTTTGGTTCATAGTAAGGGCAGTATGGGAAGCACACGGAGTTACGGACGATAATATTAAAAAGGCTACCTTCATGAGTGTGCTACAGGATGGCACACTGACTTGGTATATCAAGCACTCTAGTGATCATCCAAATGTCAGAATAGGGGAGATCAGGGATGCATTGAACAAGGAGTTTATCTGGCCAAAATAAAAAATGCAGTCAATCATAAGGTTCAAGAAGATTGTGATGCTGTCAGGTGAAACCCCTTCGGATCTGTATCAGATACTGAAAAGTATGATCTGAGAGGCTAACATGACACTAACGGATGGGCAGCACCGTGCATGGTTTGTGGCATCTCTGGTATGACATCTACGAATAGCGCTATCACAACAGAAGATCTCGACCTAGGCTGAAGCATTAGAGATAGCGATGAGATTGCATGAGACTCCAATATAGGATCGTGGGTTGGGAGTTCAGCAGATCCACGCACAGCTAAAAAACCTATGGTTATAAATGCAATGTTTGAAACATGAGAAGGCACCCCGGCTAGAAGCGCGAGAGGAAGTGTTGTGCAGAAAATGTAGAAGTCAAGTCCACGACAAGGATCATTGCCCAGTATTTGATAACTACTTCGCAGTGAGGGGACCAATTCCGTTGCAACCAAAGGCACATGCATGGCCAAGCACGGTGACCTCGCTCTGGTGTGCAATCTGTCAGGTGCAAGGAAAGCTCAACATAGACAACTGTCACCTACTGCAAAAGTTTACCCAAACCCCCCAGCAGCTATTTTGCAATTTTTACAGATCGGTGGGCCACGATGAATGAGACTACCATAGTTATGAATTGTTGATGGATCAGACACCTGCCTACAGGATGCAGACTGAGGCGCGAGGTCAGGATCCAGCCGTAGCAATAACGCACAGTGGGTTCTAGTGGCGAGGATGAGGATGGTGGAGGAATGGGGCTAGGAAGGGGCCACGGGCAGCTAATCTATTGTAACCATGGAGGACCAAGGCACTACGCGCATGATTGTACCAACTTGACCAGAATATCGTGCCCCTATTGCGAGCAGTTTGATCGTAAAATGATAGATTGCCTCACACTGATAGTGCAGATACGTGAGAAAAGGGTAGCACAATCTACGATGACACAAAGTGTCCAAAAGATGAGGTCCGAACCACGTGAGGAAGACCCCAACATCAACATGATGCTCAGAAGTAGTGTGCCTACAGGGGAATATTAGGGGAACTTAACAGACGTAGGCCCAGGGGTTCTAAAAACCCCTACAAAGCAGCATGAGTTCGACTTGGAATGCACGAAGAAGATGTTTATCGAAGCTAAGAAGAGCTTCGCGAAGGTCTCTACTTCTAGTAGTGAGGATCAACCCAAGCCAGAAAGGGATCCTTCAATGCTAACTACCATTTTAGAGATATGTATGAAACTGCTACGTGATAATAAGGCAGTTAAGGGATTGTAGGAGCTAATAACTAGGTGCACAGGGTCAGGTGAACCTCGTGTGGTCCGAAAACTGGGAAAACACACTTTGACATGGGACGGGAAATGCGATTAACGGCACAGATCTACTACTACAAGATGGATCAAATCATTTTGGACTTAGGCTCGGATGCAAACATGCTACCTAAACAGACATGGGAATGCATGGGTAGGCCCACCTTACAATGGTCTCCTATTCAATTACGGATGGCAAAACAACAAAAGATCTTGCCCATGGGGAGATTGCAAGGAGTCACAGTGGATATAGAAGGTGCGAGCATGCAAACAAAATTTGAGGTAACAGAAATGGTGGATGAGAGTAACCCTTACCCTACATTATTACGGATAGACTGGGCCACAGATATGAATGGGGTGATTAATTTAAAGAAACGAAAGATGATATTTGAGAAAAAGTCCCTACATGTAGTCATTCCACTAGACCCAACCAAAGGAGTGCGCTACTCTAAACCCGTGTGCGATGATGAAATTGATGATGACTTGGATCATATCTACAAGATAACTGCGTGAGATCTGCATTGGGTAAATCTGACTACAGAAGGAAGAATATCATGGGAACATGCAGAGGCCTGCATCTCAGATTCAGATGAAGAAGACAAATGATGGCATAACCGGTTGAATGGAGTAACAACGTTAAACTGCAACATGATGATGAGGTCACTGTGTTGCATAAAATCCCAGGATCGAGAGCTACCAACCTATGATGGGTTGACAGCGGTGGATGAATTCCTGACCAAGTTTGAGTGCACAGTACCAGAACACCAGAGGTTTGATGCATTAAAGTGGGTGCTGCGTGCAACGCCTGTGCATTGGTGGGGAACACATGAAGGAACATTTGAAGAATGTTGCGATTGTAGGCAAATGATGCATATAAGGTTTGGGAAGCCATAACTATGACTAACCGAGAAATACGATGGACATGATGACCTACGCATGCACCTCACCAAATGGACCAAAGCCTATGGGAAAGAGCCCCAGCCGAAGTGGGTACACTTATTTTATCATACCCTGTATGTCACCGCAAGGAACTGGTATGCTGAGACAGAGCTTTAACATGGCACGAGTGAGTGGGATATCTTGCATGAAGGATTTTTGTTAACGATCCTATTTGAAGATCAATGCATGGGTACTATTGATGATGTCTTGCAAGTTGTGAAGGCTGCTATTTTCAAAATACCACTAGAATCAGAATAAATAGTACAATGAGAGTGGTCACAACAGTTGAGCCAGGCCCCAGAATGTTACAATGTGTAGGTAGAAGATGATGAGGATGACCCCAAAAACATCAATATTTTGGAAACAGAGGGGAGTTGCGAGGTTCACGGGCCAGCAATCGAGGATCTCAACATGACCACGCCACTGAAAACAAAACAAGTGAACATTATTAAGGAGGAGGAGCTGAAGTATGCAACACTTGGGGATTATTGGGATGATGCCATGGTGGAAAAGGTCATCGAGTTACTTCGATAATATCAAGATTTATTCCCGACCAAAATCACGGAGTTAAACGTTATCCTTGGCAACCTAGGAATGATGAAGATCACCCTGAAGCCGGACACGAAGCCAGTCAAGCAGTGGCCTTATTGGTTGAATCCAAAATATAAAGCAAAGGTCCACGAAGAGTTGGACAAAATGCTTGCAGCAGGAATAATTGAACTAGTGGAGGAATCCAACTGGGTAAGTCCGATGGTTGTACATGAGAAAAAATAAAAGGGTGAAATTCACATCTGCATGGATCTCAGGAAGCTCAATGATGCATGTGTTCACAATCCATTCCCAACGCCATTTACAGATGAAGTACTGGAAAATTTTGGTGGATAGGAAGCCTACTCCTTCACGGATGGTTTCTCGGGGTACCACCAGATCAGGATCACGTCAAAGGATAGGAGTAAAACAACTTTTGCAACCAAATGAGGCTGTTTTCAGTACAATGTGATGCCCTTTGGACTGAAGAACGTGTTGGGATATTCTCGCGCGTCATGGTAGCTGCCTTTAAGAAATTTATACATATGTTTTTGGAGGTATATCTTGATGATTGGACCGTATTTGGGCTAGTCAATAAACATATCGCAAGTTTACGGTTAATATTAGATACTTGTTGATGGCACCAGATTGTGCTAAATCTAAAGAAGTGTACTTTCCTCATCCCCTTTGGAAACTTTCTTGGCCATGTGGTCTACAATCAAGGCCTGATGGTGGACTTGGCATAGATTGATGTCATACTCAATCTGCAAGCATCACGTAGTGTTAAACAACTGCGTGCCATGCTGGGACACACTGGTTACTATCGGAAGATCATTAAGAGCTACGCACAGATCACAGCACCAATGGAACAATTGTTGAAAAAGGATGTTACTTATTGTTGGAATAAGGAATGTAACAAAAGTCTGGAGACTCTCAAGGAAAAGATAGCATCAGCTCCCATTTTCATCTTTCCAAAATGGGACATCGAATTTCATGTGCATGTTGATGTGTCATGAATCACGCTGGGCGTTGTGCTGACATAGGAAGGAGCAGAAGGAATTGACCACCTAATCGCGTTCGCAAGTCAACGATTGTCCAAAGCTGAAAAGAACTACTCCACTACTGAGCTTGAGGGGTTGGCAATGGTATACGCGCTGCAAAAATACCGCCACTACTTGCTTTGAGGACACTTTAAGATGTATATTGATCATTCCGCGTTAAAATACTTAGTGAATAAGCTTTTGTTGAGGGGGTGCATTTGTAGATGGTTTTTATTGTTTCAAGAGTATGATTTCGAAGTCGTCATAAAGTCGGGACGTCTAAGTGCAGGTCCGAATCACCTGTCCCAAATTGAGAATGGCGAAGAGAGCACAAACTTGGAGGAAGGACTACCAGATGCACAGATTTATGCACTGAGCATCGCAGATGGCCACTTTGAGGATAATCCACTTCTTTACCATAGGAACCACGCCAGAGGGGTATTCTATTCAACAAAAGAAAGAACTGGTGGTACGCATAGTAGACTTTACTGTTATTGCAGGGCACCTCTACAAAATGGGCAACGATGAAATATTACACAGATATGTACCTGAATTTGAACGAGGACAAGTCCTTACCGAAGCACATGGAGGGGTTGCATGAGGACATTATGCGGGATGTGCCACAACACAGAAGATTCTTCACATTGGACTATGGTCGCCAACTCTATATCAACACTCAAAAGGGTACTGTCGGGCTTGCGACGTATGTCAACAGACTGGGAAACCATCACGGAGGGATGAAATGCCACTCAAGCCATAGATGACGTTGCAGCCGTTCGAAAAAGGGACGATCGACTTTGTGGAGCCTATCACTTCTCAAGGAAAGACGGGTGCACGCTATATCATCACGGCGACAAAATACTTGACTCGATGGGTGGAAGCACAGTTGGTTAAGGATTGCATGGCCGCTACAGCTACAAAATTTTTGTTGAAGAATGTGTTGACATGGTTTGGATGCCCAAAAATTCTGATGAGCGACTGCGGGACGCACTTCCTAAATGAAACTATCAGTGCACTCACTGAGGAATTCCAGATATATCATCAACAGAGTATGCCATACCATCAGCAAGCAAATGGGACCATTGAAGCTTTTAACAAGATTTTGGAGACTACATTGACCAAGGTATGTAATGCCCAACGAAATGATTGGGATTTTCACATACCTGCTATGCTATGGACATACCGAACAACGTGAAAGAAATTGATGGGCCAGACACCTTTCCGGTTAGTCTATGGCATGGAAGTTGTCATGCCAATGGAATACATTGTACCTAGTTTGTGAATAGTAGTGACGGCAGGCATGGCAGACCGTGGGGCTTTGGAAGAGAGGCTTGTGCAATTGAAAGAACTTGAGGAGGAACCGTTTTTGGCAGGATTCCATCAGCAAGTACAGAAGCAATGGGAAAAAGATTGGCACGATTGCAATATCAAGTTGCACACATTCAAAGAAAATGATCTAGAATTACTATATGACAGAAAGTTAGAGAAATTCCCTGGAAAGCTCCGAATGCATTGGTTTGGACCCTATGTAGTCAAAGAAGTCACAAATGGAGGCGCGGTCTAGCTCGGCAAGCTTAATGGAGAACCGTTCCCGGGTAGAGTAAATGGCAGCTGCTTGAAGCTCTACATGGGTTGGCCAACAGCCTGGCTAGCCAACCGAGGTACAGTCTCACTACTCCAGACAGTTGAAAGAGAGTGCGGTATGAAAAAGCAATCTGTGAGGGAGCTACGTGACAACAAGGGTGTGCGTAGAATCAGTATGTCACAAAGGTCACCGTTGCACAGAAGGGGCTATGTTGCTGTGTGCATAAACATGGAGGTTACCATTTCTATCACTATTCATGACAAGATGCCTGAGCTAAGTCGAAAAGGAGTGGGCGGTGCGAAATTAAGATACAAAGTACGAGGCAGATTCAAAACAATCTACCGTACATGTAACGTTAGAATGCCAGAAAAGGAGGGAATGAATGAATTTGATTTTCAACACGGCTATAAATCGCAGGGGGTATCCCTCGCATGATCTACGATATTAAGAAAAGTGAGCTATTGTGCCTTCCCACCAGTATGGAACTGTTGGTTATTGTTGCTAAAGGAGGAAGCCCAAGGGTTGTGATATGGCCACTGGGGAGGCAGGACCTTCTGGATAGTGTGGTGTCGATGTCCGCACTGAGTTTAGCACTGATGGTAGGGAATGCATTGGAAATTCTTAGACACAAAGCAGAACTAGTTCGGATGTCGCTTTCTAAACTACGGGCTAGCCGACGACCCATGAAAGACAAGAGAAAGATCGTAAATATTGAGACAAATGATGTAATTGCAGTTACTAGTTGGTCTCTAATACACCTTGAAGATTGGGATCTCGCGGATAGCAACATTTTTCTTGCAAAAATGCAACACAAGCTACAGTAGATAGAGCATATAATAGACTAGAAATTGGAGATTTGGTTCTTGAGCGCGAAAACTTCCCGCACATGGCACCCCAACTTGAGCTAAAATCCTATGAGGGGGTGCTCTGTGTTAACCAAGCAAAGTAGAATGAGCATCATCAGTTGCATGAATCAGTAAAGTCAATGGAGCAGGAGCTTCAAGAAGAGTTGCAGGAGACAAAGAGGGAGCAGCAGAACATGGTGCGTCACTCACAGGGATGGTGGATCGTGAAGCCTTGGCAGCACATATCGCCACACTAAAGAGTGACTCAGGATGAGTTAGGATGATTGTGTTGGGGGCTTGTTGGGTAGCAGAGGCCCCACGTAATGGTTTTGGGGCCTAAAGCCCATAAGTTAGGGTAATGATATTGTAAAAGTTACATGAAGTGCACGAAGCGCCAAATGTAATAGGTCGAGTCAAATGGTTGTTCGCCCAAAAATAATATAAAATAATAGGAAGTGAGTTGGCCTACCCATGATCCATGGATCATGGGAATGTATAAATAGAGCGAGGCTCTAAGGATAGAGAGTAGCTTTTGGAAAGATCTGATGTGTTATAGGGTTGAGAAGGTAACATTCACTTGGAGTTTGTAAGTGTGGGTCATAAGGGTTAGTATTTAGATAGTGGCTCCGTAGCTGTGTGCATGGAGGGCTGGTAGAGTCCGCAGTTGTGTGCACGTGCCCTTGCAGCTGTGTGAGTAGGGTAGCATGTGGATTGTACTGAAGAAAAGACATTAATAAAGATAAGTTGGTTCTGAAATATTATGTTAAAATATTGTGGATCTGGTTATATTCTAGTTTATGCATCAGGTTTATGAGTTTATGACTGTCTTTGAGAATTATGATAGTGTGCATGGGTTATTAATGTTAAATGTTTTCTTAAGAACCTTAAGAAATAGATTTGAGCAATAATAAACTCATAAATAGTAAAGCGCATCAGCTTGGATCTGTGTGAAAGCTTGACAATAGTACCGATTGGCGTGAGGACGCAGAATAGTTCGCGACCCCTCCAAACCACATCAAGACATCCCAAGCATGTGGAAACTTGGTTCTAGCACCCTCCCCTACTACATTGGGTGAGACTTTAGTCTGCGCCTCACGAATTGTTGCCGAAAGAGCCGGTAGTGCGAGATTTGTTTGGCTAAACCACTTCCGAACTTGGGTCAGGCCCCAACAAGCCAACAAGGCACCTTGGACTGCTCTTCCATTATGGATTGGGTTATATGAGATCCAGAGTATCAAGAAAACGATGTCAAAGTAGAACTGATGAAGAAGTACCCATTTGACCCCCAAAGCTACAATTCGTATGACCCATATTGCATTGTCAAAGATCACTGCACGATAGTTTGGGTCATTTGGATCCATGGGGCATGTCATTGGGCCGAGGTGCACCAATGGAGATATTGCTATAGATTCTGCAGACCCAATGAACTGGTCAGCTTTGCTGTGGAGTAGTTAGTGAAGGAACTTGAAGCAACATCATGGAGAGCACCAGCAGTAGCAGTAGTTGCAGCAGAGCCAAGCATACCAGTGTGCGATAAAGGGAAGAGGAGCATTGTCGATCACATGGAGGAGGAGAAAAGCTACAAGTTTCGAGCATATCCACTTGAACAGAAGGAAGTTATGGAAATAGAGGCAAAGAGGCAGCAATGTGACAAGCAAATCGCATGAAGGCAGAAGGATAAGAAGAGAATGGAAGAAGTAGAGAAGGAGTTGCATGAGATGAGGGAGAAAATCCAAAAGGAACAAGAGCTACACAAATAGGAGAGGGAAGCACAACAACAATAGATATAGAAGGGGTTGCAACATGTTCAAATAGATGAAGCAGTGTCCATACAAGTAGTTGATTCATCTAAAAATCTAGCATCAGGCGAACAAGGGGAACCATCATAGGGGCAACACTTCGCTCATGAGATAGAACAAGAACTTCAACATTTGGATGTAGACATGGAGCGACAAGAGTTGGAACAGGACACCGACCTCATGCCTCACCTAAAAGAGGTTGACTCACCTGCTTCATTGCATGCAAATGATGAGCAAGTATTGAATGACCAAGGAGGCATTGAGTTCCTTGGTGGTCAACTAGAAGAAGAGATGCACAACATCTCATTTGATGAATCCCACGATAGAGTTGTGCAGTCTCACAGAGTGTCAACTTCGGAGGACCATACGTCTCCTATGCATGTTGAAGAATGAGTGATTGTGAATCATGTGCGCAAACATCCAGCTACTTTGGTCAATGCAACTAGAGTGTATGCTAAAGCCACTAGCTGAAGTGTTTACTTCCTAATAGCTGAGAATGAGTGAATGGCAAAGGAACTAGAAACAACCAAGAAAGGAGGAGACTTGGTGACAATGTCTACTTAAGCTCAAATAAAGAAGGAAATACTAGATGAAGTATTGTCCCTTGACATAGTTATGCGAGCATTGTACTCCAAGTTTGGTATCGTGCACAAGGCAGTCATCCACCTCAATGGATGGTAGCAACGATGTGCTAGAAGAGAACACATCTTGACGAACTTGCATGCTATTGTTGATGACATGTAAACATCGATGATGAAGTACAAGAGAGCCCCACTTTACTTTCCTAAGATGATGAGGTTCAATGCGGTCGAGATGAAGGCATGTATCTAGAGTCAGATATGGAATTACGAAGAACTCCCACAATTCATCACTAGCATACGGGCTTCCCATGCATGAGTATTCAAAAGTATGGATGTTGTGGTGTGCACACTTGTGATCCCATCACTTGGGACTCTCACATAGGCGAAGAAAAGGAAGTAGGTCTGACTAGAGCTTGACTCATACCTCGAATTGCCTATTAGTGTAGACATCATACACAAGTATGTTGTTGCTCCAGCCACATTGAAGATAATCATGGGCATGCTTTCAGATGAGTTGGAAAAAGGAGCCTGAGCAGTGTACCCTGATGTTATGGATGCAATGATTAGGTTTCAGACGGATGTCACCACGGAACACACAGACAATATCAAGGACTACAATGCTTGCCATAAATATGTTATTGTTGATCAACATGAGGATGTTGAGCAATTGGACTTCCATAGTTGTCTAAGTAAGAGTGATGTCTAGTTTGGCTTTCTCAAGCCACTTTGTTCATATGGGTACATGTGCATTGTAATGTTGAGTCATGTCAAGAGTAATTCAAGTGTCAATAGTGGATGTAATAGTCATAAAGTAGGTGAAGGGTCATAAGCATAGTTGAATGGTCACAAAGGGGAATGTGTAGGGTCATCCCACCCTTTGCCATAAATAGTCCTCATAACTCATTGTATAGGATTTTGGTTAGCTGAGATTCTGATAAGACTATCTTTGAGAAAGCTTGGAAAATATTGTAACATGCCTTGGCTTCTCCAGTACATGGAGCAGGAAGATGTGGCTGTAATGTTCCACTGTTGGGGCTAGCGGTTTACATGGATGTATTGTATGGTTGGAACTTACACTTCTTCATATAATAAGAGGCAACACATTTTCATGCATATATTGTTATTGTAGTTGAACTCTTCCGATTGCTTTAGCGGTGCATGTTTTTTAACTTACATAGTTGTGTATGCACCGTTTTGTATGCAATTATATGAATCTTGTTGCAAATGTGCTTGTTAGGTTCCTATACCAATAGGTTTCGTTTTTCATGATTGACTATGGAAGTGCCAAATATGTTCATCCTTGCATGCTGCAAAGGTTCCATATTTTGTAAACAAAGCAAGAAAATTAAAAAATGAAAAGAGGGTATGCCCTAAAAGAAAAATCAAAGGGAAAGAAAACTGAATTGGTCAGAGAAAATAATAAAAATGAACCCCAAACCAAAAGACCAGGAAAGCGGCTAGTCAAAATGCCACTGCTATCTTATTTGCAAGCTCACAAGGTGCAAACATTGTTTCATCGTACCTAATGGATGGCCCAACAGCTCAAACTGGACCACTCCATATTTGAATTTGCTGTTGTAGAATAGAGAAAGAATATTTGTCCAAACAGTTCAAGCTTGGTAGGTGAGTAGATAGATAGAGAAAATAAGGAGCCCAACTGCTTAATCTGTGCCCTTGGAAGAGATAAGGGTAGACTTAGATAGGAGGGTAGTCAAAAGAAAAGAGTTAAATCAGGGTTTGCAAGTACAAATGCACCCAATCAAAATGAAGAAAAAATGCTAGGTGTATTAGGCTGGGTAGGTAGTTTGAGGTTGCAGAAGCAAGGTTATGATCACTTTTTGTCCTATCAAGAAAGACTCATCTCATCAATGACATTGGTACCATGGTAGTTGTTTGGCTGCAGAACAATGGAAGCATGACTAATTCTCCCATCATTCCCCCAGAAATCACTTATTGACATCCCCTCCAGGACCTTGGGATCTGCCCAATAGTCCTGCTTCACTTCATTCTATGATAAATACTAAGTTAAACTCTGAGTTTACTTAGTGAAAAGAAGCCAGATTTCTTGTGTAAAAACCATCATTCCATACTCCTTACATTTTCTTATGCCTAAGTTTTCACTTTACAAACTCAGCATCTGTTCATGCAATTTCATTCCATAAAGTCATATTAACATTTAACTCTATTATATAGCTCCCTAAATCATTTTCCCACCCCTAGTCTACAAAAAACTATATAAAAAACCTAGAAAATACTAAATACCCTTTCCATTGGAAATTATAGCCATATAATACAAAGTTTGGGGATTATTAAGTCCACTTGGGACTTGAATAATCACCCTTCTCCGTGTAAACCGTCGGGTTTATTTAACCTCCCATTAAATAAATAGCCACAGTTCACCCCCCCACACATAAGCCATACATAAGAACCCCGCGCATATATCTTTACTCGGGATTAATTTGACATCTGGTTAAATTAATAACCATGCTAACCCCCCACCTAAACCATTTCCGCTCCAACGAAACATATAAAAACCCATTTTTCTAAAGTTTAAACTCCCGCCGCATTAACAAACAATAAAATATTCGGTGGGTCCCGCATCCAAAACTGCTCGCCGTCCATCGTCGCCCGTCTGCCATCCGATCCAGCGCCCACGATCCAACAGCTGGCGGCAATATCACATGCCCCGATCTGCCAAAGGTTAGCGTCCAGGGGATGGGCGGTATTGCTGCCGTACCCCTGCCACGCGTCAATCTCTCGACGGTATCGGAGGCCCCTCTGCAAAACCACCATGGGGCAAAGGCAGTGCGGGGAAAACCGCTTACTTCCTGCCACCTATCCCCTCACGTCATGCCCACGTCACCAATGACATCACGTCCGTGTCGGCCCCCGACTCCTCTACAGTACTGCCACATCATCCGCTGACATCACTGCCCCGCCAACGTGTCGTTCACCACGTCACCATACACATCAACTGCCACGTCATCTTCCGTACCCAATAAACGACAAAAATACATCATGATGACGTCATCATAAAAAGTGCCAAAAAGCGCTAAAAGGCCCAAATTTTGTTAAAAAATGCGAAAACGACAGTTTTTGTTTGTTTTTATTTCTGCGTTTGTGGAGACGTCTGCATGTGATTTCACGAACAATCTGCCACCAGCACTGCATAGTCCATCGCCTACTAAAGATCACTCTACAGCTCGTCCCCCAGCTCAGCTTGCAGTTCATATTATGCATCTAGCACCCATTCGAAGTAGCTATTTACCCGTCTGACCCCGAACCCTCTGCATTTCCAGTTTTCTCTATCTCTGAACCTGTAAAACTAATAAAATGGCATAATTCAAGTACCCAGTTCTTGGAAGATACACTGTCGTTGTCCCCACTTCAAACCTGTTCACCACCAAGCAACCTATTTTACGCATTTTTCACGGTAAATCGTGCCTACAGAGCAAAAACTCTGTCCTGCACCCAAGCCTACGCACCATATCTTCTGCTTTTGTCTTGTTTACTAAGGAAACTCGTCAAATTCCACTTCCCTCTACCAAGTTTTGCTTGGGTGGCTAAAATTCAATCCCATTCCCTCTGCAGCTTACTCACAGAGCCTATGAATCCAACGAATTCATTCAAAAAACCTGTTTGGATTCTACAAATTTGCTTTTTTAGCATAAATTGTACACAGTGGGGCCATACCTATATCAAAGTCTAGTCTGCCAGCTCCCTGACAAAGCTTCAGAGGAAATTTTCACTGTTTAGTTGTTACACCAATCCAAATTCTAGATTACAGACACAGAGCATTCAAGATGGCCACTCCAGCAGCCTTGAATATTAGTCCTCTCAATGCACCTCACAAGGAACTTGAGGCATTACCCTTGGCTGATAGGGACCACTTAGTTCAAGATTTGGTTGGTGAGAGAAACCACTTGCAGACCTTCTGTCAGCTGAGGAACAATTATTTGAACAACAGTGACATTTATGGCATTTCGGAATCAAACTTGCCCATCTACTTCCTCCCTTCTATCAATGTCTTCCCTGAAATTATTCGCCTCTGCTGTGAAAACTATGACCCAACTCAAAGAGCAGTCAAGTCTCCATCTGGGAGCACCCTCTTCCAAATAACTCCTGACTCAATAAGCCAAATGCTAAACTTCAAGAAAACTCAGCTTCTGGTCCCTTTTTCTATGAAATTCTTACTTGATGAAGGTCCCAAACTCTCCAGCTCAGAGATAGCCCGAATTCCTAAAGTATTCATGAGAGCAGACCGCCAGCCTACAGGGCCACCTCCTTTTCTCTATGTGCATTTCAATGAAGTAGGAAAACTACTAGTGGATATGATATCTTATGTGCTGGGCTTCAAGACAAGTGAACATATTGATCATACTATATTGGTCTTGCTGTCTACATTTACTCTAGGACAACCCCCTGCTGTCAAATACAACTATGCCAAATTTATTGCCAATAAGATACATGACCAACTGCTGAAACCGGATAGGGAGGGAGTCTTCAAATACTCATCTTACATCTACCATCTATTCATGTATTATCAGCCAGACTGCTTCCAATGCCCCATCAAAAGATTGGACTCTAAAGGAGAAAAAAGGTCTGTGATTTTTTGGACCTCAGTCTTTCATGAAGTCCACAACTCCCCCTACTCTTACTATGAGTTCATTGACCTTTTTGTCTATCCAGTCTCTTGTCTGCTAATGATAACTCCTCCTCCTAGGCTATGCTATGACATGCAGAAAATATTGCAGCTTTCAAAGAATTACAAAATAGGTGACTGGTACTTTTACCAGAATCACACTGTCATTAGGATATATGGCTGTGAGCTCTGTCCCTATAGGCTGCCATCATATGTACCAATGAGACTGTTTGCCTTGGAGTATTACAGGCAACTCGTCAATTCAGATTTAACTCATTTTCACAGTGCCAAGAAAAAGGCTCACCTGAAATTCAAAGACCAACTAGGCCCCTTTGTCATGAACAAGAAAGAAGGTTGGCAAGATGCTGACCAAATATTGGGGGAGAAACTCAAGTTGAAAAGGAGTTTTTGGTGCATCCCTTATGACCCAGATGGCTTTATTAATGCCAAAAAAATAAAATATAGGCTGTCAGCCTATGAACACTGCAAAATCCCACAAATTGAACAATTTTCCAACCAAGATGAGTGGGTGGCAGGGACACTAGTTGAAGAATTCACCCAAAAAGAAATAATGGAGCAAAATGTCAAAGATTTGGAAAAGACTCTTGACATGGATTCTTTTGAGCAGGTAACATTCAAACTGCCACAATAAGTCGGAGAAGGCCCATCAACTACTGCAGCTTCACAACCTTCCCAAGAAAGATCTACACCAGCAACAGGTACAACAAAAGAAAAGGAGGTAATTGATGCAGAGCAGGAAACAGTGACAGAATAGCCTACCACCTCAAAGGAGCAGAGTCAAGGGTAGGCCCCTCCACAGCAAACTGAGGCACTACAAGTGCCAGCTTTACAGACTCCTCTTAATGAGGAAAGAGGTAAAAAGCGGGACAGGGAAGAGACCACACGTCCAAGTGCGTCAACACAGAAACTAGACGCCAAAAGACAGAGAGTTGATCCTCAAGTTGAGGAAGAAATTAGTGAAGAAGTCATAGAGAGTCCGACGAGGGGAAGAGAAACTAGCCAGCAAACACCTACCAGCTCATTCCAACAAGAGCAAGAGAGGCAACATGGTATGGAGGTGTCTTCCTCAAGGCAGCAAAGCAAGCGACCACCTGGCATTAAAGGAACTTTCATGGAAATCAAGGCTCAAAATGAGTTGTTAAGAGTACAGTTGTATGATCAATTCCTCAAGACAACACCCTCCAAACATCAAAGATTAATGGCAGCTTATGACTTTAAGGAGGAAAATATGATTCTGAGTCATTTCAAGCCTAAGATACCACAGCCACAGACAACTGCAGACTATATAAAGACCAACTTAGAGGTCCTCTCCAAGGACATACACCTGATGGACCAAATAGAGCTGCACAAGAAAATAGGTGAAATGGTCTATGCCACTCTAGCAGACAAAGCTATGCTGGCCCATCAACTGAAGGAATCACTAAAAAGCACAAACACTTAATTGGATTTGGAGAGAATGTCTTCCTCTGCCAAAGATAATAGAATAAAGACATTAGAGGAAATCATTGTGGAACTAGGGCATGATCCCTAGAAGGATGCCAAAGGCATCCAAGCCCTTATAAAGAAAAAAGAGGAAGATATTGATGCAATGAGAAAGAAATTGAGGTTCCCTGCAACTATGCACCCTCAAACTGCAGAACTTGTACAATAAAAGGAAGGAGAAGATACCATGGATCTACTAATGAAGATGAACCAAAGAATAATTCAGATGGAGGAAGAATTGGAGAGAGCATTGCAAGGCAAGCAGGGAGAGTCGACCTCCCAGCCACTTCAAACAGCTCCAACTGTTGCCACTGTTCCTCCCACACAAGCAGCAGCAATCCCTCCTATTATCCCAGCATCCACAACAGCTACATCAACTACAGATGCTACAGAAACAACAACAGCAGCACCAGAATCTAGCATGAGCATGGAAGAAATGATGAAAGCAGTAAAAGAGCTAGAAGTTCAAGTGACAGAGGTGAAAGAGGCCAAAGAAAAGTTGGCCAAGCTGGAGGCAAGCTATGACAAGTCCAAGATGACAGTGGCTGAGAAACAAAGGGAGATAAAAGCCTTGGAGAACAAAATAAAAGCCTTAGAGAAGGACCTTACTTTGGACAAAACTCTAGCTGAAATCAAGAAGATTTTGTGGGCCAAAATTGGCCAGTCAATTACTAACCAATGGCAATCAATCCAGACCATACATTAACAATAGAATTGATAGGCTTAGCTCAATTTGAGACTCAAAGAGCTAGAGAAGCATTGGGAAATATGCCTGAGCAAGCTAATAGAAAGATTCACTTCCTAAACACTCATACCAAAGAGGAGTTGGCAGCATTAGATATCAGTAAGAGGACAGATACTATTCTGACAGTAAAAAAGGTGCTGACCCTGAGAAATTTTGTACAAACTCTAGAAAGAAAGTGCCAGGAAATGCAAGCAGAAATAAATGACTTCAAGCTAAAAATTGTAGCATTGTAGAGCAGAAGGTTACCCCGCTTATTAACCAGTAGTGGCAGACTACTGACCTGTGAACAATATACTACCAGGATGAATAACTATGTTTCAAATCAGATTACAGCATCCTCAAGTACCTCAGAAGAAATAGGGCCTCCCTCTGGACAGAATCTTTATGACAAGTTAGAGAATCTATTCTATATTGAACATGAGATAAACCATCTTTTTGAGGTCCAGCCCAACTTTTATAGATACACTGAAGCTAATGAAACACTCATAAAGATACAAAGACATCAGCTGCCTACAGAGGATTGGTGGCAGGCAATGCTGGAAATTCTACCCAGGTAATTTGATTTCTATTCCTTTTTTTGGTCAGCTACAGATCAGCAACTCTAAATGCATGGGCCACCAGTTAAAGCATGAAAACAGCAGACAGAAGAAGTCAAATTGTGACTACAGCTCTTTAATGAAAGACCAAGTATGGATGACAAGGCTAGGACCGCAAAGCGGTGACGCAGCAAAAGAGCAGGACAACAAACACAGGAACCACAGATTAAAGACGTAGCTCTAGTCATCTCATTCAGTCTAGAAAGTCAAGTATCTCTGACAAATTGGATAGCTAGCACACCAACAATTACTGCAGCCTTTATTTCTCTCATTTACTTCTTTTGAAGAGTTGGTGAAGAAAGTTATTGCATGAAGGCTTGTCTACAAGATATTTTGTATTTCATTTTTATATAAATACCTCCCCATAGAATGTATTTGGGGTTGGTGATTTTCTCTCTGGACTGTGTTGTAGTTTTTGAGACTGTCTAATACAAATGGCTGTTGAATTTCATGGTTGCTTCATCGTCTGGATGTGGATTTGATGTTCTAGGAACTGCTACAGAATTCCTATGTCATTCTATGGATCAATAAGTTATTCTAAAATGTGTTTTATGTTTTCTGTGTTTTCAAACTCCATATATGTCGATAATCTTGGTAACAAAGAAGAAGAATATCCTAGGATTTGTTTAAATGCACCCTGTGTTCAATCTCTGCTATTAACTATGTTTTCTTCAGGATTAGTCATAAATATGAATTCTTAGCTGCTCATGTTTACACTAATTCTTTCACTTTGAATATTACCTAGGAATTCTTTATTGCTCCTTGATAATATTCATGCTCTTTCCCTCTACCAACATAATGAAAGATTCTTGATTGCCTTTCATTCCCTGACTTCATTCCATCAATTTCAGATTTGAAAATTGTTCCGAAACTGCCTATGTTTCTCTCTAGCATTACCATTTACCCAAGAAACACTTTTAGTAGTACACAATCATTAACTCCATTGCCCAATAGTATAGACTATTTTGGACTTGCATCACAACTCTGCTCGAAATCACCATCCAACAAACTTAAAACAAAACCTTGTACACCATAACTAGCCTAAAATATTTCAAAACAAAGATAAATTACAAAGAGTGAGCCCTCTCTGGTTGCAGGTAGGCTAGAATCTGCAGCTAAAAGATTGGTTAGTGGTTACCTCGGCCGTATTCCCTTCAGGAGGCAGGGAACAACTTGAGTGATAACATCATTGGCGACTCCACTGGGGAACCTGAATGACTATTTGTAACTGCTGTCTATTTTCTAAAGCTACAGATGGAGCCTAAAGTTAGTCAAGTAGCGTTTGAAACTGTCTTTGCTCTGCATTTACAAGAGTAAATAAAAGTTGCTTCAGTCAATCTCCAATATAGTTTTAGGCTATAAACAATTGTTCCAAAGATTTGATCAGTGCCGTCTGTTTCAACATATTTAAAGGAAAGCCCAAAGCCTCGTATATTTCAAGAAACTCTTGTGGGATATTGTGAAAAACTGTGATTATAAAACATTCCCAGAAAATACCAAAAAACAAGTTTAGACGCTGGCTCCAAAGAAGAAAACCCGGTACACCAGGTCAAACCCTGACCCAAATCCTCCAGCTGTTTTTGAAAATCCAAACTTGATCCCTAAGACCCTTAGGAAACAAGAAGAACAAGAAAATTTTGTTGATTTAAACCTTCAAACAGTTCAGCAGAACTATATCCAAACTCCTTCTAAAGCGTCAGTCCGTCCTCACATTACTGTTGCTTCTCCTAGTTCTTCATCCACCTCTCAAAGCACCTTCTCCACACCACCATCCACTGCACATATTCCTACCGCTGTCCCTGCAGTTTCAGTTGTCCCATTTCTTCCTGTTGCCCCATTTATCCCTGTAAAAATGACAAACTGTTATGCTCCTTTACAGTTACCTGGAAATCCAGGGGCTATGCCTCAAGATTATCAGAGTAAAATCATGTATTTTGATGGTACTGGCTCCTATACATCCCTGCAACACACTAAGAAAATCCAAGATTATTTTGAGAATTATGAAATGGATGATGATGATGTGAGAATGAAGATCTTTGTTCAAAGTCTAACTGGTGATGTAAGGGTTTGGTTTAGAGCACTTGCTGTAAACTCTAAAGCTGATTCAGAAGCTCTTTATCAATCCTTCTTAAACAGATGGGAAAAGAAGAAAGACCCTTTACACATCTTGACATAATATGACAATTTGAAAAGAGGCCCACAAGAAACTATCCAAAACTATTGTGCTAGGTTCAACAATGTTTATAATGCTATTCCTCAAAACCATAGACCTCCACCTGATTTAGCTTTGATCAAATTCCCTGATGGATTTGATTCTGACATGGCATACCAACTGAGGGAAAGAGCCCCTCCAAACTTAGCATATATGCAAAATATAGTTGTTAGTGTGGAGGCAAACCTAATTGCTAAACGAAATCAGGCAAGAGCTGAAAGAAGGACAACTTTCAAAGAAGAACCTTCAGCATTTGAACAAAAAATGGATGCAATCATCAAAGGTATGGACAGACTTGGAGATAGGGTGGAAACTATTGAAAGGAAATCATCATGGGAATGTCAACCAAGTAACACTGCAGGAAACCCAAACTTTAGAGAAAATCAAAATCCAAATGTTGGAAGGGCTGGCCCTGACCAGAACATCAGACCTCCATTTCAAGAGAACTATGTTGAAGCCTCAACCTCTAGTCAGCCAGTAGAGGACACCCAAATCAACCTGATGGGGTTAAATAGTGAGTAACAAATTTTTCTAACACAGGATGACCAAGAGGCACACAATTTCAATCAATTTCAAACCAAATCCGAAGAGTCATTTTATTTTAGGGAAGGCTATGATGCAGCAGTCTATGAGGTTCATAAACAGTACAAATTGATAATTAGAACCATAGATGTGCATGAACCTACCAAACTGAAGGATACCAAGTAGCCAAAGAAAACAAATGATAAAGCTGTCCTGATAGAACCCTCCACTAAAACATACCCAGACCCAAAGGAAGTCACCGTGGAAGACATATCAGACATACAGCCCTCAAAGAATCAAGCATACACATCCCATTCTTCAAAAGAAAATCTAAACTATTCTCCTAAAAATAATTTCAAATCAGATGTACCTCAAAATAGCACTCATAATCAAGAGAAGATCACTGAAAATCCAGTTGAAAAGGAAAAGTCTACTGTCCACAATACAAAAATTCAGATAGAAAAACCTTTCAACTTAGAAACAGAAATAGGTAAGCTGAAAATAGCTATTCCTCTCTCTGAATTGGCCAAACATGAAGTTTATAGACAACAAATCAATAGGTCACTACAGATACCAGAGAACAGGGATGCAGTCAATGTTCTAGATGATCAACCAGAACTGATTTTTGGTCCTGAAGTCAATGGTAAAATGGTAGATGGAGGGGTTCCTCCATTCTATGTGAGCTTAAACAATCATGACAAAGTGCTGCATAATGCTATGTTTGATTCGGGAGCTTCCCATAACCTAATTCCAAAATCCGTGATGGAAAGACTAGATCTAGACATCACAAGGCCCTACAAAGACTTGTTCTCATTTGATTCCAGCCAGGTCAGGTGTCTAGGCCTAATCAAAGATCTTTGTGTATCCTTGGTCCAATATCCAGCCAAGACAATCTTGATGGATGTGGTGGTAGCCGATATTCCACCTAAGTATGGTATGCTTTTGTCTAGATCTTGGGGTGAAAAACTCTAAGGATCCTTGCAACTAGATATGTCCTATGCCACTATTTCAGTCTTTGGACAGCCAAAGAGATTATACCAGGAAACACTAATGAAATATGTGGTTAGTAGTCAAGAAAAACCCCAAAACTTCCCCATATATTCTATGCATTCCGATATGGATTCATTCATATTATATAATGCTGGGATGTGTCCCAAAAATGATGTCAAATTCCTAGAAACAACACAAAAATAATGCATGAATGAACAATCTAGTGACCAAAATCAAAAAACTGTTGATGTGATTAATGCAATAAAGGAAAATGACATATCATATGAGTTACAAGAGCCAAATCTGCCCACTGAACAAGCTTCTAAAACTCTTAAGGCTATTCATAATCAAGAAATCTTATGCTACTTAGAGTTTGATGGCTCAGTAAACAAATTAGGAGCAAGGGCAGGGGTTTGGATGCACAACATACAAAATAACCATACAGAAGGTCATGCATATAGGTTAAATTTCAGATGCACAAACAATATGGCTGAGTATGAAGCCCTTTTGTTAGGTCTCAAGCTCGTTAAACGTCTAGGTGCAACCAAGGTTTCAATTCTAGGGGATTCAGATCTGATTATACAACACATGAAGGGAAATTTTGTTACAAATGATCTTAGGTTGAGGGTTTACAGAGGGGCAGCCATTGAAATACTTAACACCTTTTCAGAATCTCAACTCACCAAAATTCCTAGAAAGCATAATTTACATGCACATAGCTTGGCAATTTTTGCCAGTACTTGTAAGCTTTCATTTGAGCCCAATCACCACTTCACTGCTGAAATCAAACACATACTTGTTGTCCCAGATAATGTCAAAAATTGGCAGGTCTTTGAGAATGATACACAAATAAATAATTTCCTAACTTTGAAAGAGGAATTCTCAAGGATAAAAATTGATAATATCACCATGGATGATGAACAACAGATAGACAAAAGTGAGCAAGGTATATCAGCTGAAACAACAAATCTGATTTTGCACCCAACAAATTTTGATGACAAAAATTTACAAGAGCTGAAGCAAACAGACCTTGATGAAATAGCTGAGGCAGAATCTGAAGTAATTGAACGAAAGGATAATTTTCTACCCACGGGATTAACTCCCTTGGAGGACATATTTGATTCAAATGATATTTCAAGGAAGCCAAAGATGCAACCTCTCAATGCAGAAATTGAGGACTGTAACATTGGAACTACAAAAAATCCCAAAATTATAAAACTCTCCAAGACATTACCTACTGATCAAAAGTTAAAATATATTGAGTTGTTTAAGGAGTTCCGAGATGTCTTTGTCTGGAGTTATGAGGACCTCAAGTCCTATGATACTTTGGTCATCCAACATACTATACCCTTGAAAGAAAATAAAAAACCTTTTAAACAGAAGCTTAGAAGGGTGAATCCTATCCTCCTTCCCCTGATTGAAAAAGAAGTTAAACGAATGTATGAAGCTGGAATCATTGCACCTATCAGGTTCTCAGAATGGATTTCAAATCTAGTGCCTACTAGGAAGAAAACCGGAGAGATAAGACTGTGTGTTGACTTGAGAAATTTGAACAAAGTCTCTCTCAAAGACCATTACCCCTTACCAAAAATGGATCATATCCTACAAAGGGTAGTGGGGGGCTCTAGGATCTCATTGCTAGATGGATTCTTAGGATTCAATCAAATTTTAGTCCACCCAGATGATCAAGACAAAACTGCCTTTACAACACCTTGGGGAACTTTCAAATATGTCAAAATGCCTTTTGGACTCAAAAATGCAGGGGCCACATTTCAGAGAGCAATGGACATAGCCTTTGCCAAAGAGATCCATGATTTCTTAGTCATATACCTTGATGACCTCACTGCTTTTTCAAAATCAGACCAAGAACATTTAGAACATTTAAGGCAAGTGTTCCTAATTTGCAGAAAATATGGCATATCATTGAACCCAAAGAAATCACTGTTTGGCCTAGAAGAAGGCAAACTCCTAGGTCACATAATTTCAAAAGATGGCATTAGGATTGACCCGGATAGAATTCAAGCTATTCTCCAAGTGCCTTATCCAAGAAACATCAAATAACTGCAAGCTTTTTTAGGAAATATCAATTTCCTAAGAAGATTCATTCCTAATTTGGCCGAGCTGATAAGACTGTTGAATAATATGCTGAAGAAAGATTCTAAAATCAAATGGACCATGGAAGCTAAACAAGCCTTTGAGGACATCAAAACAGCCCTAACAAAAACACCAGTCCTCACAAGCCCCAAGTTTGATAGAGATTTCATCATTTTTTCCTTTGCATCTGAGCATACTATTGCTGTTGTCCTATTACAAAAAGATGACCAAGGATGTGAGAAGCCCATTGCTTTCTTCAGCAAAGCCCTTAGAGATGCTCCCTTAAAATATCAGATCATGGAAAAGCAAGTTTATGCCCTTATAAAAGCCATCAAGGATTTCAGAGTTTATATCTTATACTCTCATGTGATAGCCTATGTTCCAAATGTTGTGGTGAAGGACATTTTAACTCAAGAAGGAATTGAACGTAAGAGGGGCAAATGGATAGCCAACATCTTAAAGTATGACATTGAAATCAAGCCTACAAAACTAATAAAAGGACAAGGATTAGCTAAATTAATGATTGAGACCAATTCCAAGCCCTTGACATCAATGAACTGGATAACGAACAAGAGATGGTGACTCCACAGATCAATCAAGCCTTTTTACAATCACCTTGGTATGCTGACATATGTTTTGTATTGTTAAACCTGAAAGCTCCTCCAGGGTTGTCCAGGACTAAAAAGAGATTCTTGAAAATGAAGGCATCAATGTTTTGTATTATAGATAATGTCTTATTTTGGAAAAATCATGAAGGCATTTTGCTTAATTGCCTAACATTGGATGAAACTAACAAAGTCCTCAAGGAATTTCATGCAGGAGACTGTGGAGGACATTTTTATTAGAAATCAACAGCTGATAAAATCCTAAGGGCTGGATTTTATTGGCCCTCCCTGGTTGCTGATGTAAAAAAGTTTGTAGTTTCATGCCATAAATGCCAGATTTTTGAAGGCAAGAGAAAGCTGCTTCCTTTGCCCCTCAAACCTATTTCAACTGAAAGACCATTTCAACAATGGGGTTTAGACTTCATTGGTGAAATCCACCCTTCATCCTCTGGCCAACATAGGTGGATTTTGACTGCCACATACTATTTTACCAAATGGATAGAAGCCATCCCTTGTAGGCAAGCCAATGACTCAATCATCATGCAATTCTTAGAAACCAACATCTTGTCTAGATTTGGCTGTCCAGAAAAGATTATTACAGACAATGCTACTGCTTTCAAATCCAAAAGAATGATCAACTTTTGCCATAAATACCACATTACCTTGGGCCACTCCACAGCCTATTACCCTCAAGGTAATGGCCTAGCTGAGTCATCCAACAAAAGCCTCATCAACATCATCAAAAAGGTATTGGAGGAGAATAAAAAGAATTGGCATAAAAAACTTGTGAATGCACTATGGGCAGATAGATTGACCACCAAAAGGTCCATTGGGACAAGCCCATATGAATTGGTATACGGTCTAGAGGCTGTTTTCCCCTCCTCCTTAGGAATCCCTGTGATCAAGTTGCTGCAAGAAATACAAGCAGAGCCTAATGATATTCAAAGAAGGATCAATCAAACTATTCACTTGCAGCAGACAAGAGAAGAAGTATATCAGAGAACCCAGGTTCTACAAGATAAACTCAAGAAGATCTTTGACAAAAGAACAAAAGTTGAAGATTTCTTCATAGGAAACAAAGTGCTGAGATGGGACTCTAGGAGGGAAGATAAAGGGAAGCATGGAAAATTTGATTTCCTGTGGAAGGGACCTTATGTTATTCATGTTGTACAAGGTAACAACACCTATTTTTTGAAGAGTTTGGATGGCACAAATAATGAGGAAGGCCCAGTCAATGGGCGAATGCTCAAGCATTACTTTGATTCCCTTTGATCAACACAACACAACTGTATATTGTACATAAATATTTGTATTTCCACGAGTTTTCATTTACAACAATTAAGTAAGGAACAAGATGCAGCAGATTTTGAGGAAAAGTCAGGGAAGTACATTACTTTTTGTGTGAGATTTTGAATTTACCACAAGAGATCAAGAGGAAGACTCGGGAACCATAAAGATGATGACAAGCACTCAGAAAAACCAGCAAAAGACAAAGTTGTAATTTTGCACAAATCAGCTCATGAGGAGTGCACACATGCTACAAAGGTTCAAATCATTGGTTTCCAGGAGAAGGAAGTTTTGAATTACAGCAGCCAACTAAGAATAAGGCCATCTTACCTACTGTTCTTGGCTTTTCACCAAGAAAAGCCATCCCCAAGTGGAGCCACTGTTAGGTTCCTATACTAGTAGGTTTCATTTTTCATGATTGACTATGCAAGTGCCAAATATGTTCATCCTTGCATGCTGCAAAGGATCCATATTTTGTAAACAAAGCAAGAAAATTAAAAAATGAAAAGAGGGTATGCCCTAAAATAAAAATCAAAGGGAAATAAAAATGAATTGGTCAGAGAAAATAATAAAAATGAACCCCAAACCAAAAGACCAGGAAAGTGGCTAGTCAAAATGCCATTGCTATCTTATTTGCAAGCTCACAAGGTGCAAACATTGTTTCATCATACCTAATGGATGGCCCAATAGCTCAAACTGGACCACTCCATATTTGAATTTGCTGTTGTAGAATAGAGAAAGAATATCTGTCCAAACAGTTCAAGCTTGGCAGGTGAGTAGATAGATAGAGAAAATAAGGAGCCTAACTGCTTAATCTGGGCCCTTGGAAGAGATAAGGGTAGACTTAGATAGGAGGGTAGTCAAAAGAAAAGAGTTAAATCAGGGTTTGCAAGTACAAATGCACCCAATCAAAATGAAGAAAAAATGCTAGGTGTATTAGGCTGGGTAGGTAGTTTGAGGTTGCAGAAGCAAGGTTATGATCACTTTTTGTCCTGTCAAGAAAGACTCATCTCATCAATGACATTGGTACCATGGCAGTTGTTTGGCTGCAGAACAATGGAAGCATGACTAGTTCCGCCATCATTCCCCAAGAAATCACTTATTGACATCCCCTCAAGGACCTTGGGATCTGCCCAATAGTCCTGCTTCACTTCATTCTATGAGAAATACTAAGTTAAACTTTGAGATTACTTAGTGAAAAGAAGCCACATTTCTTGTGTAAAAATCATCATTCCATACTCCTTACATTTTCTTATGCCTAAGTTTTCACTTTACAAACTTAGCATCTGTTCATCCAATTTTATTCCATAAAGTAATATTAACATTTAACTCTATTATATAGCTCCCTAAATCATTTTCCCACCCCTAGTCTACAAAAAACTATATAAAAAACCCAAAGAATACTAAATACCCTTTCCATTGGCAATTATAGCCATATAATACAAAGTTTGGGGATTATTAAGTCTGCTTGGGACTTTAATAATAACCCTTCCACGTGTAAACCATCGGGTTTATTTAACCTCCCGTTAAATAAATAGCCACGGTTCACCCCCCCACACATAAACCATACATAAGAACTCCGCACATATATCTTTACTTGGGATTAATTTAACATCTGGTTAAATTAATAACCATGCTAACCCCCCACCTAAACCATTTCCACTCCAACAAAACATATAAAAACCCATTTTTATAAAGTTTAAACTCCCACCACATTAACAAACAATAAAATATTCGGCAGGTCCCGTGTCCAAAACTGCTCGTCCTCCATCGTCGCCCGTCTGCCATCCGATCCAGTGCCTGTGATCCAACGGCTGGCGGCAATATTGCATGCCCTGATCTGCTGAAGGTTAGCATCCGGGGGATGGGTGGTATTGCTGCCGTATCCCCACCACGCGTCAATCTCCTGGCGTGATCGGAGCCCCCCTCTGCAAAACCACCCTAGGACAAAGGCGGTGTGGGGAAAACCGCTTACCGCCTGCCACCTGTCCCCTCACGTCATGCCCATGTCACCGATGACATCGCACCCGCGTCGGCCCCCCACTCCTCTACAGTACTGCCACATCATCCACTGACATCACCGCCCCGCCAACATGTCGTCAGCCACATCACCATACACGTCAACTGCAACGTCATCTTCCGTACCCACTAAATGACAAAAATATGTCATGATGACATCATCATAAAAAGTGCCAAGAAACGCTAAAAGACCCAAATTTTGTTAAAAAACGCGAAAACGATAGTTTTTGTTTGTTTTTATTTCTGCGTTTGTGGAGACATCTGCGTGTGATTTCACGAACAATCCACTACCAGCACTGCATAGTCCATTGCCTACTAAAGATCACTCTACAGCTCGTCCCCCAGCTCGGCCTGCAGTTCATATTATGCATCTAGTGCCCATCCGAAGCAGGTATTTACCCGTCTGATCCCGAACCCTCTGCATTTCCAGTTTTCTCTGTCTCTGAACCTGTAAAACCAATAAAATGTCATAATTCAAGTACCCAGTTCTTGGCAGATACACTGTCGCTATCCCCAATTCAAACCTGTTCACCACCAAGCGACCTGTTTTACCCATTTTTCATGGTAAATCGCGCCTACAGAGCAAAAACTTTGTCCTGCACCCAAGCTTGCATGCCATATCTTCTGCTTTTGTCTTGTTTACTAAGGAAACTCCTCAAATTCCACTTCACTCTGCCAAGTTTTTCTCAGGTGGCTAAAATTCAATCCCATTCCCTCTGCAGCTTACTCACAGAGCCTATGAATCTAGCGAATTCATTCAAAAAACCTGTCTGGATTCTGCAAATATACTTTTTTACCATAAACTGTACACAGTGGGGCCATACCTATATCAAAGTCTAATCTGCCAGCTCCCTCACAAAGCTTCAGAGGCAATTTTCACTGTTCAGTTGTTACACCAATCCAAATTCCAGATTACAGACACAAAGCATTCAAGATGGCCACTCCAGCAGCCTTGAATATTACTCCTCCCAATGCACCTCACAAGGAACTTGAGGCATTACCTTTGGCTGATAGGGACCACTTAGTTCAAGATTTGGTTGGTGAGAGAAACCACTTGCAAACCTTCTGTCAGTTGAGGAACAGTTATTTGAATAACAGTGACATTTATGGCATTTGGGAATCAAACTTGCCCATCTACTTCCTCCCTTCTGTCAATGTCTTCCCTGAAATTATTCACCTCTGCTGTGAAAACTATGACCCAACTCAAAGAGCAGTCAAGTCTCCATCTGGGAGCACCCTCTTCCAAATAACTCCTGACTCAATCAACCAAATGCTAAACTTCAAGAAAACTCAGCTTCTGGTCCCTTTTTCTATGAAATTCTTCCTTGATGAAGGTCCCAAACTCTCCAGCTCAGAGATAGCCCGAATTGCTAAAGTATTCATGAGAGCAGATCGCCAGCCTACAAGGCCGCCTCCTTTTGTCTATGTGCATTTCAATGAAGTAGGAAAACTACTAGCGGATATGATATCTTATGTGCTGGGCTTCAAGACAAGTGAACATATTGATCATACTATATTGGTCTTGCTGTCTGCATTTACTCCAGGACAACCCCCTGCTGTCAAATACAACTATGCCAAATTTATTGCCAATAAGATACATGACCAACTGCTGAAACTGGATAGGGAGGGAGTCTTCAAATAC
Source organism: Pinus tabuliformis (assembly GCA_031772625.1). Taxonomy (NCBI): domain Eukaryota; kingdom Viridiplantae; phylum Streptophyta; class Pinopsida; order Pinales; family Pinaceae; genus Pinus; species Pinus tabuliformis. The sequence continues at coordinate 353,206,160 of CM062805.1, read as the reverse complement.
TCATCTTACATCTACCATCTATTCATGTATTATCAGCCAGACTACTTCCAATGCCCCATCAAAAGATTGGACTCTAAAGGAGAAAAAAGGTCTGTGATTTTCTGGACCTCAGTCTTTCATGAAGTCCACAACTCCCCCTACTCTTACTGTGAGTTCATTGACCTGTTTGTCTATCCAGTCTCTTGTCTCCTGATGAGAACTCCTCCTGCTAGGCTATCCTATGACATGTAGAAGATATTGCAACTTTTAAAGAATTACAAAATAGGTGACTGGTACTTTTACCAGAATCACACTGTCATTAGGATATATGGCTATGAGCTCTATCCCTACAGGCTGCCAAGATATGTACCAATGAGATTGTTTCCCTTGGAGTATTACATGCAACTCATCAATTCAGATTTAACTCATTTTCACAGTGCCAAGAAAAAGGCTCGCCTGAAATTCAAAGACCAACTAGGCCCCTTTGTCATGAACAAGAAAGAAGGTTGGCAAGATGTTGACCAAAAATTGGGGGAGAAACGCAAGCTGAAAAGGAGTTTTTGGTGGGTCCCTTATGACCCAGATGGCTTTATTAATGCCAGAAAAATAAAATATAGGCTGTCAGCCTATGAACACTTCAAAATCCCACAAATTGAACAATTTTCCAACCAAGATGAGTGGGTGGTAGGGACACTAGTTGAAGAATTCACCCAAGAAGAAATAATGGAGCAAAATGTCAAAGATTTGGAAAAGACTCTTGACTTGGATTCTTTTGAGCAGGTAACATTCAAATTGCCACAACAAGTCGGAGAAGGCCCATCAACTGCTGTAGCTTCACAAGCTGCCCAAGAAAGATCTACACCAGCAACAGGTACAACAAAAGGAAAGGAGGTAATGGATGCAGAGCAGGAAATAGTGACAGAACAACCTACCACCTCAAAGGAGCAGAGTCAAGGGCAGGGCTCTCCATAGCAAACTGAGGCACTACAAGTGTCAGCTTTATAGACTCCTCTTAATGAGGAAAGAGATAAAAAGCGGGGCAGGGAAGAGACCACACGTCCAAGTGGGTCAACACAGCAACCAGAAGCCAAAACGCAGAGAGTTGATCCTCAAGTTGAGGAAGAAATTAGTGAAGAAGTCACAGAGAGTCTGAGGAGGGGAAGAGAAACTAGCCAGCAAACACCTACCAGCTCATTCCAGCAAGAGCAAGAGAGGCAACATGGTATGGAGGTGTCTTCCTCAAGGCAGCAAAGCAAGTAACCGCCTGGAATTAAAGGAACTTTCATGGAAATCAAGGCTCAAAATGTGTTGTTAAGAGTACAGTTGTATGATCAATTCCTCAAGACAACACCCTCCAAACAGCAGAGATTAATGGCATCTTATGACTTTAAGGAGGAAAAGATGATTCTTAGTCATTTCAAGCCTAAGATACCATAGCCACACACAGTTGTAGACTATATAAAGACCAACTTAGAGGTCATCTCCAAGGACATACACCTGATGGACCAAATAGAGCTGCACAAGCAAACAAGTGAAATGGTCTATGCCACTCTAGCAAACAAGGCTATGCTGGCCCATCAACTGAAGGAATCACTGAAAAACACAAACACTCAATTGGATTTGGAGAGAATGTCTTCCTCGGCCAAAGATAACAGAATAAGGACATTAGAGGAAATCATTGTGAAACTGGGGCATGATCCTAAGAAGGATGCCAAAGGCATCCAGGCCCTTATAAAGAAAAAATAGGAAGATATTACTGCACTGAGAAAGCAATTGAGGCTGCCTACAACTATGCACCCTCAAACTGCAGAACTTGTACAAGAAAAGGAAGGAGAAGATGCCATGGATCTGCTAATGAAGATGAACCAAAGAATAATTCAGATGGAGGAAGAATTGGAGAGAGCATTGCAAGGCAAGCATGGAGAGTTGACCTCCCAGCCACCTCAAACAGCTCCAACTATTGCCATTGTTCCTCCCACACAAGCAGCATCAATCCCTCCTGTTATCCCAGCATCCACAACAGCTACATCAACTACAGATGCTACAGCAGCAACAACAACAGCACCAGAATCTAGCATGAGCATGGAAGAAATGATGAAAGCAGTCAAAGAGCTAGAAGTTCAAGTGACAGAGGTGAAAGAGGCCAAAGAAAAGTTGGCCAAGCTGGAGGCAAGCTATGACAAGTCCAAGATGATAGTGGCTGAGAAACAAAGGAAGATAAAAGCCTTGGAGGACAAAATAAAAGCCTTAGAGAAGGACCTTACTTTGGACAAAACTCTAGCTGAAATCAAGAAGATTTTGTGGGCCAGAATTGGCTAGTCAATTACTGACCAATGGAAATCAATCCAGACCATACATGAACAAATAGAATTGATAGTCTTAGCTCAATTTGAGACTCAAAGAGCTAGACCAGCATTGGGAAATATGCATGAGCAAGCCAATAGAATGATTCACTTCCTAAACACTCATACCAAAGAGGAGTTGGCAGCATTAGATATCAGTAACAGGACGGATACTATTCTGATAGTAAAAAAGGTGCTAACCCTGAGAAATTTTGTACAAACTCTAGAAAGAAAGTGCCAGGAAATGCAAGCAGAAATAAATGACTTCAAGCTAAAAATTGTAGCATTACAGAGCAGAGGGTTACCCAGCTTATTAACCAGTAGTGGCAGACTACCGACCCGTGAATAGTATACTACCAGGATGAATAACTATGTTTCAAATCAGATTACAACATCGTCAAGTACGTCAGAAGAAAGAGGGCCTCCCTCTGGACAGAATATTTATGACAAGTTAGAGAATCTATTCTATATTGGACATGAGATAAACCATCTTTTTGAGGTCCAGCCCAACTTTTATAGATACACTGAAGCTGATGAAACACTCATAAAGATACAAGGACATCAGTTGCCTACAAAGGATTGGTGGCAGGCAATGCTGGAAATTCTACCCATGTAACTTGATTTCTGTTCCTTTTTTTGGTCAGCTACATATCAACAACTCTAAATGCACGGGCCACCGGTTAAAGCATGAAAACAGTAGACAGAAGAAGTCAAATTGTGACTACAGCTCTTTAATGAAAGACCAAGTATGGATGACAAGGCCAGGACAGCAAAGCAGTGACGCAGCAAAACAGCAAGACAACAAACACAGGAACCACAGATTAAAGACACAGCTCCAGCCGTCTCATTCAGTCTAGAAAGTCAAGTATCTCTGACAAATTGGACAGCTAGCACACCAACAATTACTGCAGCATTTATTTCTCTCATTTACTTCTTTTGAAGAGTTGGTGAAGAAAGTTATTGCATGAAGACTTATCTACAAGATATTTTGTATATCATTTTTATATAAATACCTCCCCATAGAATGTATTTGGGGTTGGTGATTTTCTCTCTGGACTGCACAGTAGTTTTTGAGACTGTCTAATACAAATGGCTGTTGAAGTTCATGGTTGCTGCACCGTCTGGATGTGGATTTGATGTTCTGGGAACTGCTATAGAATTCTTGTGTCATTCTATGGATCAATAAGTTATTCTAAACCATGTTTTATGTTTTCTGTGTCTGCAAACTCCATATATGTCCATAATCTTGGTAACAAAGAAGAAGAATAGCCCAGGATTTGTTTAAATTAACTATGTTTTCTTCAGGATTAGTCATAAATATGAATTCTTAGCTACTCATGTTTGCACTGATTCTTTCACTTTGAATATTACCTAGGAATTCTTTATTGCTCCTTGATAATATTCATGCTCTTTCCCTCTGCCAGCATAATGAAAGATTCTTGATTGCCTTTCATTCCCTGACTTCATTCCATCAATTTCAGATTTGAAAATTGTTCTGAAACTTCCTATCTTGCTCTGTAGCATTACCATTTACCCAAGAAACACTTTCAGCAGTACACAATCATTGACTCCATTGCCTAATAGTATAGACTGTTTTGGACTTGCATCACAAGTCTGCCTGAAATCACCATCCAACAAACTTAAAACAAAACCCTGTACATCATAACTAGCCTAAACTATTTCAAAACAAAGCTAAATTACAAAGAGAGAGCCCTCTCTAGTTGCAGGTAGGCTAGAACCTGCAGCTAAAATATTGGTTAGTGGTTACCTCAGTCGTATTCCCTTCAGGAGGCAGGGAACAACCTGAGTGATAACAGTGCTATTGGTTTAACCATCACTTTCGATTGTCGGCTGACCTAGTTTCCAGCTTATTATGCATCTTTGCTCTTGTTTTCCCTTCCCAGCTAAGTACTATTATAGGTTGCTAAGGGGAGCACTCATCTCACCCCCCATGTGTTAGAACCACTCATACACCTTCCTTGACTCACTTCATTGTCACACCCTTGCTACTTATAGAGATATCTTACCTGCCCCTATGCAACATCGTGATCAAGGTATTGCTTTACGACCCACTCCTGGGACTCCTACACCAAACAGTCTGAGGTCTAATTGGAACTTCTTGCTGGGGAGATCCCCTTGACATGTTGGCAGGTCCAGAACTGTCAACATTTCTGGCACTAGAAGGAGGGCCATATGACAAGTTGTGTCCTCTCATCCAGTTTTGAACCTTTGCATACCTTTCATGGATTCTTGCACTCTTCTCCCTCTGCGATGTTTTTCAAATCGTGAAGATGACTACATCACGGGGGAGTTTTTCAATCTCTTGTCCACATACACGTATGATGGTGAAGGCGATGTGGGCTGGCCTGAGTACTTACATGAGTTTCTTTCCATGCTTCATGAGGAAGATGGGTGTTCTGACGAACATGCTAGCTTGTTTCTTGCACACGCACTTCATGAATCTCCACATCATTGGCTACTCACCCTACCAGCTAACAGAATGCACTCACTTGAGCACTTTTGTGATCTTATTGAAGACACTTTCTATCATTTTCATCCAAACCATCTTGACTGAAAATTGTTACAACAATGGAAGGCTCCACCTAAATCAGTTATTGATTTTTGGCAGCGCTTCTGTGACATGCAGTTTCAAGCTTTGAGGATCTAGACAAAATTTTCTTATCTTTGTGTTATAGACATTTTTGTGCCTTGCATCACTGAGCATGAAATGTCAATAATCAAAGGATCCAAAGTCCCTAAACATGTTGTTCCTACCCCTAGAGGAACAAGGCCAGCAAACCACAACAATTCACAAAAGTTCTCCACCTGAAAACACTAAAAAACAAGGCAATTCTGGATCATGTCAACTGCTCCACTGAGCATCTGCGCTGAATGTCAACTGCTCCACTGTCTACCTGCGTTGAATGTCAACTGCAACAAAGGCTACCTGTGCTGAGCGTAACTGGACAAGTGGCAGGCTCATTTCTCAAGGTGTCAATGCTCAGGAAGCTTCCAAAATGACACTTGCATCAAGGAATTTGATTGGTGATGAGTAAGAGGTTCCAAATCTCCAAGTGGAAGAAAGAACCTCCAAGTGGACTCAAGAACTGAAGTGGGAGAGGACACTAGTCAGTTTCATACCAGCCTCAAGCTGACTCATCCTCTCTCCAAAACTCCTATATATAGATCTCTCTCCATGAGGTCAAGGAGGCTGGAATTTTGTGATTGCAAAGAATTGCTGTTGGTTTGAGGTTGGATCATTGGGTGCTTAATGCTTTGAAGGGAGCTGAAGAAGGAATTCCATTCTGCTGGGAAGGAGATGCTGGATTGGAGCCCTATGGGTTGTATCTCTTCCTGAACCTTGTTATCAATCAATAAAGCTATCTTGGTTCTTTCCTATATGCTGGTGTATTTTGTATGATTTCCATTAGTATATTTGATTTACTTCTAATCCTGAATCATTTATGAATAAGAATATTTGCCTTTGTTTGGTGTTCTTTTCTTGTCGCAAGTAGCTGTTCTCTTGTCACAGGTAGCTGTTCTCTTGTGATCTCGTGGGAATCAAGTAGTTGTTCTCTTGAGCAAGCGAGGAGGCAAGTAGCTGTGGACACCCAAAGAGAAGAGGATTTAGATCGAGGGACAACCGGAAGACAACGGTAAGTCTATCGATCTCCCCTCTTTCCCATTTCATAAAGGAAGAAATCATAATAGCTGTATCTGTTTGTTGCTAAGGCGCTGTCACACCTTAGGTGGATAGGATTGTCTTGTATAGGCATTTTTCCCCACAACAAATTGGCGACTCCACTGGGGAAGAACTTGTTTATTCATTTCATTTGTGTTTCCGTCATTTGTTTACTTTATAGACTTGACAGCAACTGTTAAACTGCATCTTTCCCGGATGCATAGTAGAAAGTTGCTGTTTTGATCCAGTTGCTGGACTTGTCTATGATATAAACTAGATCCACAAATGATTTGATGATCCTTTGTGATAGTCTTTAGTACCCTCTAAAAGCATCCCTCTGTTTATACCTTGCTTGTGTTTCTGATTTGGCTTGAAACAGTTGATTTTTGAGCATTTTATGACCAAGAACCCAAGGGAAACGAGAGTTTCTCTTTCAGCGCAACTGCTGTGAAGGCAGTTTGCATTTCAACGTAGGTCCCGTGAGGGCTACCTGCGCTGAATGTCAAGTCCTCAGTGTTGAGGTTGCGCTGAACCAGTTTAGCCTTGTGCAGCTGGGGTTCTCTGTCTTCTGTTGCCCTGTTTCGATCTCTATTTTTTGCAGCCTTTAACCAGCATAGGTACCAGTCTGATAACTCCTTTTCTTTGCTTAGATTCCGTCTCCTTTTGTACAAAATACTGTGAGTGTTTTTTATGTGTTTTTTACGTCATTTACAGTTTTCCTTTGCATGAGTGAAATAATCATCCTGTAGCCTTTGATTCAGATCTGATTGATTGTGATCTTGGAAGAGAGTTCATTGGCTGTTTGCAGATTGATTATAGATTTACTTTTGCTTATTGGTTTGAATTTGTTTCTTTTAAGTGTGAAAACAAGTCTTTATTTCGAAAATCGCAAAGTGATTGTAATCTCTTCTACCCTTGTTGTTCTCGAAAAAAGTGAACTTGTTTGTATTGATCATTTTAAAAGCAAATTCAAAATTGTGCAAAAAGCTTTCTTTGTAGGCATTTATACTAAGAAAGTGGAAAACAAACACCTACATTGTGCATTTGCATTTTGATAAGTTTGCATGCTTGATTTAGGAAGAGTGCATTAGAGTGTGCTGATTGCTCTTTGAGAAAAGATGGTGTCTTTCTTTTCCCTTAGTAGCTAGGATTTCCAAAGTTGAAAAGATATAAAGCTTGCTTATCATCTTTAGACTGCATTTAGGAATTTGTATCATACATCTCGTGGTGAAACTTGAAAGGAAAACTTCTAAAAAGATCAACTTAAAATAAACTGAATGAACCTAACAACGCTTTGCAACATAACGCACAACATAGAGGTCTAGGCTAGAGACGTGTTCCGGCGTCGTTAAGCCTAGTGACTGTCGATCTCGTAGAAGGTGGGTGATTCCTCCTGAGGGACGATAGCACTAGTACGGATTGTGCTCCCACGTACCGTCGCGTATATACTGGGAGACCCCTATAGGCATATATCCTTTATCCTTAGGAAGCCGTGTCGGCCGCCCTACTGATCGCAATGCAGTGAACACAGCATTCACGAAGATCGACCACCCGTACCGTAAAAAGTATTCTGTGGTTTTGCGAAAAGTTTGGCACACCCTCTGCCTAGATCTCTAGAGTAGTTTCTTTTGGCCTTTTTCAGACTCTATAACAGAAAAAGTCCATCCGAGCATTTGTCACTTCGGGCTCGTTAAAACATCGAAGGAGATGAGAGTCATCTTTAGTTTTTTCTCGACTCTTTAAAAGTGAAAAAGCAAGTTGTGTCTAAAGCATCGTTAACAATTTATTTTAAACGGAACAATCACCCATTATTCCCGTGTTGATCTTTAGGTTGAAAAGATGGAGCACACCAACCAAGGAATTCCCCTTGGTGGAAATCCTAGTCCCTTCTCCTCTTGGGGAGATGTTGGTGCGCCCCACATGGCCACATTGTCGCTTCCAGGATTGACAATTGGCCTACCAGTCTGGCTCTTTTCAACCAATGTCGTTCAGAATACCACCATTCCTGAACAGTCGAGTCAACAGTTAGATCAGACAAGAGTTTCCTCCCAACCTTCTACTTCATCTTCTTCTCCTCCTTCCTCTTCGCTTGACGGAACTGGTAAATCAAAAAAACGAGTTCCTAAGGAGAAGAAGGAGAAGAAGAAGAAAGAGAAGAAGAAGAAGGAGCCTAAGGCGACTGGGGTCAAACAAGTGTCATCTGACAGAAATCCACACACAACACTCGTAAGGCCTAAATCGCCATGCATCATATGCAAGGGAGACCACTTCCATAGAGATTGTCCCTGTATCCCCCGGATACTAAGAGAATGGTCCCCCCGTTTGCACAATTCGGTAGCATCGACCTCTGATAACCATGTCGACTGTTCACCGTCAACTAGTGGGAGTGAAGCCCCAGGACAGAATGGGAAAGCTAAATTTCCCTGCAGACTGTGTGAAGGCAATCACGCCATCCACCATTGTCCCTTCTTAGACAAGGCAAAAAGAGTTCTGGAAGATTTTACGAGCGCATCTTCCTCCTGGATATCAAAAACTCTTGCCAAGTCCCTCGCTAGTTGAGAATCCAGTTGACCCGCCCAGGTGGTCAGCCGAAGCACCTGTCATTGAAGATGAACCGTCTAGATCCATACCTGACGAAAGTCAAAAGGTTGAAACGGCAGTTGACCCGGTTTTGCCTTCAGAGGCTCTATCTTCGAATGACACCATCACAGAGGAGAATAAAGACGACACCATCCAAGTTCTCTTCATCAGCACTGACTCTGATGATCAAGGGGACAATGCCACCATTCCTTTATCGCAGGAAGGAAGTTCATCAGAGCGATATCCGGCCGTATACTCGGTCCCACCACCAAGCAACCTGATTGTGTCCTTCGACTGGAACCAACTAGGCAGACCCCGCTTGCCAGCTAGCATACCATTCAGAATTATCGTCCAAATATACAGAATGGTAATGGTTAGTACAGTTATTGATGAAGGGGCATCTGTGAGTATCCTTTCCTCTATTTCTTGGAAAGCGCTTGGTTCGCCTGCGCTTTTGCCTAAAATGAGAAATCTATCAGGCTTTGATAAGGGAACCAGTCGCCCTTTAGGGATCCTCCCCAATGTGCCAATAACATTGAAAGGGAAGACCGTTCAAATGAACGTGATGGTCGTTCAAGGACCCTTGGATTATAACCTACTCCTTGGACGAGACTATATATATTGCATGAGAGCCATCGTCTCATCACTCTTTAGAGTAATGTGCTTTCCGCATGAAGGAAGAATGGTCAAGCTCGTAGACCAACATTCATTCCCCGGATCACGCATCGCAAATAGTCATGTACCATCCCTAAATGGTCTATTCACGCAAGAAGTGTCTCAACCCATGGTCCATCCTCCTGATGAGCGCGAGTAATCTGGGAGGATATGACTGGAACCCAGGGGGCATGCATCCTGGCCTGCTTCGGCAGGGAAACTTTAGGTATAGGGTAGGTTTCCGCGGGAGAATATGACTAGTCCATACCCCGTCCGTGGTTGGAAGAGGGGTTGTTCTAGAATAAGATTCTCTTGTCAAAGTTATGTGAGAGGGCGGGGGTCGTCACTCACCTCTGTCTATTTCGGTAGACATTGTCGAGAAAGTGTTTTGTTTGAAAGATTAACGAGACAATCTTTGGGTAGCCTGAAAGAGGTAAGCCTCTCCTGGTGAAACGAAAGTTTCGATGGAATTGAAGTAGGGGTAACTTTGAAATCGTACTTTATACCTGGGGGCATGCAAACCTTTTGGAGTGCAAGCAAAGAGCGGTTATTTATCTGTTTTTTTGGATTAGCCATTTCCTAACTTGCATAAAGAAAGGATGGGGAGAAAAGCTTAGTGAGATGAAGCTCCATAAAAAATAGAATCTTGATGAGACACTCTTATCTTATGACTGGGTAATCGAGCAGTTTTTGCATAAAGTTCATGCTCGTTAAAAAATAAACGCAAGATCCGAGCAGTTTTAACGCGGTCTTCATGCTCGTTAAAAAATAAATAAAAGCAGTGAGCAATGTTTCCTCCAGTGTTTAAGCTCATTTTTAAATAAAGAATGAACCTATCCCGGTAAATAACCACTGTGATCATAAATTTATCAGCCATAAAAGCCTTGGTCGTGCTTGCACCTGCCACCTCCACTTTTCATTTGGCCGATCGTTCACCTCCATATGATTGTTTACCAATTTTGAGGAACAACTGTGAAGAGTGATTTCACCTAGCCATCCTTGTGACACTGCCGTGATTGGAAAATTCCAACCTGTACCTGGAATCTGCTGCTATCCCTGTTTATCACTCGTTCCTCAAAAGACGAGTCTTCTTTAAGCTCTTTTCAACTAACTCGTAAAATATGAAAAGATTGTCGAGTCTTGGCCTTCCAGCTCGTTAAAGGACCGGAACTGCTATCCCTCTAGATTTTAATCTTTTTGGACCTGAGGGATTATTACACAAAAAGGTCGAGCGCTTGTTTTATTCAGCTCGTTAAAATTATCGAAAACTCATCCCTTCTGTATTGTTTTATACTTTTTCGGACTTAAGGGATTAGATGACGAAAAAGGAATTTTGGAGTTAACTTTATGTATCTTTTCAGACTCTCTAAAAATGAAAAGGACCAAGTTGTCTTTGTCGTTAGACTCGTTAAAATCACTAAATAGCGACAAACTTGTCTTTAGACGAGAACGAGTTTCACTATCGCTAGGCTTGTTAAAACATAGCGATGGGCTTGCCCGAAGGGCAGGTTATAGAACAAGCATATGTTATCCTCCTCAAGCTTGACAAAAATAAAGAGGTACTGGTCAGCAATGACTGGGGAAAAATTGGGAGAAAACTAAAGAAAACTTTAATGGTAGCAAGTCACTCTTGAACATGACACTTTTCCTCCGTACCACAATCGGGTTGGGTTGTTTCATTCACCGGTCACATCACCATGGTCTCACCATACCATCCATATTTGGGGTAATGCTACCGATCCATCGCATCAGTGTCACCATATGTTCAAGAGAATTCGTTCAGAAAGAGTCAACCGGGTCCCATCCACTCCCATACATTATCCTTCATCCATTCATGACCGCCACCCTGAATCATATGTCACAGATCGTTTTCACCTCCATTAAAATCATTAGCTCTGTTCCGTGTCACTGATGTGGGATTGATTAAGGCCCTCCTTTGACGGATCGCTTCTTGTCGACATCAACTCATTATCCAAGAAGTTGATCTAGGAACACCCCCTCAGTACTTTGAAGCTTGCATGCCTCAATGGCAAGTTTCTCACTTCCGGCAACAGGTATACATCAATGACCTTCGACCAGAAGATTTTGCGTGGTGTTCGATGCCAAGTCCTGTATTCGCACCATGTGAATTGTACTGCAGTACCTTGAGGGTCATTATCATTATCGGTGATTCCTCTCGAACTTGTTAACGGTTTACATCATTGACCGGTAATCAAGCGATGTCTTTCCATGTTCGACTTCAGCGCAATTATCACATGGATCGACTTATACGTAGAGTGAAGATCGAATGAGTTTGAAGACCCTGGATCTAGTTTCATCCATCCGGGCTGCGATATATATTCAGGAAAGATAAAGACATTTGTCATGTACATCATTGCAGCAGATGATCATCCTACTCAAAGGATGATAATTTCGCCAAAATTATCAGTCTACCATCAGACGATTGCCTGTGCTATGTACAAAAATGAATTTATAAAGCTGAGCATGGGAATACCCACCTCAGCTAGATCATGAAAGTAGTATGAATCATAATGTATTGTATTGTATCTTATTACAGGTCTCCTCCCAGCGAATGGATGAACTTCGGACCCTCCTGGATAAAGCATTTCACCCAATAAACGGCCTCATACTTTAGGGGGCAACTGTTATAGACATTTTTGTGCCTTGCATCACTGAGCATGAAATGTCAATAATCAAAGGATCCAAATTCCCTAAACATGTTGTTCCTACCCCTAGAGGAACAAGGCCAGCAAACCATAGCAATTCACAAAAGTTCTCCTCCTGAAAACACTAAAAAACAAGGCAATTCTGGATCATGTCAACTGCTCCACTGAGCATCTGCGCTGAATGTCAACTGCTCCACTGTCTACCTACGTTGAATGTCAACTGCAACAAAGGCTACCTGCGCTGAGCGTAACTGGACAAGTGGCAGGCTCATTTCTCAAGGTGTCAATGCTCAGGAAGCTTCCAAAATGACACTTGCATCAAGGAATTCGACTGGTGATGAGTAAGAGGTTCCAAATCTCCAAGTGGAAGCAAGAACCTCCAAGTGGACTCAAGAACTGAAGTGGGAGAGGACACTAGTCAGTTTCATACCAGCCTCAAGCTGACTCATCCTCTCTCCAAAACTCCTATATATAGATCTCTCTCCATGAGGTCAAGGAGGCTGGAATTTTGTGATTGCAAAGAATTGCTGTTGGTTTGAGGTTGGATCATTGGGTGCTTAATGCTTTGAAGGGAGCTGAAGAAGGAATTCCATTCTGCTGGGAAGGAGATGCTGGATTGGAGCCCTATGGGTTGTATCTCTTCCTGAACCTTGTTATCAATCAATAAAGCTATCTTGGTTCTTTCCTATATGCTGGTGTATTTTGTATGATTTGCATTAGTATATTTGATTTACTTCTAATCCTGAATCATTTATGAATAAGAATATTTGCCTTTGTTTGGTGTTCTTTTCTTGTCGCAAGTAGCTGTTCTCTTGTCACAGGTAGCTGTTCTCTTGTGATCTCGTGGGAATCAAGTAGCTGTTCTCTTGAGCAAGCGAGGAGGCAAGTAGCTGTGGACACCCAAAGAGAAGAGGATTTAGATCGAGGGACAACCAGAAGACAACGGTAAGTCTACGGATCTCCCCTCTTTCCCATTTCATAAAGGAAGAAATAATAATAGATGTATCTGTTTGTTTCTAAGGCGCTGTCACACCTTAGGTGGATAGGATCGTCCTGTATAGGCATTTTTCCCCACAACACTTTGGGACCAGTTCGAGTATTTCCTTAATAAATCTGCCAAACCCAACAAAAAGCTTGAGATCAAGCCTCATTCAACATTCTTTAGTGAGGGAGTTGCGCAATTTCATGTGAATGCGGGAATTGTCTCGACTAACTCTCTACCTTCCTCTCATTCAATAGCTCCACCACTTCTCAGTGATGTTGAGGATCATGCTCACACAATTTTTCATATTTCAAATCCTCCCAACATTACTTTAATTAATTTTCACGCAGATCCGGTTGTGATTCCTTCAAGTTTTTAGATGCATTATGTTCTACGACCTCTGCCTTCGCACTCGGGTGTTCCTCCAGATGATACTGTCTTGTGTTCGTATATAACAGACTCTTCACTTATTGTGAACAACAAACAACCCTTTGGCAGAGTTGGTGTTATGCAACCAACATGTCATGTCATTCATGAATATTATGAGTGGGAGTTTGAGCATCAAAACTCGATGAAGGAGGACTGCCTTTTGACCGAGCCCCCTCCAGTCTTTCCTAAGATCTTTGGTGAACCTTCCATCCATGATTTCACATGTGTGTCTTCATCCATGGATGCACCCATTGTTGATCACTTGCAAGACTCACAAGATGTTTGTCCATCATTCAGAAATCGAGAGGATAAGCTATTCATTGAAAATCCACTTGATCTTTCATCTGTCTTTTCCAAAAACACAGAGGATGAGATTGTTCTCTTTTCATCTACTCCTATGTTTGGTTCATCTGATCATGAGGATGCCGATGAAATCATTTATTTTTCTGATCTTGGTGGTCATGATCCATTCACTCCCATATTTGATCACGATCATGACTCTATCACAGTTGATCTTTTGAAGCCACCGGTTTATGATGATTTATATGATGATGTAGTTGAAACATTGAAGATTGTCGAGGGACTTTAGCCCGAGCTGATGGTTGTGTCAAGTCCTTGCTCTCTTGGGGTTAGTGTTACTTTCAATCATGAAATTTTTCAATCACTTGAGGCTCCTCATCACTCATTTTTATGCATTGAAGATCCATCTCACACACAGATCATACTTCCTCCACTTGAACTACATGATCCCATCGCTCATGCATTGGAGGAATATTACATTGCAATCACTCATCTGCAATGCAAGCTATATTTATTTCTTTCATTTTCTTGCATGTCATAGTCAAGAGTGTGCTTATGCTTCAAAGTTGCACGCAATGTAACACAACACCATGATAAGTGCATGGACTGCTCGTCATGTACTTGCACTTAGTTATGTCTCGTGGGCACTTTTAAACACAAAGTGTGGTTGTCTTCATTGTTATATCTTCCTTGCTTGCTGGTTCACACAACTAGGTTACTCATAGACCAAGACTTCACTGACATGGGTCAACCAATGTGTCGGTGGCTACATTGGAAATATCACTTCACGTGATCAGGCCCATGCACTGTTAGTGTAGTAGTAGGAGTAGTGTTTGCTTTCAGTCAGTTTGCTTGCATGCTTGTTTTCTTATTCACTTTGTTTGTTTGTTTGTCTTCTTTCTTGTTTGCTTACTTGCTTTTCTTTCAGTTTTGCATCTGCTCTTGCTTTGATTTTTTGTTTGTTAGTTTGCTTGTTTCATTCGGAGGTTAGTTTTAAATGAAACCATGTATGACTCTTGAAAGCTCGATCAAGTACAAGAGGGCTTGTACATATATCACTACTTAGTTATCTATCATCTTGCCTCTTCATGAAGAGTTTGTTTCTTTTAGTCCATGATACATCGAAGGAAAATACGTACTGTTCAAAGTGAACCTTGGTGAAAACCCAACGCTTGCACGCTAATTAGTGTCACCTTCTCTAGTCGGTTTTTTTTGGGTTAACCCTTGTCAGCTTAGTCAAGTAGAGTAAGGTGAGGGGGAAAACCTTATCAGGCATGCCAGAGATATAATAAGCTACTTCTCCACTGGAGCAACCTCTTATACTCTCAATAAGTCAGGATCCCTCTTCCGCCTCTGAAATGAATAAGTGCTCTGCACAGTTGAAAAAAAATGAAAAATGAAAAAAATGAAAAGTCAAAAATTCAAAATGAAAAATGAATAAGACCAAAGAAGGGAAAGGCTTCTTGTGTAGGGAGGTGATGGAAGTAACTCTGTCGAGGTACTGACCAGGCTTTCTCGCAGCAAAGTCATTCTTGTGTTCCTATGTGACTCCACCAGGGTACTATCCAAGCCTGTTGGCAGCGGAGCAACACCAGAGATGAAAATAAGACTCTGGCAACTATAATGCTTATGCATCAATATACCCCTCAACCCCAATCGAAACAACTATGTTTCCTTGGCTTGAAATGTGTGTCAATCAACCAAGAGCTTGGTAGATGCTGCATCTTATAATTAGGCTAGTGTGAAACAAAGATGAGCTTAGAACTGAACAATACTTTCAGAGGTGTTAGACTTGTTTTTCACGAACAAGGTCTGTTTAGAGAACTAGAGTTCTACTAGTGTGTAACCAAGTGTTGTAGCGGCTACAACCACCCTCCAAAATTTTTCCTTAGCACATTTTGAAGCCTCCCTACCAACCTTTCACAACACATTGTCTTGCCTCTTCAATTACAAAAGCTTCAATGTTTTTCATGCAGAGAGGTAGCCTGTCGATCACAACTTGATGCATTTCCCTCATAGGCTGTTCACCCAGACTTGGTCCAACTGTAGGCAAAGCAGCTTCCTCAAGAAAATTGGGAATTTTTGGAGGGAAACCAACCTTCCTCTAGAAATTTCACAATTTTGTCTGGCAGCCTGCTCGGCTCAAGAATTGTGTAATTCTGCCAGCCAACACTCCCAGCAGGAATTGCAAAAATTTCCCCAGTAGGGTTGCTTAGCCTAGAATCTGGGAAAATGTAGGCAGCGGTTAGCTGCTCTGCCCAGAAATTGCACGAACCTCCTAGGCAGTCAACCAAACTCCCAGCCACAAATGCACATGTTTCTCAAGTAGTTGCTCGTAGTGTCATTCATGAGAAGTTTGATTAACCAGTTCCACCCGGGACCAAGGAAACTTGACATGTATTCATGCATGACTTACTTTTCTCGTAATAGCAAAAGCAAACATGCAAAAGGCATCCAATGACTGAGGAAGCTACTTTTAGCAATTGGGGGTTGCATGCAAATTTGTTTTAGAAACTTCCCTCCTAGTGTCGCTTTTTCTTAATTTGTGGCATGCACGTCATGAGCCCAAACTTATTTATTCGACACACCAGAGCTCATTTTTCACATCGATCTTTAACATCGTACAACATATCTAGGACTCCTTGACACATTTGACTCAACTACTCATAGGTAAGTGGCCTCAACTTCTCTTTTTTAGAATTTTTGTTTCATTTTGTGTATTCACCTGTCAGTGTTGTTTGCTTGATTTCATTGAACGCTTGCTGTCATTTACATGTATTCTAGCTTGTCCTAGCTCTATTTTAGTTTTTTTTGCTATCTCACTTCTGTCGCATGCATGAAACTGTTTTACACGAATGTTCACAGAATCAGTGAATCGCTTCACCCACATGCATTTTGATCTATTTACTGAATCTTTCATTCATGTTTTGCATGCACTATGTTATGAAACCAACTCAAAAAAAGATAGAAAAGAGAGATCAACGCCTTAGAATTCAGCCTCTTCGAGGGGGCAACCTCCTTTACATTACACAAATGAAAAATTCTTGGATGATTCAAATGACAAAACCTCGTTTCTATATATAGGAGTCTATGGAGTCACAATATAACCCAGCTGACCTAACAATAATATAAAGCCACAAAAATAACAATAGAGGGATTCTATGGGGCACAGTAATAAAAATATGTGGACAGTAGGGGCTCAACAATATTAATAATGGATACAACTGCAATAGTAATGGGGTAATCACTAGTATTATAGGGACCTAACATGACCCTCTCCTTCAAAAAAGTGTTGTCCTCAACGGTTGAGTAGTTCTGGATGCTTCTGTATAAAATTCTAATTCTCCCATGTGGAATCTTCAGCGGATAAGTTCTTCCACTTGATGAGATACTCCGAAATTGATCGATTCCGTAGCTGTCGAGTTCTTGTTTCTGTGACTACTTTCGGTTCTAATATATTTCTTCCTTCCTCATCAAGTTCTGGCAATATTGTTTGAACTGGGAGCTTGTCACCTATAACCTTCTTTAAACATGAAACATGGAAAATTGGGTGCACTCGAGATGTTGCAGGAAGCTTCAATTTGTATGCCATAGTACCAATCTTTTGCAACACCTTGTACGGACCATAATACTTTGGTGATAATTTATTATCCTACTTAGCTTGCTTGAGGGACATTTGTTTATATGGTTGTAGCCATAGGAATACCCAATCACCTACATCAAAACTTCCTTCACTGCAATGTTGATCTGCCTGTTGTTTCATTCTATTCTGTGCCAACACAAGGTTATCCTTTAAGAGTTGGAGGACTTCTTGTTGATGTTCGATGTGATGTTCCACTGCTTGAACCTTAGAATTTTCTCCTAAATATGATGTGATGGATGGTGGCTGATATCCATAAAGTGCCATAAATGGGGTCATTTTTGTTGCTGTATGGAAGGAAGTGTTATACCACCATTCAGCCAAAGGCAACCATTTGACCTATTGTGTCTGTTTATCAGATACAAAGCAACGAATATATCCTTCCAAATATTTGTTTACTATCTCAGTTTTCCCATCATATTGAGGATGATAAGATGAGCTATGAGCTAACTGAGTACCAAGACAAGAAAATAATTTTGTCCAAAAATTTCCAGTGAAAATGGGATCTCTATCACTTACAATAGTCATTGGGTTTCCATGTAGCTTTTGAATTGTTTCCATAAATGCAGTAGAAACTGTACTGGCTTTAAATGGATGTGATAATGCACAAAAGTGTGCATACTTACTAAGTCTATCAACTACCACCATGATGACACTCCTTCCCTCAAACATGGGTAAACCTCTGATAAAATCCATTGAAACCTCCTCCCAACATTGGCTTGGAATGGATAAAGGTTGTAATTGACCTGGGGTCTTAATTGTTTCAACTTTATTTTGTTGGCAAACAAAACATTTCGCCACAAACTTTTGAATATCTGATTTAAGGCCATCCCAAAAAAAATCCCTCTAAAACCTGTGGTAAGTTTTTGAAAATCTCGAGTGCCCTCCTAAGGGAGAAGTGTGCAATTCCATGAGAATTTTTTGTTTGAGTTGCGAATTCTTACAGAGGTATAAGCGATCTTTGTACCATAACGAATCATTTTGCCAACTAAATGTATCAGATGTATTGGAATCTTGTTGTAACTTTCGAATAAGTGCCCATACTTCTTCATCATTCTTCCATTCCTCCCTTGCTTTGTTTATCCAATCTGGTTGGATAATAGAAATGGCACAGAACAATGCTTCCACATCCTCATCCTTTCTTGAGAGTGCATCTACCACCACATTTTGCTTCCCTTTTTTGTAGATGATTTCAAAGTCATAACCCAACATCTTTGTGACCCACTTTTGTTGCTCTTCAGAGGATAATCTCTTTTCTAAAATGTATTTAAGGCTATCATGATCCATTTTTACATTGAAGTGTCTTCCCATTAGGTAGGGTCGTCACTTCTTAAGTGCATGTAGTATTGCTAACATTTGCTTCTCATAAATAGCTTTGTGTAAAAACTTTCCCTTGACTGGATGACTTTCAAAAGAAATGGGTCTTTCATCTTGCATTAAAACAGCACCAATTCCATTTCCTGAAGCATCACATTCCATAATAAAGGTTTTTGTGAAGTCTGGTGTAGCTAAGATTGGTGCTTGCACATTGCCTCTTTAAGATGTTTGAAGGCCTTTGTTGCTTCTGGAGTCCATGAAAATGCATATTTCTTCAATAATGTTGTTAGAGGTGCTGCTATTCTCTCATAATTCCTAACAAACTTGCGATAATACCCTGTCAACATGAGAAATACTCGCAGATGCTTTATGGATGTGGGGATTTTCCATTCCTTAATGGCTTTAATTTTGCTAGGGTCTACCTTAACTTCTTCATGAGATACAATATGAACCAGATATTCCACCTCTTGTACTCCAAAGAAACATTTGGATCATTTTGCATATAATTTTTTCTCCTCCAATAGTTGTAGCACCCTGTCAACATGTTCAACATGATCCTTCCAAGACTTGCTGTAGATTAGTATATCATCAAAAAATACTAACACAAATTTTCTAAGGAAGGGTTTGAAAATGGAATTCATCAAACCTTGAAATGTAGAAGGTGCATTGGTAAGGCCAGAAGGCATGACCAAAAATTCATAATGACCGTCATGAGTTCTAAATGCTGTTTTCAAAATCTCTTTAGTCTTCATTCTGATTTGATGATATCCTGAACGAAGATCCAACTTGGTGAAGTAAATTGATCCATGCAATTCATCCAGTAATTCATCAATGACAGGAATGGGAAACTTATCTTTAATAGTGAGGTTGTTGAGCTTCCTATAATCAGGACACATGCGCCATGATCCATCCTTCTCGTGGACCAATACTACTAGAGCAGAGAAAGAACTTTGACTAGGTTGAATTATACCAGCCTCTAGCATTTCTGCAACCATACATTCAATTTCACTCTTTTGGGCATAGGGATATCTATACAGCCTGATGTTTGGAGGAACACTTCTTGGAATCAAATGAATAGCATGATCATGATCACGAATAGCTGTGAGACCTTTGGGAGTATCAAATACCTTGGAATAATTGTCCAAGACATTTTGGAGATATGGAGAAATAGATGATTCTGATTTGGAAACATCTAGCAAACATAATTGAGCAATTACACCTCTTTGTTCCTTTTTAAGAAGCTTTTTCATACCGTTAGAGCTAATTATCTTTCCTAGTTTCCATGCAATGACCCTTAATTCAACTTCCTTTCCTTCAGCAGAAAATTTCATGAAAATTTCTCGAAAATTAAAAGCTATTGTACCCAAGGATTATAACCATTGGACTCCTAGTGCAACATTAACACCTCCCATTGGAATGAAAAGCATTGGGCTAGTCAGTATATATTCTCCCATGGATAGCTTGATATTATGTCACTTTCTAGAGAAATTTATCATTCCTCCATTTGAAATCATCACTTGAAACTCTAGTGCTGGATATAGGAAGCAATTCAATTCTTTTTCTACCTTACAATGAATAAAATTGTGGGTACTTCCTGAATCAATCAACACTATTACCTTTTTCTTCATAATTTGCCCTTCTATCTTGACGGTTTGAGGAGTGGTAATTCTAGCCAATGCATTACAAGATATGGTCAGATTCATTTCTTTGTTATCTAGGCTTTGTTCCTGGAGTATATCCTCTTCTTTTGAGCTTTCTTGCTCTTTTTCTTCTTCTTCTTCTTCACAATCTATGTAGAATAATTTCTTCTCAGCACACTTATGGCCTTTAGTGTATTTCTTATCACAACTGTGACAAAGCCCTTTTGCTATTTTTTCTTCCAATTGTTGTGATGTCAACCTTATAGGTTGTGGAAGGCCAGGGTAACAACACTTCCATCTTTATAGTTGTGACTGGTATGCTTCCTGGTTGCCATAATTTTGCTTTCCACTTTTCTTGCTAACCTGAATGCTTTCTCTAACGAATTAAGTTCCCAAAGGCAAACATAATGTTGGATATTACCCTTTAAAGTCCCTATGAACACATCAATCCTATGCTCCTCTAGAATATTTTTTACCCTTATGTTCAATTTTTGGAACTCCTCAATATGCTCCATTATTGAACCCTTTTGTTTGAGACTTATCAATTGGCTAAAAAAAGTGTTGTTTTTTGTATCCTCATAATGTGCTGTCAATTCTTCGGTAAAAATTGCCCAAGTGATAATTTGTTTACGAGAGAAAAGCCATTGATACCATACAAACTAATTTGGTTCCAAATATAAAGTTGCAATACGTACCTTTTGTGTGCTTTGCACATTATTGAGATCGAAAAATTGTTCCATCTGTAATATCCATGTTGCGGGATCCTTGCCATCAAACTTCCTCATATCAATTTTTGGAATATGGTGGGTATTACATCCAACATTAGAGTCTATGGAATCATGATTAACATTTTTTTTGTTCTCATCATGAGTTTCCTTTACTACCCTTTCACCATTAGTGACCATTTCTTGTAGCAACTTATTCATATTTATCTTCAATTCTTCCATGTTATCATTCATGCCATCCATTTTAGCATCCATGCCATTCATCTTAGCTTCCATGCCATCCATCTTAGCTTCTACATCTTTCATCTTAGATTCTGTTACTTTTTGTGCAAGTGACACTTGTTGCACTTGGTCTCATAATTTTGATATATCATGTTGCATTTCTTCCTCTTCTTCATGAGTCATGCTAGAGCTTTCAGGTTTCTTACTAGGTGTTTGCATTTTCTTTCCTCGGGGCATGAATTACTGATAATAATGCTTTACTATGCCCTTTGAATTCCTTCAAACTAATTTTTCAAACCAATCTTAAGCAAAAATTAAAAGAAAAACTACACACCTTTTTTCACTTTGTAGGGGCTTGATATTGAATCTGATGTATCTCGGTAATTTCGGATCATCCAATTCTAAAATTGCGACTTGTAGTAGCCCTCTACGTCCTCTTTCCAATGCCAACAGTCTAATCCAAATTGGATTCTCCAAGAAATTTTTATGCACAATCTCCCAAGATGACCTGATTATAGACCTTTCCAGAAGAGTGAACTTGTATGAAGTGCCACGTGTCACTGTTTCAACCTATGGCACTAAAAAATATATACAAGAAACTACAGTCCGTTCTCTTTCTGTACCTTCTTACAAAATTTCAATCCGATGCTCAGAGAGAAGGTTATGACGATTTTCCCCAGGTCACCTGTTTGGAATGTAATTCAGGAGTCTGCAAAAATACCAACTTCCTCAGATCATATCTCTGCAAATATAGCACGAAAAGATCTGAAATTCGGACCCAAGATTCAATGCGATTTCGTCTCAAATGGGTTTTTCTTTTTCGATTCTGAAACATCACAGAAAAAAAGTTATAGTGAAATGCCACGATGACCTATTTGGAGCAGTGAAACCCTAGAATCCAAAGCTCTGATACCAAATGTTATGAAAACAACTCACGAAAAGATAGAAAAGACAGATCAACGCCTTAGAATTCAGCCTCTTCGAGGGATCAACCTCCTTTACATTACACAAATGAATATTTCTTGGATGATTCAAATGACAAAACCTCCTTTCTATATATAAGAGTCTATGGAGTCACAATATAACCGAGCCAACCTAACAATAATAATATAAAGCCACAAAAATAACAATATAGGGATTCTATGGGGCATAGTAATAAAAATCTGTGGACAATAGGGGCTCAAAAATATTAATAAGGGATATAAATACAATATTAATGGGGTAATCACTAGTATTATAGGGACCTAACACACTATCAATCACTTCTACTTTCACTTAGTGTCACCATGCATTCACTATCTTATTTTCTTTCAGTTTTCCGTTGGCAAGTCGGGCCAAACTTGACCCGAACTCTGCCTTCACTAAGACTACATTATGCAATATGGGGAAGGAAGGCTCCGCCTTCCTCTCCCAAAATGTGCATTTGTTCCTAGCACTACCCTCCAGGGTTTTTTTTCACATTTCTGATGGGTAGTTACTACTGCCTAGAAAATTACACAATGTAGTCCCTGACCCTACAATCACTCCCAGCTGGAATTGTGCATTCTGTAATCCCAATAGCCAGTAGCCAGTCTGGATTACACACTGCGTAGATCCAATAGCCAGTCATGCCTCCCAGACAACCTAGACTGCCTTTTGCGTAGTTGTCACAACCAGTCATCTAGCCTCCCAGAAGAAATTGCACTATCTTGCCCATCAGTTTCCCAGGTATGTGCTGTGTCATTCCCTGAAGTTG
Source organism: Pinus tabuliformis (assembly GCA_031772625.1). Classification (NCBI taxonomy): domain Eukaryota; kingdom Viridiplantae; phylum Streptophyta; class Pinopsida; order Pinales; family Pinaceae; genus Pinus; species Pinus tabuliformis. Next base: position 353,183,267 of record CM062805.1, on the reverse strand, counting down.
CTTTGTTTTCGATGACAGATTTCTTGCCATGCATGTTTCTTATCTCCAGATATTTCAGGTGTTCATCTATCCCAATGGCTTCCAAGAGAACAAGATCATAGGACACTGATGGAAATGCAACTGGAGCAGTAGTTGAGCAAGTGTCCACTAGTTTGCCAATATATGAAGATACAATGTTATATCTAGACAAGGACATCAAACTAAACTTGAAAGAGGTCAATGAAACATTTGCAGGCACTTTTGGGAAACACCTCAAAGACTATCAGGTGTACGTGAACATTCACAAGTCTGACTTATATCGGATTGCATGTAGATATCCCATATTCCCAGCCGCAAACATGATACACTGGATCGTCTCTCACAATGATCCCAAGATGGTGACCTTGATCAGTGTCACCGGGACGAAGCTTGCAACCTTATTGGGATAGTTTGTGATGAGATGTATCGGATATCAGAGCTCGTGACTGTCATGAAGAGTCCATTCACCTTGCCCAACAACAGTGCTAACTCTAGAGACATTCTGAAGAATTTGGTGAAGGAGCCAACTCGATTCAGGTTTACACCCAACTTGATCTACAAGACAAAGATACTGAGGAAGGTGTACCAATACTTGATCATATGTGCTTATCGAATGTATGGCCAAGCAAGCACATAAACCTTCCCATAGTGTTGGGTGGTTACACTGGACCAATTGGATAGAGAAGGAAAATCATGCAAATGGTCCAACATACTTGCTCATCAGCTGAAGGAACAAGTAGAGAAGGCTCGATAGTGACCCGGAGGTATGCATGCAAAGATTTACTTGTCTGCCTACATCTTAGATGCAGTCTATGCTTGACAGGATTTCTTGGGCTTGGAGTGAGCATGGTAACCGATGGAGACTGTTGTAAACACATATTTCAAGTTGTTTTCCGAATGCAACTTCAAAGGAGTAATCACATGGCTGTCCGATCATTTTGTCGCCCCTGTGTACAAGATGATATTCGAATGGGATCCACCGTGCATGTCAAAGGAAGCAATGGAGGCATTAGAGGAATTGCATATTGTTATGCCTCACCGTCTGACACTTTCATCCGAATGTTGAGTTCAGAGAAGTCTCCGCATGTTTTTCCTAAGTTTTCCTTGGACATACTTGTCATGCAGGAAGCAGCATATCACATCTTGGCAGTATTGATAAGATAGACTGCATTAGAAGAATAAGGCACCTTGGCCCACTCTTCTAATGGACATTGGGTTATATGGAATCCGAAGTATCAAGCAATCAGATGTCGAAGTAGAATTGATGAAGCAATACTTATTTGACCCCTGAAGCTACAATCTATATGACACGCATTGCATTGTTAAAGATCACTGCAAGAGAGTTCAGTTCAACTAGATCTACGGGGCATGTCATTAGGCTAAGGAGGACCCATGGAGATATTGTTGTAGTTTCTCCGTATCCACTGACCCAGTCAGCTTCATTGTGTAGTGGTTAGCGAAGCAATATGAAGCCGCATCATGGAGTGCACCAGCTGTAGCAGCAGTGGAAGAAGAGCCATGTATACAAGTGCACGACAAAGGGAAGAGGAAGATTGGCGATCACATGGAAGAAGATAAAAGTTGCAACTTTCGAACAGAACCACCTGTGGAGAAAGTAGCTATGGCTATAGAGGCAAAGAGGCAGCAGTGCAACAAGCGAATCACGTCAAGGAAAAATGATAAGAAGAGAATGGAAGAAGTAGAGAAGGAGTTACATGAGCTGAGGGAGAAACTCTGAAAGGAACAAGAGCTATGCAAATAGGAGAGGGAAGCACAACAACAACAAATATAGTAGGGGGCGCAACATGTGAAAACACGCAAAGAAACACCTGTACAAGTAGTTGATTCATCTTAACAACTCACATAAGGTGAATAGGGTGAACCATTGTAGGGGAAAGACTTCACTCATGAGATAGAACAAGCGCTTCAACAACTGCATGCAAACATGGAGTAGTAGGAGTTGGAATAGGACTCTGACCTCATACGTCACCACAAAGAGGTTGACTCACCCACTTGGGTGCATCCAGATGATGAGAAAGTATCGAATGACCAAGGAGGTACAGATTTCCTTCATGATCAACTGAAAGAAGAGATGCACAACATCTTGTTTGATGAATCCCAAGATAGAGTTCTCCAATCTCGGAGAGTGTCAACTACGAAGGATCATATGTCTCTTGCGCAAGTTGAGGAATGAGTGATCATGAATGATGTGCACAAACATCCATCTACCTTGGTCGATGCAACCAGAGTGTACGTTGAAGCCACTAGCTCAAGTGTTCACTTCCTAATAGATTAGAGCACGTGAATGGAAAAGGAACTACAAATAGAAAAATAAGGAGGAGACTTGTTGACAATGTCCGCTCGATCTGAAGTGAAGAAGGTAGTACTATATTAAGTATTTTCCCTTGCCATAGTTATGCGAGCATTGTACTCCAAGTTTGGTACCATGCAAAAGGTAGTCATCCATCTCAATAGATGGCAGTAGTGATGTGCTAGAAGAGCATGTATCTTGATGAACTTGCATGCTGCTGTTGATGACATGCATACTTGGATGATGAAGTACAAGGTAGCCCCACTTAACTTGCCTAAGATGATGAGCATCAATGCGGTCAAGCTGAAACCACGTATCCGAAGTGAAAACTAGAATTACGAAGAACTCCCGCAGTTCATCACTAGCATACATGCTTCCCATGCATGAGTATTCAAAAGTATGGATGTGTGGTGTGCACACATGTGATCCCATCACTTGGGACTCTTGACACCCAGGGGAACATAAAGAAGCAAGTCCAACTAGAGCTTGACTTGTACTTCATCAAGTTGATGCGCATTGCCACTAGCCCAGACTTGCATATCAGTGTAGACATCATGCACAAGTATGTTGCTGGTTCGGCCACATTGAAGATAATGATGCACATGCTTTTAGACAAGTTTGATAGAGGAGCCTGAGCAGTGTACCTAGATGCTATAGAGGCAAGGGTCAGTTTTCAAAGGGATGTCACCACAAAACACATAGACACTATCAAGGACTACATAGCTTGGCATCAATATGTTACTGTTGATCAACATGACGATGTTGAGGAGTTGGACTTCTATAGCTGTTTAAGTCAGAGTGAGGTCTAGTTTGGCTTGCTCAAGCCATTTTTTTCACATGGGTACATGTGCATTGTAATGTTGAGTCATGTCAATCGTAAGTCAAGTGTCAATACTGGTTGTAATAGTGATAGAGTAGGTGAAGAGTCATGATGGTAGTTAAATGGCCACAAAGGGGAATGTCAAGGGTCACCCCACCCTTTGCTATAAATTGTACCTCATAACTCATTATATAGGATTTTTGTAAGCCAAGATTTTGATACGACTATCTTGGAGAAAGCTTGGATAGTATTGTAATGTACCTTGGCTTCTCCACTACACGGAGCTAGTACATCTCATTGGAGGAGCAAGCGGATGTGGCTGTAACATTCTACTGTTGGGGCTAGCAAGTTTACATGGATGTATTGTATGATTGGAACTTACACTTATTTATATATTAAGAGCCAACATGGTTTCATGCATATGTTGTTATTGTAGTTGGACTGTTCCGGTTGCTTTAATGATGTATCTTGTTTCACTTACATAGTTGTGTATGAACTGTTTTGTATGCAATTATCTGAATCTTGTTGCAGATGTGCTATTGGTTTAATCTTCACTTTGGATTTCCCGTTGACCTGCTTTCCAGTTTGTGATGCATCTTCGCTCATGTGTTCCCTTCCCAACTGATTACTGTTACAAGTTGCCAAGGTGCACACGCATCTCACCTCCCATGTGTTATAACCTCTCATACACCTTCCTTGACTCACTGCAATGGTTCCACCCTTGCTACTGATAGATTTATCTTACTTTCCTCTGTGCAACATCGTAGTGAAGACATTGCTTTACGAACCACTTATGGGACTCCTACACCAAACGGTATGAGGTCTAATTGGGACTTCTTACCAGGGAGATCCCCTAGACATGTTGGCGGGTCTAGTGCCGTCAAAAGGACTATAGGATACAACACTCTTGCTGTTGTAGACTTCTAGCTTCCTTGATTTGTAGATGTAGCCTTGCGGAGAAATAAGGCTTTGGCCTTGATTATTTGATGATCCTAAGACGTATTTTGAAGTTGACTTCCTTAATTGACCCAGGGTTTGATTCTTCAATGTATATCCTTTAATTTTCTTTCATGCCTTCAATGAATCTCAATCCTTGAGTGTCCCTTTGATTAGATTCCCTTCCTTGACTTTGATACCTTATCTTTGATACCATGTTGAGAAACCTAGGGAATTATATTTAAGCAATTTCTCTTGATTAGTAACTTCTTGTGATTATATTTTACTTCACTAGATTAGGATATTTTATTTACTTAAGTTGTTAGCTTTCCTCTTCATCAAACAACTGCCAATGCATGAACATAAATAGAAAAGAGACACAGGATGTAGGCTATGAGCCAGGGCCACAACCTCTCACTCTTTGAGAGCAAAAACCCACACAAACTCTTCTTATAGAGATTCCAATTGATGACTACCAAGACCAAGACCCTTGACCTATTAGCCACTCCAATACGAAGACAAAAACTCCCCTGACATTCAAGCTTCTTCTAGACTCATCTTCCATTTCAACCTTCTTCGAGACATAGTATTAATGAACTGTCATGTCACTGTCATCACACAAACTTATCACTCTTATATCACCAATCTGTGATCTTTACGATATCACTGAAACTCACTGTTACATAATCACCAAATCTCTATAGCTTCATTGTAACACTCATATGAGACTTCTTCCTAGAACCGAGACCTTTTTTCAGAGATCCAAATTTTTGTTGGCTCAAAAACTACTTTCATTGTCCCTTTCTTATCTATCTACATTCCTTTCATAACTACACATCAAAATTTGTTACTTTCTCATTGTCATTGTGATCTTAATCTTAGAGGGATCTGAATTCCCTTTCCTCTCACATAATTGTATCTTTCGAACATATTTTATTCCACTGTTCACCGAAATCTCACAGACATGCGAATTTTTGTACTATGTTAATGCGAAGATCCTAGGCACACATATATTGTAATCCATCCTATATAATGAGCTGACATGAGCATCTGAATGGATATGTCTCCTTAATTCAGTGAGCCAACGTGAGCCATTACTTCATTTTGAGGTTGACATGAAGAAAGGGACTTGTGCTTCTCATTGGAGGGCTTTATAGACTTCTATACATTTGACACATGCTTAAGAATTGCTCTTCATACATGACATTGACTCTTTGAATTTAATGAAAAATCCTAAGGCTATCAATGGGAGCCATCTAAAATAAAATCCCATACTCATGAAAACCATGAAGCAAGTCTTACAATAATAATTTTATTCTCTTCTTTTCATCATTTACAAATATCATAATTACATGTTATTATGAAGACCAAACCTAATTACACTTTTCAACACTATATGGCACAAAAATAGCAATATGGGGTTACATTAGTATTATAGGGACCTAACAATTGTTTTCTATGCAAAATAAAAGATGAAAAATAGCAAAGGCCAAAGTGAGAGAAGATAATTCAAAGGAGAGAGAAAAGCTCTAATTTTTGCTCATTTTTGTTCAAACATGCGATGGTGTTTAGGGAAATCTACAAAATGCATGACCAAAATTACGTGTCTAAATTACAATTATGAAATTATGTGTTTGACCATATTTGATGAGGTTTCACCATCTATGACTTTTTTTGACTTTGATTTGGTTCAGAGAGATTTGAAAGAGGGTTGATTTGGTTCTTTTTGGAGGTCTTGGTATTGGTATTATGCCTTGGATATCTCACTTTTATTTGATTCAATAAGAAGAGAATTTTTTTGGGTTTTCCCCCCTGTGGGATTTTCCCCTCTTGGAGCCTACGTATTTGTGTTTTTTGTAAATTATAATCTTCATGTACTCTAGGTTTTGGTAACTTCTTGATGAGGATCATAAAAAGGTAATAAAAGAAAACATTCATTCACATGTAGTTATCAAGTAAGACGAATCAACCCTTACCTACTAGCATATTGAATTATTAAAGCGGTATGAGAGCTAAGGTGAAGGAAAACTTGAGGATCACATTTTGTTGGCATTATTGTTTGAAGACATTATTGTAGTTATCCTCTCTTTCCCTCTCAAATGAAGAGATATATGAAGGAAGGTCTAAAGACCCTTGGGAGTCTCCTTAAATCTATCAAAAGTTTCATCATAAAGTCCATCTCCAATCTATATAGAAAATTCATGGAAGCAAGTATTTATTCTTCTCTTACAAGACCATTTGTATATGATAATACAAGGCTAATTGATATTGGAGATTCAAGGTACATAAAATGGGAACATGATCAACTCAAAACTTTATCAAAAGGAAACTCTTCTCACTCAGTGGAAATTTTAGACAAAAATAGATAGTCAGCCAAAGGGACTGGATCTACCTCCTTGTAGCTAGAATCTCGTGGGAATATTCATCTCAATAATATACATTATGTGCTAGGTTTGAAAAATAACTTGCTTTCCTTTTTTTCCTGGATGGAAAAGGTGAAAGGATGAAATTTGTTGGTAAAACGTTATTGTTTGGAATAAGGGATCTAGTATTGAAAATGCAACGACTATTGGGATTCATGAGGAGAGGTTGTATGGACTTCTAACTCTAGCTACATATCTAGTACATTTAGACATCAACCCTTGTGAATTATGGCATAAGAGGTATGGTCACCTCCATTATAATATATTTCCATCATTGAATCAAATGGTTACTGGTATACCTTAGTTGAAAGAAGAGCATGTAGGAATCTATATGGTATGTGCTCATGACAAGAATGTGAAGAAACATTTTACTAGAAATGACACAATATTCAAGGAAATTTTGGATCTTATACAATTCTTTTTTTGTGGAGCTATGGCAGAGAAGTCACTTGGTGTGCATCAATACTATGCAACATTTATTGACGATCACTCTATAAAGAATTGGATATACCTCCTAAAGTCTAAGGATGAAGTATTTGAGAAGTTACAAGAGTTCAAGGAAAAAGTAGAAAATTTGATAAAAAGGAAGATAAAAACTCTAAGATCATATAATGGTGGAGAATATACTTCTAGAGAACTTGTGGCTTTTTGCTAAGGAGAGGGAATTAAGAGGGAGTGTTTGTTCCCTAGAATCCCCAGCATAATGGTGTGGCTGAAAGGAAGAACTAATCCATTGAAGAATGTGTTAGAGCCATGCTACATGACCAAGACCTTCCCAAGTTCTTATGGGGAGATGATTTTGTAACAACATTATATATAGAAAATCGAAGTTCTCACAAAATTCTTAATGACATCACCCTAGAAGAAGCAATAATAGGAAAGAAGCTAAATGTTGATCATCTTATAATTTTTGGATGTCCTATATATGTTCATATTCCTGAGGTCAAAACGAAGGAGTTGGGCCCTGAAAGGTATAAAATACATCTTTTTGGGATATATCACCTCATAAAAAATATATAGAGTCTACATCAAGGAATAACATCACATTAATGTAAGCATATACATCATTTTTTTATGGAAGCATTACATAAAGGAATTCTAGGAATATTCCCATTGATCCTAATGAAGAAGAAGAACCTCTCTTTAAAAATGAACAAGTTTTAAGGTGAGACAGTCTTCTGGAACGTACCAGTAGTCATGAAGAATTGAATGACCAAGTAAACCTTTGCTACCAATCATCATTCTAGAAACTTGAGAAAGGAAAATTTGGTTAGGTTAAACTCTACAAGAAGTTGAAGGACATGCAACAACAAAAGGAACATTTAGAGAAAGCAGGAAGCATAAGAGATATTCAGGTTATGCAGATTACATGACTAATCTTATTCAAGCCAGTCATCATTCAAGAAACTTGAAAAAGTAAAATTTGGTTAAGTTAAACTCTACAAGAAGTTGAAGGACATGCAACAACAAAAGGAAGATTCAAAGAAACCAAGAAGCGTAAGAGATATTTAGGTTATGTAGCTTACATGACTAATATTATTGAAGCAGAACCTACCAGTTATGAAAAGGTAGTTGAACATCAAGAATGGAAGAATGCAATGCAAGAATAATACCAATTTATAAAAAAGAATTATGTTCGGGAAATTGTTCCTAGTGTTGGAAATGAGCTCACTACTTGGGGGGGGTGGTGGTGAATTAGTAGTGATAGGGTTAATTAAACATTTAACTCCTTTTACCAAAAATGCCCAACTGATGGAAATTCATCATTTAGTCACATATGTACGATGTTAAATTAAAATATAATAAACATAGAACACCATGAACAATATCAATCATACACACAAGGGGACACGAATGTTTATGGTGGAAAACCCCTCCAAGGAAAAAATCCATGCACCATTGTTGCTGCTCAAATATTCTATTATGATGAACAAAATATTACATAGAAGATTTAACAGCCATTAGCTGGGAGACTTGACGACTATGACAATCTACTAGCAACATCAATTCAAACAACTCTTCTCTCACAACTCTATCAACAACAATTTGTTGGAACCCACCACAACCAACGAGCCTCTCCTTACTCTATTGGACTCTACACAAACTACTTCCCTTAGTCATTTGTCTACTAGAAGGCCCCCACATTATCTACGAACTATCTATTATGAAGCGTCAATTCCTTCAACGCCTCCATGTGAACCATGTTTCATGCATTTTTAGATTCAGTTCTCAAATTTGCTCAATTATGAGCAACCCAACAACTATTCTGATATCAATCTTAAAATGAAAAGTTCATCTTTACCCTCTACTCAAACATATCTATAGATATGTCTTATGTTGGACAAGAGATTGTGGAACCCACTCACACTCTCAATCCATAAATTATCCAACTCCATGCTTTCACAAAAGTATTCACCAAAATATCCTCAATAATTCTCCAAGTGAATATGATAGGAAAATACCATGGTTATCCCAATAACACGGAAACCATGGAAATCTCAAATTCAATACCACAAGTAAATACCATGGTTATTTCAATACAACTGACACTTGTACCATGGTAATCTTCAAGTTAATACCATGGTCATGCCAATACCACCAACTACTATACCATGGTAATCTCCAATCCAATACTATGGGTAGATACCATGATAATACCAATGCCTATAATGCTAGTTCCAAGTGACGACCTAAAGCACACATAAATATATAAAAATCAACCTCAAATCAATACCAAGTGCCAAATACTAAGGCAATGCTAATACTAGTAGCTATGACTAATCCCATAACTGCATCCTCAACACATGAAAAACTCGGCTGCAATTGCACCCATGAAATTGCATCTGTGTGGTTAAGATCCTACAACTGCATGCATAAGAATGGATTACTATGTTTGTGGAAGAGTATAGAGAGAAACAAAAAACCTAGCACAAAACCTATTCCAACGTGCTCCACAACTCTTCTAGCATCTACACAATTGACAATGCACATTGCAACTAACATGCTAAGCAACATAATCATAACACCTACACATAAGCATTTGCAATACATACCTATGTTAAAATCCATGTTGTTATCAGGAAATCTAGTGTCTATGCAGAGCTGCTAGTCCCACTAAGATGGGTAGCTATCTTAGAAACAAACAGATTAAAGTTACTTTCGTTTTCCTTTATGAGAAGTAGATAGGAGATGATCAAAGAATACCAACCTCGATCTTTCGCTCGGTTCTTTGCTTGTTCCTTCTCATCACCGACAGGTCTTTGCCGCTTCTCCCTTGACCACTCTGCTTCAAAGAGTACCTGTAAGGTCAAAGCAGCATAACACCTTCAAAGTGTAGAGATCTACAATCATAAGCAATATAGGAGCAGATATATATTGACCACACAAATGCATATACTATCAGACATACAAGAATGTGGAGGAAAACTTGAATAGATGTATTGATATAAAGATTAGAAGAGAGGATTACAACCCATTGATCTGACCCACCGTCATCCTCCCAGCACAAAAGCCCTTCTTCACCTCATGAAAAGCTTATATTACCCAACACTATGATATTCCACCAGGAAACCAACAACACTTCCTTACAAGATACAAAATTCCAGCCTCTGGATCTCTGGGATGAGGGATCCATATATGGATGATTGCAGGGAGGTGATTTAGCTTCTGGGATTTTTATTAGTGTCTTCTCTCTGATAGTTCTTGATTCGACTTGAAGATTGATGATCTCTTACTCATCCCTGGGAGAATTCAGAGAGGCAAGTGTCACAGGAGAAGTTTCTAGAAGATTCCATGATCATCCACCTTGCAAACTGTCTCTGCCATTTGTCCATTCTCACCCATTACACCCTACAGAAGGGCTTTCCAGTATGCATCACACCTTTTACACTGGGCAGGTGAGATGCATTGCACCCTCAGTACTGAGCAACCTGTATGGTCAAGTTTTGACCAGTTCTGTGCAGTTTTCTTATGGAGAACTTCTGGGAGATGATGTAATCAGCTAACATTGTTCCTTTAGGGCATGAAACAACACTTTTAGGGACTTGGAAGCCCTTGGTTTATGGACATATATGATTGGGGTTGCAGTGGCCAAAAATGTCTATAACAGTTGCCCCCTAAAGCATGAGGTCGTTAATCTTTTGATGTCGAGTGAAATGCTTTATCAGGAGGATCCGAGGTTTTTTGAATTGGAAGGCAACTTGTAATAAGATATAATACAATACATTAACTTCATACTATTTTCATGATCTAGCTGAGGCGGGCATTCCCATGCTCAGCTTTATAAATTCATTTTCATGTACATAGGACAGACAACCGTCTGTGTGGCAGACTGGTGATTCTAATAGAGCCATCATCCTTTGATTTGGATGGTCATCTGTGCAGCAATGATGTACGTTTTATGTCTTTATTTTCCTGAATATATCAAAGCCCGAATGGATGAAACTAGATCCAGGGTCTTCAAACTCATCCAATCTTCACCCGAAGAACAAGTCGATCCATGTGAAAAATGTTATGGAGTCGAACATGGAAAGACATCGTCTGATTACCAGCCAATGCTGTAAGCTGCTAACAGGCATGAGAGGAATCACCGATGATGATGATGACCCTAAAGGTATGACAGTACAATTTGTGTGGTGTGAAAATGGGACTTGGCATTGAACACCACGCAAAATCTCTTGGTTGAAGGCCATTGATGTAAACCTATCGCTGAAAATGAGAAACTTGCCATTGAGGCATGCAAGCTTCAAAGTACTGAAAGGGTTGTTCCTAGGTCGACTTCTTGGATAATGAGCTGATGTCGACAAGAAGTGACCCATCATAGGAGGGCCTTAATGAATCCCACATCTATGACATGGAACAGAGCAAATGATTTTCGGAGGTGAAAACGATCTGATGATACATGGTTCAAGGTGGTGGTCATGAAAGAATGGAGCGGAAAGGTATTGCACAGGATGAGACACAAGATGGGTTGGTGAATTCTCTGATTGAATTCTCTTGAACATATTGGCGACACTAAAATGGATTGGTAGCGTTAACCCCAAAGATGGATGGTACGGAGGACCAATGGTAATATGAACGGTGAAAAGAATAACCCAACCCAACTCAATCATGGTGATGGAGTGAAGGTGTCATGTTCAAGAGCAACTCGCTACCAATAAAGTTTCTTCAAGTTTTCTTCCAAATTTTTCCCCAGTCGTTGCTGACCAGTACCTCTTTATTTCTATCAAGCTTGAGGAGGATAACATATGCTTGTTCTATAATTTTCCCTTCGGGCAAACCCGTCGCTATGTTTTAACGAGCCTAGGACAGTGAAACTCGTTCTTGTCTACATGGACAAGTTTGTTGCTATTGGTTTTAATGAGTTTAACGACAAAGAAGACTCAGTCCTTTTTAAATTTTAAAGAGTCTGAGAAGGGACAGAAAGGAAACTCCAATGATCCTTTTTCATCATGTAATCCCTTAAGTCCGAAAAAGTATAAAATAATACGAAAGGGATAAATTTTCGATAGTTTTAACGAGCCAAACAAGACAAGTGCTCGATATTTTTGTGTAATAATCCCTCAGGTCCAAAAATATTAAAATATAGAGGAGTGATAGCACTCCCGGTAGCTTTAACGAGCTGGAGAGGCCAACTGCTCGGAAATCCTTTCATATTTTATGAGTCAGACGAAAAGAGCTTAAAGGAGACTCGTTTTTTGAGGGAGGAGTGAAATTTCAGGTAGCCGCTGATTCCAGGTAAGGCTTGGAATTTTCCAATCACGGCAGTGTCACAAGGATGGCTAACAGAATCACTCTTCATAGCTGTTCCTCAAAAGGGGTAAACAATCAAATGGAGGTGAATGATCGGCTAGAATAGAGTGGAGGTGATGATGAGAACATGACCAAGGCTCAAGAGCTTATGATAATGCATTCACAATGGTTATTTACTGGAAATTGGTTCATTTTTTAATGAGCTTAAACTCCGGGGGGAAACATTTGCTCATTTCTTAGGTTTAATTTTTAACAAGCTTGAAGTTCACATAAAAACTGCTTATGCTAGTCGTATGATAAGGATATCTCCTCTATAGATTCCATTTTTATGGAGCTTGGACCTTTCGAAGCTTTGCTCCGTATCCTTTCATTATGAAAATTAGGAATGACCAATCCTACAAGTTTAAATGGTTTGAGAAACTACAAACTAAGAAAATAGATCGTCGTTCTTCACTTGCACGCAAAAAGGTTTGCATGCCCCCAAGTATAGTGAAGTAGAGTTTCTAGGTTACCCTTCAATTTGCAAACAAAACATTTGTTCTATCAGGAAAGGCCTACCTTCTGACAGAGGTATCTTATTCCAGTCTAATACCCTCTTCCTATATGTATGCATGTCAGACTAGTCACGTTCCTCCACGAAAACATACTCTATACCCAAAGCTTTCCTGCCGAACTAGACCAGGGTGCATGCCCCCTAGGTTTCAGTCCTGACCCCTGAATTACTCGCATTCTTCAGGTGGAAGGACTGGAGATTGAAGAGACATTGCTTGCATAAAAATACCATCTAGGGATGGCATTTGACTATTATCTATGTGTGAGCCGAGGAATGAAAGACGATCTACGAGATGGACCACTCGGCCTTCATGCGAAAAACACATTACTCGAAAGAGTGAGGAGATAATGGCTCCCATGCTATAAATATAGTCGTGCCCAAGGAGCAGATTATAATCTAAAGGTCCTTGGACTACCATTACATTCATATAAACAGTTTTCCTTCTCAAAGTTATAGGCAAACTTGGAAGGATCCCTAACGGTCGACTGGTTCCTTTATCAAAGCCTGTTAGATTCTGCATCTCAGGTAGAAGCGATCGTGAACCAAGCGCTTTCCAAGCAGTTGAGGAAAGTATAGTCACAAAATCCCCCTCATCTATGATGGTACCAACCATGACCATTCTGTAGGTTTGAACAATGATTCAGAATGGTACACTAGCCGGTAAACGGGGTTTGCCTAGTAGATTCCAATCGAATGAAATGACTAGGTTGCTCGGAGGTGGGACTTAACAAACGGCCGGGTATGACTCTGACAAACTTCCTTCCTACGGTAAAGGAATGGGTAGATTGCCCCCATATTCATCGGAGTCTGTGTTTACGAAAAGAATTTGAACGATGTCATTCTCATTCTCTTCGGTGATTGTATCATCTGAAGATGGACCTTCGAAAGACAAGACCGGGTCAACTGCCACGTCAACCTTTTGACTTTCGTCTGATATGGATTCAACGGATTTATCTTCAATGATAGATGCTTCGACTGACCACAAAGTTGTGTCGATCGGATTTTCAACTAGCGATGGACTCGACAAGAGTTTCTTGTAACCAGGAGGAAGCCGTAATGGTGAAGTGGGACGGTTATCCAAAACACTTTTAGCTTCATCTAGGAAAGGACAACAGTGGATGGAATGATTGCCTTTGCACAGTTTGTAAGGAAATTTACATCTTCCTTTCTGTCTAGAGACTCCATTTTCACTAGTTGATGGTGTGCTTTCAACATGATCGTCAGAGGTTGATGACACCGGACTCTACAAACGAGGAGACCAGTCCCTTAAGATCTAGGGGATACAAGGACAATCTCGATGATAGCGGTCGCCTTTTCAAATGACACATGGAGATTTAGGTCTGGACAGTGCCGTGTGTGGATCTTCGCTAGATGATGCATGGTTACCCCTTTTTTCCTTTGGCTCCTTCTTATTCTTTTCCTTCTTCTCCATCCCCTTCTTCTCCTTCATAGTTACTTGATTTCTTTCTTTACCAGCTTCATCGAGCGAAGAGGAAGGAGGAGAGGGAGAAAGAGACGAAGTAGAAGGTTGAGGGGTAACTCTAGTATCATCCAGTTACTGACTTAATTGTTCAGGAATCATGGTATTTTGAACAACAGAGGTCGAGAAGAGCCATATTGGCAAGCCAATCTTCAATCCTAGAAGTGACAATGTGGCCATATGAGGTGCACCAACATCTCCCCAAGAGGAAAAAGGACCAGGATTTCCTCCAAGGGGACTCCGTTTTCTCAACCTAAGACCAACGAGGGAATAGTGACGTTATTCCAATTAAAATAAATTTTAGACACTTTGACACAACTTGCTTTTTCAATTTTTAAGAGTCGAGAAAAAAAAAGATGACTCTAGTCACCTTCGATTTTTAATGAGCCTTAAGTGACAAGTGCTCAGATGGACCTTTTCCTTTAAGGAGTCTCAAAAGGAATGAAAGAGACTACTCTAGAAATCTAGACAGAGGGATTACCAAACCAATCGCAAAACTGCAGAATACCTTTTACGGTATGACAGTCAATCTTCCCAAATGCTATGTTCAGTGCATTGCGATTGATGGGGCGCTAGACACCGCTTCCTATCGATAAAGGATATAGCCTATTGTGGTCTCCCAATATATACTTGACGGTATGTGGGAGCACAAGTCTGTACTGGAACTTGTCATCTCAAAGAGGAGGAATCACCCAACCTATGATGAAAGTGATAGTTACCAAGCTTTATGACGCCAGAATACGTCTCTAGCCTAGACTTCTAGATGTTGTGCATTAGGTTCCAAAGCGTTTTTATGTTCATTGAATTTATTTTACAGTTGATCTTTCTCAAGATATTTTCCTTTCAGGTTCACTGTGTGATGTAGGTATACAATTCCTAAAATGAAATCTAAGATGATAAACAATCGTTTAATCTTCTTTTTGCAATGAAAATCCTAGCTACTAAAGAAAGAGAGATGATATTATTTCAACATAGAGTAGAGAGCACACACTAGATGCACTATCCTAAATCAAACCAACAAGCAGTCTAAATGCAAATGCACATGCATGTATTTGTTTCCCACTTTCTTAATGTGTGAATGACATAAAGAATGCTGAGTACAAATCTGAATTATCTTTTCAAAGAGACAGCAATAACAAATTTCTCTTCAAAAACGAAAGGAAGATAATGACGACACTTTGTGGCTTTGAATTGAAAACTGCTTTTGACACTTGAAAAACTACTAATTCAAATCAAATACAAGAGTAACTATATAATCGACTATCAAGAATGATAAGATTCTTTTCTTTGACTGAAAATGACACTTGCGACACTTCCAAATCAAAAGACGACAGTTTGATTATGCTACTTTTTGTAAAAGAGAATTGTAAATGGCACACAATACATAAAAACATTCACAATTCTTTGTACTATGGAGGCAGAATCATGCAAAGGAAGGGAGTTTCCATAGTGGTATACTGATCACAGAAATCAAAAATCCTGAATAAAGGTGAAGAGAGTGATCAAAGAAACCAAAATCTGGAAGTAGAAGAGGTCTTATCTGATCAGCACACCTGCAACACAGGGAAAGTGCGATGTAGCGCACCTACTGTACACGGGAGGTGCGATGCATCTAGATTCCCAAGAGGAGAAAGTGAGGTGGTCTAGGGATGAGACTTCAACTTGGTTCTATGTCACAGTTTGCAGCTTAGTTCAGGGATTTAGGCCGAGCTAATGATAGTCAGTAAATTAAAATCATAGGGGTTGATCTAATGAGGTTACTAGAGCAACCACTAGGGCAATTAGGATGTTTTCAAATTGATTGTTCAGTCTATAAAAAAAACCTAAAGATAGACTGAAGCAACATTGATCCACTTTGCACTTGCATAGCAAATGTAGTTCGAAGGCTAGCTGGCTTGACTTCAGGCTCCATCTGTAAGTTTATAAAACAAATAAATATAGACAAGAAAACAATCTATTTGATGCCCAACGGACTCGCCATTTTGTTATCGGGAAATCTAGTGTTTATACAGAGCTGCTAGTCCCACTAAGATTGGTAACTATCTTAGAAGCAAACAGATTAAAGTTACTTTCATTTTCCTTTATGAGAAGTAGATAGGAGAGGATCAAAGAAAAGCAACCTCGATCTTTCGCTCGGTTCTTTGCCTGTTCCTTCTCCTCACCAATAGGTCTTTGCTGCTTCTCCCCTGACCACTCCGCTTCAAAGAGTACCTGTAAGGTCAAAGCAGCATAACATCTTCAAAGTGTAGAGGTCTACAATCATAAGCAATATAGGAGGAGATATATATTGACCACACAAATGCATATACTATCAGACATACAAGAATGTGGAGGAAAACTTGAATAGCTTTATTGATATAAAAATTAGAAGAGAGGATTACAACCTATTGATCTGACCCACCGTCATCCTCCCACCATTAAAGCCCTTCTTCACCTCATGAAAAGCTTAGATCAACCAACACTATGATATTCCACCAGGAAACCAACAACACTTCCTTACAAGATACAAAATTCCAGCCTCTGGATCTCTGGGATGAGGGATCCATATATAGATGATTGCAGGGAGGTGAGTTAGCTTCTGGGATTTTGATTAGTGTCTTCTCTCTGATAGTTCTTGATTCCACTTGGAGATTGATGATCTATTACTCATGCCTGGGAGAATTTAGAGAGGCAAGTGTTACAGGAGAAGTTTCTGGAAGATTCCATGATCATCCACCTTGCAAACTATCTCTGTTATTTGTCCATTCTATCCCATCGCACCTTTTACACTGGGCAGGTGAGATGCATCACACCCTTAGTACTAAGCAACCTGTATGATCCAGTTTTGACCAGTTCTGAGTAGTTTTCTTGTGCAGAACTTCTGGGAGATGATGTAATCAGCTGACCTTGTTCCTTTAGGGCATGAAACAACACTTTTAGGGACTCAGAAGCCCTTGGTTTATGGACATATATGATTGGGGTTGTAGTGCCCAAAAATGTCTATAACACATCCAAACCATTAATCATTGCAACTAACAACAACATCATCAATTCCAACAGTCTCCCCCTTTGGCCTTGATGGAAACCAGAACTGAACCATCCAAGTGTGTTTTGAATAATTTGTCTCCTCAAGTACTCCCCTTTGACATCAATGGAAAAGGGCTAAAACATATCAATGACACCATCAATCCACTGATCATCCACTCGGTCAAAAATAACTCCCCCTATACAGTAGTTGAGTCTCAACAAGCAGCAACAACCAATCCATCAACATAGTGTGGGCAACAACAACATCCTCCTAAACAACAACATAACCATTAGTAACAACACATCATAAGTACTAGCATGAGCATTTCCATCCACATCAAGCACTCTCAACCAAAGCAGTGATAGAATACGTATAACCATTAGCAAGAATATGCTAGGCATGCTCCCAATGAGCATAATGGCTATCGTCATCATAACTATATCAAATCAGTAAGTACACAACATACATTCTGTAACTGAGCACCATCATCATCATGCAAAAAAATTCTTCTTGCTAAAGACTTCTACCTAGTGGACAAAAAGATTAATACTTGACCAAAGGAATACAAATTTTTGCACTGCACATAACTCATACATGACTCTACCTCTCACCAAATACTGATATCATGGAATCGATGACTCTATCCACTAGTTTTTTACATATTGAAAACCTTTCTCACTACAACTCAACAAACTTCCTAGGTGATATTTAATGGCAGAAATAAAAAACATCCAATAACTCATGTGACTATACCAACTCACATATGTCCAACTAAAAAAATGAAAACATGGTTTGATATTCATCATCGGAAGGCACACATGCCACCACCATACAAAACCTTATTTGTAAACCAATGATTAAAGCTAGTAACAAAAATCTCAACTCTACTATTGAAAGCTCTTCCCCTGCAAAGAAAACATTTTAGTAATATAACACTCTACTCATAAACAAGTGCTCAACCACATTCTTTAAAATCCTTATGCTCTCCAACAATACCCTAGCTACTTTTTTGCTCTCGGTATAGTGCTCACCAAAAATGGAGTCCATCAGTCACACGAACTTGTCATTCCATTTGGTCCTCAGCATAGCTAATAATCAATGCAACCACTCCCTGTACACATGCAAGGTTTGTTATTTTTTTTTTTTTTTTAATATATCATTACAAACAAATAAAAAAGGACTTCCAATTTTTTTCTCACCAAACTGCTCACAATCACGAATCTACGTTTCGGCTTAAAATAATTATTAATCATGAAATTCTGGGGCTCTGCTCATAGACTTATCTCCACCATCGCAAACCTCACAGAGTGACGAATTTGACTTCATTTTGTTGCCTCTCTTTACACTTTGGTCGATCACCTGGCTATGAATCTCTTAACATCAACTTCGTCATTGTGTTCTCCTCATGTGTCCATGCACTTGGTCTCCCGATTTTCCATTTTCATGACCTCCACATAGCTCAGCAGTGATACACCAGAAAAAAAAGTTATGGTCTTCCATTACTACATCCTTGCCTTCAAAGCACTATCTGTTTACTGCAATTAAACCTTGATTTCATTGCTAATTTACAATTAAAATTTTATGGGTGCAACTCAACAATAGAAACCACGAGGGCACATTTTAGATACCAATGCTTCGGCTATAAATATACTTTTAACCTCTATCTCATTGATTTAGTCATTTGCTACTTTTACTGAGGATAATTTATGGACTCACGAGCTATGATTCGCTTGTCCACTGATTCCTTCTTGTCTTGTCGGCTCCTTGTATGAGGTCGTACTATTGTCCACCTTCAAATGTTCTCACATATGTCCATGCCATTTTTCTCTGCAAAATATCAACTCTAGCAAACACCACATCTGCCAGGGTAGAATTTCTCGCTCCATCAAAACCATGAATCAATGCATTCATACTTTCACACAGACACACAAAAACACCAGTTCACCTACCTTTTAGTCGAGCGTAATACTTTTGACACATTGTACTCAATGCCGCTTCTTGTGGTCTTCTCACCACCTTTACAAGACATGGACCCAACTGCATGAAATATCACAGCGTCATGATTCATCCTATGCCGTCCAACGCTCACACACAAGACGGTGCCCAGCTCCAACATTTCAATTTTCACAGTCTGAGTAGCCTTCACGTTGCAGGCATAAACCTTTGGCTCACAGAACCAACAAATCACTTATGCTTGGCCCTTCGCTCGATAATTGACATCAACAAACACACAGCTCATCAAAAGATAAGAAACACCTTACGCAAAGTCTAATGCATACTGGCCCCTTCGCACAACAAGCCTCTTACCACATAGCTCTTCAACAATGCAAGCCAATTTAAATACACACAAACCCCCTTTTTCTTCTTGACGAGAGATTTTCCATCACCTCCTTCCCTTTGGATCTGGAATTTTGAAAAGTGTTCTCCAACTGAACTATTCCTACTCCATGCGCACTTGTAACACTTTCTATTCTGAATAAAGGTAGAGCTAAACACACTCCAACAGTGGTTAAATCACCTTAGAATAATTTCAATATAGGTGTTTTTTTGGCATCTAGCTTCAATTCTATAGACACTCCCTCTGCTTTTTAGTATAAATTGCCATCTCTTCTCAAGATGCAAGATACACATGAGCAAATATTTCCTTCCTAGACAAATAAATAAATTAAAATATATCATCTAATGAAGCAAATATGTGTGCGACATAGGTCATATTCATGTGGGATCTACTGAATCTGAGCAAAATATTGCTGAGCACATATGAAATTATAATCACTGCTAGTGATTACAGATTATACAAAGGTATTTCAGATGTGCAGAACCAATGCCATGTTTTTGGTTGAAATGCACCTCGAAGATAGACAAAAGAAAAAGTGACGTTTGTTCCACATGGCGGTAGGTTGACTTGTCAAAGATGTGTGTTCCCAAACTATATGAACCATTTCCCAAATGATATGAACCATAAGCCTAGAATATTTCCTTGAATTCGACCTTCTATTTAGGATCTTTAGGACCATTCAAAGGTCGTGGGAGATCAAAGATTTCATTTTCAAGGTCCACAGCTTTCATCAATTGCCAAATCGAACAAGGCCTTATTGCAATTATTTTGTTCCATTACATTTCGTGAGACTAGACCAAATGCCATTTATGATTACCAAATCAACAAACTTGGTCTCATTTTTGAAATGATCAAGATATTAACGGAGTCAACCTCTATGAATCGATCACATGCACTCTTAATCTAGTTGATCTTTGAGATATTCATGCACTCTTAAGATACACGTGCTCTTTTATTATGGTTGACAGTTCCACGACTATATTCTTCATGTAAGGCCATTCACATGCTCTTATTACAGTGTCAATCTTGGATTACAAATATAATATTTTTTTACCAAAACGAGCGATATTTGTCATTCTATAGGCATACACAAAGGATTTCGACTTTAACACTATCATAACATTCCATGGAAATTTTGCATCAAGCCAAGTTATTAATTGAGGATTATCTCTATGCCTACTATTGTGGCTTGTATTTATGACAAAGTGGTCACAATTATTTAATAAAATAATATTCCTTGTATCAACAAAGCCGCAAATCCTTTTTGTGTTTCTTTAGTTGAGGGCGATGACCATCACAGAGAACGATGCTGGCTAAGCTGACAATACCCATAGTATGCTTATAAAATGCATAGTCTCATTTATCCTAGGAAATTCAATCTCCTTGTCTAGTCAGCCTTCATAAATTATGGTTTAATGCCCCTTAATAATGTCTCATGCGGAAATGTTTCGAAGACTATTCAATAGTCTAATCCTTAATTAACCTCTCCAATGGAATCTTGTTCAACCTCATAAACTTTTGTTAATTATTAAACTCGCACATATTAACCATACCTTCGTACTTTGGTCTCAGATTTACTCAACAGTAGTCATACCATGGTTAATTGTCCTTAACCCACTTTATTTCTATAATAACCTCATATAATAGAAATATACATAAACCACATTAATCTTACCTTTCCACTTTTTCCATAGCCTTGACACATTTTCCGAGGCCCACCTTTATCGATTCAATCTCCACTATCGATTTCATTCCACCAGATCAATGGTTGTCGCATGATCTCCACTCATCCTCTAGAACTCAAATAACTTTAACACACATCTATAAACTTCTTCGGTCCACTCTAAAATTGAACAACAATTGAACAACAACAACTGAACAACAATTGAACAATAGTTGAACAACAATTGAAGAAAAATTGGTATTTGAACAACAACCCGTCACGTCGAATTCAGTGTTGACTTTTCCTTTCTGCATGGACGCTTCACTCTACACCGTTGAGCTTACCATTCAATTCAACGGTCGTTGATCCACCTGATCAACATACCCAATCGACATCCTCCACCATTGATATCCTTATTAGTCTAATGGTTGATGGTTCACCTGATCATCGCACATCGCATATCACAATTTCTTCCGGCCAAGGTTCATTCACTCTTGAATGATGTCATGCGATATTAATACAATGGTGAGTCAGCATCAGTTGTGATCCAACGATCTGCGGACCTTCAACTAACACGTGGATTTCCAAATGCTCAACCTCTGTAGTTGACTTCAACATAAGCGTTTGAATTTGCGATCAACGACTAAGGTCGATTACGGGCCTTCAACTATGATCAAGAACTTCCACACTCTTCTATCCCCGTAGTCTAGTCCTCCACCATTCTTTTTCTGCCATTCATATCCATTGATCTAAAATATGTGATGGTTCTCATTCCTTTCTGCCTACTCCATGCTTAGGCCATTTCTTAGTGTTTCTGTGGTTTTAGGTTTCTTCTAGGGTTCTGATATTTAGTTCTTCTGCATCACAACTTCCCCCTTAACTTGGCTTGCCCCTTTATGCTTCCTTCACTTTCACTATAACATTAAACACTTCCTCCTCTACTATCGGTGTGAACAAAGCCGTAACACCTCATTGTTTTTCTTCTCTATATTTTGTGTCTCATTCTACACATGCAACTTATGTTACATAGAACTTACTCTAGTTCACAAAGATTATAGCTAAATTACTCAACACATAGATAAAATCAAAATCGAGTTATTTGTATTAATAAATAGGTATTTACACAATTTCTTCTCTGATGCCTAATTTCCAATATCAGTGGTCTCTATTTCACAATCTGCCCACATGCTTACAATCAAACTCTTCACACTTTAATTCCTAACTAACTAGCTAACCAACTAACCCTTGACTACGCCTTTTAGGCTTACATTTATACAAAAGGATTCTACAACCAATTCTTGGTTTAGATCCATAAAATTCTCAACAAAACCCTAAAATATCTTCTAAGGATTCTCTCTAATCCACATAATCATGAACTAACTCCTAATCTAAGATTTGAAATTAATTCTCAAATCTCTCAATCTCTCAACTATCCTAATTCTCTCATGTTCTTTTACATTCAAGAACATTTACAATATGCTTCACAATACCTAATTAATTCCTATTTTCATTAAAATCACTCAAAACCTAAGTAATTACATTAATTCAGCACTTAGGAAACCAAATAGCTTAAAATACAATACCCCCTATGTCTATTAAAATACAATGATATTATTGAGCTTTATGCTCCTGCATCAAACTCCCAAAGTAGAAAATGTTCATGATCTCCTGATCATGTGTCTTCATATGTTGAAAGAAAACCTCGAGGGTCCCAAGCTTTAGTTTGTAGTTGTCTGAATGCTTTGCGCCTTTTCTGCTACTGTATCTCTACTATCTTCTATATTATTTTCCTCTCCTTGTCAATCAGGTTCAAGTTCTGATTGATCATCCTTCTTGCTGCTATCAATCTTCCCCATATGGATTGTTTCATCATCAACTGCAATAGTTTTTCAATTTTCATTTCCAGCACATCCTTAGGCTGGTCCATACTTTACAACTTACTGTCACCTCCTTCTCTTTGTTTTAGGTTGTTGCTGCTATCCACTAACTCTTCAAACATCTGTTCTTCACTTTGAAGTTGTCAAATTCTATCACATACTCTTTCTCCTATGCTTATTTTTCTTCGCTTATTTTTACTTTTTCTCTCATTCTTACTTGTTCTGCCTCCCTTTCATCCTTACCCTCTTTCATGATCATCTCTTTCTATATTGAATCCTGACTTTCCAGCATTCTCTCCAGCAATTGAACATCTCTGTTCCATGGATTAAATACTTCCACAGAATCTTCCTCTTTCATTTTTATTTGGCTGCTAATCTATGCCAAAGTTTCTTCAACACTTGCAGCTAAACATGGACTTGCCATAAAACTATAAAAGTAAAAATCATAAGGCTTCTGTGCCTCTTCTTCCTTTGGAAACACTTCAGTATGCTGCTTTGATTCTTTCTCTTCTGTCAACATATCAATATGCTGATTTGAATTCTCAACAGAATTCATGAGACTGTCAGCTAGTCTCTCCTCCACACCATCCATTTTAATAATGTATTCCTGTCATTCTCCATTGTAGCGAACTTCTTCGTTATCATTCAGTTCTGATTTTACAACATGAAAACTTACTTTTTGGCTTTCTAGCCTTTTCTCCAAAAGACTTAACTCATACCATAAATTTGCCATCTCACTTGGAATTTCTCCTAAAAGCTCTATACAATCCTCATTATCTTCTTCTTTGTCACAAGTATAACTTCTTGTTGACACTACTTTTTCATTCATGATTAGAATAAAATTTTATCCTCCATATCTGTGATAGTTTTAGATGTCTGTCCATCACTCTACCTTTGGCCATTTATGGAAAGAAATTCCTCTCCGTCCTCATCAACAGCAAATTCCTTATCATAAAACATAACTATCTCATCTTTACTGAAGATATTTCTTCCACTAAGCAAGGAATTTATGAACTCGTTCTGCTGTAATAACTCAACTTGATCTTCATTTGAAAAACAGTCATCATCATACTTTACTTGGAAAATTTCAGCTTCATTCAAGACAGTTCGATAAGATGGTTTGTCTTCTGCAATAAATGCATTAACACACAACTTGTCAGTTGTAAAACCACAAGACCTCATGATCTCATTTGATGATTCAATCACCAAGTCCTCCTGCTACTCCAAGTCCTCTACATGACGCAAAAACATTTCAATGGTCTTCTCTTCAATTTCATCAAGTCCTTCACTTGATTGCTTGATATCCTTCTCTACTTCTTCTTTCAGAAAAAACTTTAGACTCTGTTTGTCTTCTTCCTCCTTTATGACAATATCAACAAATTTTCCTTCTTCGCATGTTTCATCTACAAGCATACGCAAATTATTAGATTTAAAATCATGTGACTCTTTGGTCTCATTTGAAGTTTCAGTCTTCAAGTCTTCATATTCACCCAGAGCTTCACCCTGCTCTGGTTCACAAATGGACACTTTCATTTCCAACTCAACTTCTCTAATTTTTTCCATCAACCACTTTACTTTCTTTTATCGTACCCTTCTCTGTAACTTATGCCACCTCACTCGCTTCTTTTCTAACACCGAACCTAGTCTTTGGCTTTCCTCTAGCAACATTCTTAAGAGATCGAGCTCTTCTCTTATCTCAGCCATCTCCTTCTCAAACTCTACTTGACTCATCCTCTTTCCATTTTCCTTCGCATTCTCCTTATTCACTTTTCTTCTACTGTGGTTTCCCTCAGAACCTCCACTATGACTATCAGTAGACATCTTCTTCTCCATCTCTAAGAGTTCTACACTCATTCACTATGAGTTGCATTAAAGCCTCTGCAATAGCAATTCCTCCCTACTTCCACTTACCTCACCAAGCTTTCCTCTGTACTTGGTATTTTGGGAAGCCCTTGGTTTTCTATCTCTAGAACCTCCTTTGAGCACTTGTCTATGCTCCTTCTAGGCTTCAACTCATCTGCATCTTCTAAGAACACAATTGTCCTCTTTATCCAACCTCTGTTGAAATTCCTCAAGGTTCTGCCACATTCTGATTTCGTTCAGAAATTTTTACTCGCTTTTGTTATCCCTTAGCAATTCTACCCACATCCATTGTGGAATTGCCTTTGTGAGTTGCAACAATACCTCTACATGATCTTGTTCTACCATTCACCTGCACTTTGAATTGATTGTTCTTTGTTTCCTTGCATCTGTAGGTTCTCCAAATATTTTGCTATACTTTATCTCTGCGTGCCTACCATTTGTAATATTAGAATCTTATCTCCTCTTGCCTGCATACACTTATTAACACATAACTCTGTTCTAAATTTTCATAAAGAAAATTTCACACAAGATTTCTTTGTGCTACTTTACCAAATGTCTCAACCATAATTCTGCTCTGATACCAAAATGATGTCGGCTAAGCTGACAATACCCATAGTATGCATATAAAATGCATAGTCTCATTTATCCCAGGAAATTCAATTCCCTGCCTAGTCAACCTTCATAAATTATGGTCTAATTCCCCTTAATAATGTCTCATGTGGAAATGTTTCGAAGACTATTCAACAGTCTAATCCTTAATTAACCTCTCCAGTGGAATCTTGTTCAACCTCATAAGATTTCATTAATTCTCAAACTCGCGTATATTAGCCATACCTTCTTACTATGTTCTCGAATTTACTCAACACTAATCATACCATGGTTAATTTCCCTTAACCCTCTTTATTTCTATAATAACCTCATATAATAGAAATATACATAAACCACATTAACTTTACCTTTCCACTTTTTTCACAGCCTTGACAAATTTTCTGCGGCCCACCTTTATCGGTTCAATCTCCACCATAGATTTCATTCTACTAGATCAATGGTTGTCACTTGATATCCACTCGTCCTATGGAACTCAAATAAATTTAACTCACATCTATAAACATGTCAAGTCTGCTCCGTAATTGAACAACAACTGAACAACAATTGAACAATAACTAAACAACAATTGAACAACAACTCAACAACAATTGAACATCAATTGAACAACCACTAAATAGAAATTGAACAACAACTGAACAACAGTTGAATGATAATAGAACAATAATTGAACAGCAACTAAACAACAATTGAACAACAACTGAATAACAATTGAACAATAATTAGTATTTGAACAGCATCCGGTCCCACGTTGACTTCCGCGTTGATTTTCCCCTTTTGCATGGACGCTTCACTCTATGCCATTTATCTTACCATTCAATCTGACAGTCATTGATCCACCCAATCAACAAACCCAATCAACATCCTCCATTGTCGATCCCCTCATTAATCTAACGGTTGATGGTTCACCCGATCATCACACATCACATATCGCAATTTCTTCTGGCCAAGGTTCATTCACTCCTAAACGATGCGCTGCGATATTAATCCAATAGTCAGCATCAACTATGATCCAACGGTCTTTGGTCCTTCAACTAACATGCATATTTCCAAATGCTCAACCCTCGTAGTTAACTTCGACATAAGCATTTGAATTTTTGATCAATGGCTAAGGTCGATTAAGAATCTTCAACTGCGATCAAGAACTTCCTCACTCTCTTGTCCCCGCAGTCTAGTCCTCCACCATTCTTCTTCTGCCATTCATATCTACTGGTCTAAAATATCTGATGGTTATCATTCCTTTCTACCTACTCTATGTTTAGGCCATTTCTTAGTGTTCCTGTGGTTTCAGGTTTCTTCCAGGGTTCTAGCGTTTAGCTATTCTAAACCATAACTTCCCCCTTAACTCCACTGGCACCTTTATGCTTCCTTCACCTTCACTGTAACATTAAAAACTTCCTCCGCTACTGTCGGTGTGAACAAAGCCGTAACACCTCTCTATTATTCTTCTCTATATTTCACCTCTGATTCTACAAATGCAACTTCTGTTACATAGAAATTACTCTAGTTCACACACAAATTATAGCAAAATTACTCCACACACACATAAACTCAGAATTGAGTTGTTTGTATTAATAAATAGGTATTTACACATTCTCTTCTATATGACCTGATTTCCAATATCAGTGGCCTCTGTTTCACAATCTTCCTATAGGCATACAATCAAACTCTTCACACTCTAATTCCTAACTGAATAGCTAACCAACTAACCCCTGACTATGCCTTTTAGGTTTACATTTATATAAAAGGATTCTACAACCAATGCCTTGTTTATATCCATAAAATTCTCAACAAAACCCTAAAATCTCTTTTAAGGATCCCCACTAATCCATAAAATCGTGAACTATGTCCTAATCTAAGATTTGCAATTAGTTCTCAAATCTCTCAATCTCTTAACTATCGTAATTCTCTCATGTTATCCTACATTCGAGGAAATTTACAATATGCTTCACAATACTTAATTAATTCCTATTTTAATTAAAATCAGTCAAAGCCTATGTAATTACATTAATTCAACACTTAGGAAACCAAATGCCTTAAAATACAAGACCCCATATGTTTATTAAAATACAATGATATTGTTGAGTTGAATGCTCCTGCATCAGACAATAGAACTCTTTGACGGCCACCGTTTGGATTACAATGCATTTCAAACTTATGTTCTTGTGCCTTACTTCCCCTCTTAGTCCTCAAATGTAAATCCCTATTCAATAAATGATAAATAACCATTTTATTTCTTTTGCTCTCCAACGTCTCATTATATGCATCTTTCTTCTTTCTTTTCCTTCTTAATTCAAGAACTAATCAATGATGTCTTTATTGGTGCAGGAAAATCTTGGAATCACAAGGTTAACTTACAAAAAAACACACTAGGATAACTTACAAAAATAATATTTACTATAGTTGACGAAGAAACTCTCTTTTTTTGGAGAAGATCCCCATGAATTAATGTTCTTTTTGCTTCATGCTCCCCCCTGTGGCCTCAATTTTCTTTTTGGTCTTTCATTCTCCAAATTCTCTTGGTTTTTGCTTACTGATTGCTTTTATGTATGATAAAATAATTCACACCAAGATTCATTTTCTTCTATCTGAAGTCCATGATGGCCGAGGGAAGCTTGGATTATTTTCCCATATGGCCTAAATTATCATAGAAAATGCATCTAATATGCCCACGAAATGATAGAAATGGCTCAAAATTTCTATTCATCTGCTTCCTACAATCAAAATATTTATGCCAAAAATCATTAGACCTATAATAGTAACCATCAAATGAGCTTTCAAACCTAGCCAAAGATGAGTTTGCATGATGTACCATTTTGTTTGATTCCTTCTTTTCTTGCTTATGCAGTTTGCAGTAATATGCCCAAGCATTTGACACCTCAAACATTAATTGATAATCTACTCTTGTTATCTTCACTATTGGTGCCATCTTTCGCTATTGGTTGTTTCAATTTTGATTTTGAACTAGTTTCTCTATTTGTACCATCTTTTGCTATTAGTTGTTTCAATTTTGATTTTTAGCTAGTTTCTCCCTTGTGCTAGGATCTAAACATTTTTGCTATTCTTTGGTTGAGTGGCTTTCTCTTTTAAATTACTTCTCAATGTAGCCACTTATGCGTCCAATATTTCACATTGTACTTCTTTCTCCTCATATTGGTTTCTCATTCCGTGTTCAGCTTTCCTGGCTTGGATCAACTGTGTTTTTAATTTGATTGATTTCTTCTTTGTAAATAAGTACCTTCTCATCAAGTATTTGTAGTAATTTTTTTTTTTTTAGTTTTTCTGCTTTCTAATCTCCGCTTCTAGGATATATATCTTGCATGGCTCTTCATCTTCAACTTCTATTTTTTCTACAAAAAAATTACCTCAACTTCTCTCCAAAAGATTAGACTTCATTGATTTGTTATCATCTTTAAAACCGTCAATATCTGGCAGGTCATTATCACTATAAGGAAATATACAACAAGTTATGAGATGGTCACTACATTCACCTTTTCCATTATTCAACAACAAGAAGAGAGGTTCTTCTTAATGTGAAATAATCCCTAGTTGTTTTCTACTCTTTCTTTTTTATAATTGTTTCGTCTTATTTTTGGCCATGGTGCATGATCTTTTCTCAAGGAAGCAATCTTCGCCGAGAGAAAGCTTTGATACTAATTGTTGGAAATAAGTTCACTACTCCGAGTGGCTGGGGTGAACCAATAGTGATAGGGTTAATTGAATATTTAATTCCTTTTACCAAAAACACCTTGTTGTTACCAATTCATTATTTAGTCACATATGTAGCATGCTAAATTGAAATATAATAAACACATAAATTCCGTGAACATTATCAATCATGGACACAAGGGAACATAAACGTTTCTGGTGGAAAACCCCCTCTAGGGCAAAAAATCTTCTATTATGTTGGACAAATTTTTACATGGAAGAGATAACACCCATTAGCTCGAGGAGTCAGCTACTATGATGTTCTTCTAGAAACATCAATTGAAAGGACTCTTCTCCCATGACTCTATGAACTACCATTTGTTGGAAGCCACCGCAACCAATGAGCCTCGCCCAACTGTACTAGACTCTAGAGAAACCTTTTCCCGTACTTATTTGTCTTCTAGAGGTCCCCCACCTTATCTACACACTATCTATTATGAAGCCTCAATTCCTTCAACTCCTCGATGTGAACCATGTTTCATGCATTTTTAGATTAGGTTCTCAACTCTGCTCAACATAAGCAACCAAGTAGCTACTCTAATATCAATCTAAAACTGATAAGTTGGTATACAACCTCTACTCAAACACAACTACATATATGGAGTATGATAGACAAAACAATGTAGCACCCACTCACACTTTCACTCCAGGAATCACCCAACTCCATGGTCTCACACATGTAATTGCCAAAATATCCTCAACAATTCTCCAAATGAATGACACAAGTAAATACCATGGTTATCATAACACCACAGACACTTGTACCATGGTAGTATCCAAGTCAATACCACAGGTAAATACCATGGTTATTCAAATAGCATAGACACCTATACCATGTTAATCTCTATGTCAATACCATGGGTAAATATCATGGTTATGTGAATACCATGGACCCCACTACCATGGTAATCTCCAACCCAATACCATAGGCGTATACCATGATAATAATAATACCTATAATGCCACTACCAAGTGCTGACCTGGACCACACACAAACAGATAAAAATCAACCTCAAACCAGTAACAAGTGTCAAATACTATGGTAATGCCAATACCAATACTCATGAATAATCCCATAACTACATCCTCAACACATTAAAAGCTTTGTTGCAATCACACCAATGAAACTGAATCCATGCAATTAAGAGCATATAGCTACGTGCATAAGACTGGATCTATGAAGTTATGGCAAAGTATAGGGAAAATTAAAAACCTAGCAAAAGACATCTACCATCCTGCTCCACAACTCTTCTAGCATCTACACGACTAAAGAAGCACCATGCAACTAACATGCCAAGCAATATAATCACAAAAAACATAATTATAACAACTGAACATAAGAATCTACAATAAATACCTAGGTTTACATCAATTCCAACCATCAATCACTGCAAATTACAACAACAACATCAATGCCAACACCTAGACCTAAAGACAAATCAATTATGACTTCCAAAACAATGTGCGAAGTCAAGCATGTAGTTGAGGGAAGTATTGAGAAGTATAGGGAAAGATTTGTGGCAAGATGATTCTCTCAATAAGAAGGAATCATTTTCTAACAAATTTTCTCACGAAGAACAAAATATATGACAACTAGATTACTCATTTCTATTACAACTACTATGGGATGGAACATTCATCAAATGGATGTAGAAACACCATTTCTAAATGGGATGATATATGAAGAAGTATGCATTTAGAAACCTCAGGGATTCAAAGTTCATGGAAAAGAAACACATTTTTGTTGGTTGAACAAGGCTCTAT
This sequence comes from Pinus tabuliformis, assembly GCA_031772625.1. Lineage (NCBI taxonomy): Eukaryota > Viridiplantae > Streptophyta > Pinopsida > Pinales > Pinaceae > Pinus > Pinus tabuliformis. Next base: position 353,152,149 of record CM062805.1, on the reverse strand, counting down.
ATGACTTGAAGGAATCCCCTAGAGCATCGTATTCCATGATAGATGCATATCTATTAAAACTTGTTTCATCAAAAGTTCTACAGATATTAATCTCTACATCAATCTGGTTAATAATAAACACATGATCATACTACTCTATGTGGATGACCTACTAGTAACAAGTGTGGTGTGTCATATTTAAGAGTGAAAGAAGAAACTTACAGTTGAAATTGATTGGAAGGACGTTTGATTAATGCACTAGTACTTGGGACTATAAGTGTGGCAGAAACCTCATGAGATCTATCTTGGTGAAGGGAAATATGTGATCAAGATCTTGCAAAAATTTGGTATGATGGATAGTAAACCAATGACAATTTCTATGACCACTAATTTGAAAAGTTAAGGAATTCATATTCAATCCTTGTTTACGCTACATCCTACTAACAATTGGTTGGCTCCTTGATGTACCTTGTGAACACCCATCCATACATATGTTTTATAGTAAACATTCTTAGTCAATTTCAAATGAAGCCAATGAATGATCATTTGATAGAAACTAAACATATTTTGTGATACCTTCGTGGGACTATACATCATTGCTTGAGATATGCTAGTAATGAGATAGAATTATTAAGATATACATTTTAATATTTGGAAGATAGTGATGTAAATGGAAAAGATACTTCATGTGGATGTTTTAGTTTTGGATCCTATATGATTTCATGGATGAGCAAGAAAGAAGATTTAGTTCCATTGAGTAGTGCTAGAGTTGAATATATAGCAGTTAGTGAGGTTAGTTGCGAAGTTCTTTGGATTCGAAATTAATTGCAGATCTATTTGAAGGAACTTTGGATCCTAGTGTCATATGTTGTGATATCTAAAGATAGAAAAGGTTGACATAGGACCCAAATTTTCATGGTAGGAAAAAGCACATCAATAACAAGTACCACTACATTTGATGCTTGGTAAATGATGGGGTCATGAAGCTACAATAAATCTCCATATATTAATAGGTTGTTGATATATTGATGAAGTCTCTTCCTAATAAGAAGCTTGAGTATTTGAGTGGAAAGCTTGGGCTTGTGGACATTTCCTACCTAGTTGAAATAGAGTAAGTATAGACACCATATTATCCATGTGTCATGCCCTCTAGACAAGACTAACAGTTGTAAGCCTAGTGAAGGAGCTGATAGGGAAAATGGTGGATTGGATAAGGATATTTGATCAATACTCCTTGAGAAATGGTATCCAAGATAGGAGTAATCCTGAGGACCAATACTCTTTGAGGATTGAGAATCCAAGATAAGGGTATTGTTGAGGACTTCTATTCTTTGGGGATGTGGTAATATCAAAGATAAGAATATTTTTATAAGGACATACTTGGTGAACATCAAGATAGGGCATGTGCCTCTAGACGTAGTGGTGGTGTCTATATATATGCCTCCCAAAATTGTTCTTTGATCTGTGGAGAGATAAAGCCTGTTAGTCAAGTAATTTCTATTTTGTAATTAACAATGTTCATTAAGATGTTGTTTGATGATGCTTATCAATGTGAACTCATCTTATGAGAATATTTTAGTTTTAAAGTATCCTTGTATCCTACTGTGTAATTATGAATAACTTCCTAGTTAAGAGAGAATGTTGTCAAATGTAATTAGGTTTGTCTTCAATATTATCATTGCACTTGTATTAATATGTATTTCATGTAAAAAAGAAAGAAGAAAAGGTTATTTTTATTATTATTTTCTAGTAAAAACATGTTCTCCATGCTTTTAGGGTTTATGAAGTAAAAAATAAAAAAATTCATGTGTCAAAGTCTCATTTGGACTATTTGTAGAAAAATAATAAAATATTTTGAGTTAAAAGAGTCAATTTGTCACCCACAAGAACTTTCCTAGACAAGTCATCCTAGAAGAGCCACCTATTTGACCTCTTGGACAACTATAAAAAGAAGATACTTCAACCTCATCTAATCACTCATCACACTCATCGATTTCTGTGCCAAATACAAGAAGAAAAATGGCGAAGGAAAGGATAGAGAAGAGAAATCAAAGGAGATAGAAAAGGACGAACATTTTCTTATTTTTGTTCACATTTTCGTAGGTGTTGGCACAACTCTATGAACTATAGACTTGAATTGAGGTCAATTTTTTTTTGCTTGACAAGATTTAACGAGGTTTGACCGTCTTTGACTTATGTTGACTTTGATTTTGTTGGAGTATATTTGAAGGAGGGATGGCTTGGTTCTTTGTGGAGGTCTTGGTCTTCATCTTGGGTCTTGGATATCTCACTTTAATTTGATTCCATAACAAGAGAAGTTATTTTGGATTCCCCATTATGGGGTTTTGCCTCACTTGGAGCCTACACCTTTGCATTCGTTGTCTTTTGTGATCTTCATGTACTTTATGTTTTGGTAATTCCTTAATGAAGAAGACATAATAAAAGTAATAAAAGGCAACATACATTCACAAGTAATTATCAAGGAAGAGGAATCATCCCTCATTTGCTAGCATATTGATTTATCAACAATTATATTGTCTTATAATGTTGGAGTTCCTATGTTATTTTTCCAATGGTTGCAATTGCAATATTTAGAATTACCCATTGTACTAACATATTATGGTTGTCAGCCTTTCGCAAGTATTATCGTGTTATATAAAAATAGTGCATATAGGGTTATAGAAATTCACATGTTATATTCAAATTATTTCTATCTACATGGGTTTCTATTAATCATTAGGATATCTTCGTTGGAAGATTCTAGCTATATTGTATGGGTGACGTGGAAATATTCTCCTACATGTCATTGCATGGACCTTGAGGCACATGACTATCATAGGATAATGCATGCAACTAGTTGTCACATGTGTTGTGATGTGTTTTAATGATGGTGGTTCATTTTTTTATGTTTTATGATCAATAATGAGGGAAATCTGGGGTTAGTTGGAGCAACTACCCATGGCCTCACATTGTTCCATTGCTCATTTTCCCTTCTCATGCCTTGTGACAAACCTCTGCAATTTAGGTTTTTACCATTTTTATGCCAAAAGTGAATTGTTAGCCATTAGAATGTTGAATCCTTGAAATATTGATGTGTCCAGGCTTTAGTAGTGCTTGTGGGTACTATGATTAGAATGACATGAAGAACTGGATGCTTAGGTTACTTTCTTCATATGTTGCAAGTAAAGAATATAAAATGAAACATCTTTAAAGATTGAGTCCTATATAATTTCCTTCAAAAAATATTTTGTAGAGTACTTTTAATGAAAGGAATACCTTATTTAATCGTTTCCTAGGTAATCATCATGAGAAATGGATCTTGAAGCATGAACTTTATCTTTCTTACGCAGCCAACATGAGTAGCCAAACTTGTGGACAAGTAAATTTGATTCTATAAATAAACTTAAAAAATGAAACCAAGGTCGAAATTCTTCTCATAGATAATATTATAACCACTGTCAACTTAAGATCTCAAGCGTAGGGTTGCCACAACTTGACCTGCACTATAAAATGTAAGAACCCTTATTAAATTTCTATTGTTTTTTATTGATTAGGGTTTCTATGTGGAGATTATAATTTTTTTTCTTTCCTTGTAGGTATACTCTACCTCAATGAGGTACCCCTGGCGACAATATTTTATACGTGTTTTCCTAATGGTGTTTTTCATAACTCTACAACTCACCTAGGATGTAACATATATCTTACTCTCCTACATGGTGTTTGATCATGTCGATGAAACCCTTCTAGCATCCTTTTCATGCTTATGGTCTTTAACTAAAGGAAATATAAATTGGTTTACGAGATATTTTCTCCTCTTATGTTCTTAAGACTCAAATTATGCTTTATCAAATTCTGATTACTAGTTTATAAAGCTGGTCAACCATGGTTCCAACAGTCTCTGTATATTATCTTTGTAAGAAGAGTACTTTTGAGTCCTTTACTATATTTCTCCACTACTGAAAGTTCCCTTAATTCCTTAAAATTTCATTAATTCTCTTCTCAGCTTCAAATTCCAACTATAATGTTTATTGGAGGAATTCCCATGTCAACTAAAATATAGAGGACTATCCTTTTTTTTAATGCTATCACTATCAGAAATTGTTAGAACACACACACACACACATACACATATATACCACAGTTTATTTGTTGTTATACTACCCTTAAAGTTGACCATGAAGACCCAAAATCTAGGTTAACAGGGTTAACCAAAAACGTTTTTGTTTACTACACTTCCTATAAAGCCCTTACCTGCATACAAATATTTTTTTTGGAACCTCTATTATAAGCATTTATCTTTACCATTTTAACATCTTCTAGGGGTTACCATGAGTTACCTGCAACTTGTAATTTCTACTTATCATGTTACAAATTAGGAATTCATATACCATTATCTATTTGTAGAAACTGTAAATCACACAGTTACAATATTATTGTTAAATTTGAAAACACTAACCCGAACATTTTAATCTTATTCCTCAATATATTTCCTTCTTCTTTGTTTTTTTTTCTAAAATTTTCAAATCATATGATTTTAAGAGTAACTTGAAATAGATAGAAAAAAAGTTCCACGTGACATCCCTTAACACATTACCAAAAATGTTAAAAAACAAAAAAATTTCCTTTCCATTAATAAAAAATAAAATATTTATATTAATCCAGCCATCTCTAGTCTTTTTAGCTTTTCCAACAATAATTAAATAATAAGAAGTTATACATGTTTATTCAAGGGTGTTAAATAAATGGAGGACTTCTATATGTATTTTTCATAAAATGTCATCAATTGTGAGTAATACAAAGCTATTTTAGTTCTTAATTTCTTACCAAGTTCATAGGGACTCCTCACTATAAAACCAATATCATCAGTCTAAAGGATTAGACATATGACTATATTAGCCACACTTGAACTAACACAATGTACTTCTTCCAAACAATCTTCTAACATTTCATTGTACATGCCAAAAACGGTATGGGAAAAGGAATAATGTTGATTGACTTCAATATTGCAGCTAATTGATTCTAACTAACCCTTAGTGTTCTAAATTTCGAAACAACATTCCATACAACCTTTCCATAGTAGAACATAAAAGGAAAGTTTATCTCTCTTGATCTCCCCAAGAGTTTTTCCTAAATATTGGATGAAATATATTCCAAATTCAATGAAAAAGCAATGTCAGTTCTCCCCCACAATGACCATAAAGGTAACAAGGTGGTGAACAGTTGGTTGAAATCTCTTAAGACTCACCTAGCTTATATTTTCTTTTCTATGGCCTTATATCCTTAATATAATCATCTTTCCCAAAATAGTTCTTACAATTTGGATAAAATCAGACAAACCATAATGTTTATATTATTAGAGGAAATGCTATTATCCCCCTTTTAGGATTAGGCATAATGAATCTTTGCATCTATGATTTGGACAAGCTAGTGCTGGTAAGGGAAGCCTTGCTCTATCGCTCAATTGAAGGGATTGTGTATGATGAGAATAGGCCTTATGATAATAAAATTTCTAGCTTGATAGCCTTCGATGTCTTTTAACTCTCCCATTTTCAAAATGTTTATCTCAAAACTGTATATTTTTTACATAAATAATATTTCATCTAGAGAAACGTTTCAAATAATTTCCATTTCATTACAAGTTTGGTAAATATCTCAAAAATAAAAATTCTCTTACAAATAAATCATATTAATCATATTTTATTTTGACATGAAAAAAAAAAAAAAATTCAATTTTCACGTTAAGAAAAATATTTTTATATCTAAAAGGCTTAGCACATAGCATGTAAAAACATTATATATATATAAGGAATATAGATCTTTCGAAATTTTAAATTAAGCAGGTTTGAAGCTATTCTAATAATAAAGTAGATATCACCTCGACATGTAGCTTTGGGAATTGCACCTCCATAATGAGAAAGATAACCATTTCTCCCCCACAATCAACCTAGATAAAAACGAATTCACAAAATTATACCTATATATAATTATAGAAAGAAAAATATACAAAATCATATAAGATAAGATAAAGAAATGATTTTTAATGTGTTAAATTCATCGTTATAATTAATAAAGAAGGCGTTTCTAATAAATATAAGTGTAATCTTATTTTAAAAGTAAATGCGTTTTGTTTTCCTAAATACAATTGTGTTGACAATGAGATATATAATAATAATAGTAGTTAATTATTATTATTATTATTCTAATAGTGACCATAAGATATATTATAATAATAAAAAATAAAAATAATGTAAAATTTTATAATATAAGAGTATATTTTATATTTTTAAATGTATTAATAATTTATTATTAATTAAGTAGTTATTTGGTCAAAATAGTTATTCTAGATATGTGTGGGAATATGATAGGATGTAATTTAGGTGGTCAAAAGAAATATTCAATATACTTTTCACTATAAAGAAAATACCTTCTAGTAGAGTTTATAATGGAGGTTTTGAAGGTTACAAAATTCGTATAATATAATGAAGGTTTTGAAGGTTACAAAATTGGTATAAAAAAATTCGCTAAAATATTTGTTTGCGATAGCGAATGTTTTAGTTGAGCTTTGAACAAAACTTCAACCAAATTGAAAAAATTTTGGCAGCACCGAGCGACATACATAACTAAAAGCACCGAGGTGTTGAATGTAAGTAACATTGGTACGTAATATACACCGCATCAGTGTTAATAGATTACAAAAGCCTAGGGTTGTTCCTGTAAGGAATGACACTCGGACATGTAAAAAATAATTGTTCAGCGAATGCTTTTGTTTAAACTTGAAGTGCCTATGCATATCATTTGTATAAACACCCCCGTGCATTAGTTCTATAAAAGGACTAGTGTTGTTAGTTTTCATAATACACCGGGCTGGGAATAATATTTTCTAGGACTAGGGTGTTAGTTCTATGAATGCACTCGTGCATTAAGAATTACAATGCACCAGGGCGTTAATTTCAAATATTAGCAGTGATTTTATGTTATAGGCACACTAGTTTTTCGTATGAGATTTTCTCTTTTTTTTTAAAACATCGATCTATGACAATGCAATTATTATAATTATTTAAATCTGTTATTCATCAAAAAATGAACATATATATTATAACAATATTTAAATAAATTAACAATTGAATAATGTATTTTTATGTTGTGTTTGTATTATTTATTGTATTATCAGATTTCACATCTCCTCATTATAATATTTAATCATCCATATATTTAATCGGCGGTGTAGCATTTCAGGATGACATTGCTTAATGCAATAGAATAAATTAAAATATATTTTATTATATATCAATAAGAGGCTCTTTTTCATACAAAATTGGATTTTTATTAGTAACCCCTTGTCCTTCAATTAGGTCACTATGTCCATTACATTAAAAAAAGTCTAATTTTCACAGACAATTATTTGAAAAAATATAAGAGGTTGCATTGATCTCCAAATAAATCATCATTCTTTGCTGGAACTATTTTCAATGCTCGAACTACTTCCATGACTTGGGTTATTTGGAGGAAATTTTTGTTGAATGCATCAATTGGTTTCGTATTCTTGATTTTTTTCCATCTGTAAACATAAAACTAAAGTGTAATGAGTGTATCTACACTAGTTAGAATAATGAAAATTGAAATAAACAATTTACATCAATGTAAATCGAATAACAATGTACCATAGTAAGATGTGACCCAAACTGTGCACATGGTTGCAAAACCAAGTCTCACGCCTTGTTGCAACAAGTCTTCTACTCATGTAGTTCCATAATTTGTTTCTTGCATGTTTTAAACCCCATTAGAAATCATATATTTGTTCTATCAATTATAAAATCAGAGAATTAAAACAACATAGATACTTAAAAATTCCCTAGTTAACTTTTGATATGCTAACATATAATCACAACCCTTATTTAACCCAATGTTAATCAATTCTTCTGATGAATCTTCCTTGTATATTAGCACCTATTTGAAGGCATTCTAGGATGATTGTTTCCAAACAACTTAAAATATACAAAAATAAAACCTTGATTTCTTATAAGCAAATATTAACAATAACTCACAAACTTTGAAATAAATCCTTGTCATCCCTTTTGTCTTGTTTTGTGTGCTAAATGAGTTCCATTTCGATTTATTTTCTACAATAAAATACTTGAAAATTAATATTGAATGCTACATTATTTTTTTATATGTAAAATTCAATCATGATTATATACATTTAAAGGATGTTGTTGTTGAGATGGCTCCTCTTGTGATGCAATTTTGTCGATTTATTTCACCATCTACTTGTACATTTTTTTGGAACTTCCTACTAGCATGTTTCCCATATAAGCTTGTTGATCATTTGTGCTTTTCATAATCTTCTTGAAAAAAGTAATAAACTATTTTTATATTGATATATGAAAACTAAATGTAACAAAATTGATATTAATAAATGAATGGTTTGTAGTAATATATACATATAACTATAGAAATTCATCTTAATTAGGAATATTAACTTTTGAGTGATTATTTTTCGATGTTGTATGTTTTTTCTATTGCAAGTCTCACATGTCTTATTAAACATTTCTCTGGAAATGCTTCCTCTAGTTTAGATATAATTTGGTTCATAGAATTGTTGGATTTTTTTTTGTATTGTAAATGGAAAGTACATCTATACATTCGTTCAACTAGATTATTCATAGTTTTGTAAAAAAATTGCCCCCTTTCATTAACCTCCAACACCACTCCAGATGAGCTAAGGACCAATTCATCATCATTTATATGTTCCATAATTTTTCTTTTCTTGGAAGAAAATGGATATTTTCCTTCATTGTTTCTCCCTATAGAAAATTAAACATACATGAATAAATAGAATGCTTGAAACATGCTATCAAAAATTCCTAAGCATATTATTAATTGAAAAAAAAATCATATTCAATAGTATTTTTTCATTCACATGATTCATCTTTATGCAATTTTCTATGAGGCTTTTACAGTCTTCTACTCATAGATTAGAAATAATCTCACTGACCTTCTTCGTTTTGTGGCTCTCCATTACACACACAAACCGATACGTATTAGTTAAAATTACATATAGTTCAAACATATTAATTTTGTAAATAATTTTAAAAAAAAAATCATTTAATTTTTTTTATGTGATATCATTTTGTCGATCAATATTTTTGTTGCTTAACACATTTTGAAACATTTTTTTATCAATATACAGCTTGTGTCATTCAATATAGAAGCCATTAAATATATTTTACAAATAAAACAAATAATTTTCGGCCAAAAAAAGCTTTGGTGACTGGCATGTTTATCTGAACAAGCACACTATTGTGTTTATCAATTTAAATGCACTGATTATTTTATTGTTAAAAACTATGATCGAAAATTAATTTATTAAGATAATTTAAATTATGTTGGTGTAATATGTAAGGTGAAACACACCACAATGATTTAATGGTGCTATTTGGAAGAAACACAGCAGAGTGTTATATTACACAAGGAGTAACGATGAACAAAATGAACAAAATTGACAGTGTTATAACATATCAGTGTGTTGTATTACACAGTGCACACTAGTTTGTTATATTATATAGGAAGTACCACAAAACATATAACCATTTTAAAAATAAACCGAGAGAAACGACTCGGTTTCAATCTAATCCAAGAAGTGGTATCCATACTTTACACATCAAACACCATATATATAATAACTACATGAACCCATTAAATATAAAATACGTAAATTGAAAAACCCTAATTTTGAAGTGGTAGAGGAAGTTAAACCCTTAGGTGGAATTTTGTAAGAACAAGCAAGATTTTAAGGTAAGCATTGAATTTTTTTGTTTTTTTTATAAATTTTAATTAAATTTAAATAGGAATAGAGATTGTAAAATATTTTATTAGTAAAATCTATAGTACATATTTTATTATATAGGGTTTTTGTTTTTTATTTTCTTCAAATGAGAATAAATCTAACATAAATTGTAAACACGTTTAACAATAAAATTTACAATTTTTGTTATGCAGGGTTTTGAGTGAATCCCCATACCTTTCAAATTCTAATCTTTCTACACATCCAAAATATTTTGCAGCTAAGTGCTCCGAGTACGTCTCTCTTCCAAATGATCTTTTTTAGTTAAACCATAAAATAAATTGTAATTTTTTTTATTAGTATAATAAACAATAATATTTAATTTTTTTACTATGCAATGTCTTTTGATCTTCCAAATAGTTCTACTACCCCAAAGTATTCTGTTGTTATACAATGTTCCTAATATGTCACTCTTGCAATTCACTCTCTTGAATTTTTCGGTAAAATAATAAAATAGTGAATAACTTTTAACTATTTAAAAGCCTATGAAATGACATTTCAAAAAACCAATTGCTACTCATTTTTTTATTTTTTTTTAAAACAAGAAAAGAAAAATCGCAGTTTTTTTTCAATTTCTCTGCATATTAGTGTATTCGATAGTCAAACACACCGATGCATTTATAAGAAAAACGAACCCACATTATTGAGGAACTATGTTTTTTCAACGTACCGACATGATACATTTTTTATTTTTATTTTTGAATGTTCCAAAAGATGCAATTAGTTATTTTAACATAATGTTGTGGTCTCAATTTAAAAGAATAAATGCTCTAATAGTCATAAGAGCACCGAGTTGGTTAGTTTTGGTGAGTAGCGGTGTTGTTTTTCTTTAAGGAATCAATGCAATTTTGTAGAAGAGCACTGATATGATAACATATTTTTTATGGAATGCTGGAAACTGATGCGGGTATTATTTGAATGCTCCATTGTTGGTATTTTTTTAAATGCGTTGGTGCGCTTTGCTCTGATAATCACACTAGTTGATTTTAATCGTTATATAGAACTTTATTTTCATGTCAAATGGCATATTAATCTCAAATGATCCTTTAGGACACATGCACATGAATTACAGTAGTTCATTGTATACATTTTCCACTTAAACTCACCTTATTATTAAAATATGGTTTGAAAACTATATTGAAATTCAAATCATGGTTATATGGTTCTCAAAATTAATTTTAGATATGAACACAAAATTGTATTTCTGATTTACTTTAAATGTAGGGAAAAAACCTCAATGATATCAAATGGATAATTCTTCAAATTACAACTCGTTCCATATTGCTAATCAAATTCCTTCATGGATTTCTCCCTTTCCATATTTAGTAAGTTCATATTTTCTTTATATTTCAATTATATAATTGATTATTTTTCTTTAGTCCATGTCACTTTGAATAAAAATGTATCCAAATTTGCAGGATCTTGATTAATAATCAAGTTCAGATGTAGAAAATATTCCTCCATTTCAAAGATGGCAGAAGCTCTTATCAGGAAGAGCATATCACAAGAAGTTGATAGATGGAAATATAGAGCCTCTTCACCATGCCAATTGAAACATGGAAACTTTCAGGTGCAATCATATATCAGTGCTCGTAATAATTGTTTCATATAATGCAATTTCAACAAACTCATGGCATTGACATGGTTACTAATATCATTGATACTCTACTAATGACATTCAATATTTCTTGAAATTAGGATTCTAGCAATGATGAGTGACCCACATACCATCCTACAGTGTGCCCCGCTACTTTTCAACTCGAGAGAAGGTTATGTTGTAGAATTTGTTTGTTTTGATAAGATAGAATATTTGAGAAAATGCTAAGTTAGGATATGGACATAACAATAGTGAATAAAATGTTAGTGAAAAAATATTTTTGATGATAATGTCCATAAAAAGGAAAATGTTAGGTTAGATGTCCTAGAAAATGAAGACAAAAAGAAAATTTTAGGTTAGAAAGAAAAGAAAACAAATAAACTCTAAAAGTGAGCAAGTCTAAATGCCACTACTCTGTTTCTACAAAATAATGGTTGTGTACATCTTGTCTTAGATGCCACAACTCATGACAGTCAAAAAGTTTAATCTTGACTGCTTCATTCTTTAAATTTGATGTTATAGTTAGAGAATAAAGATATGGCCAAACTGTTTAATCTTGGCAGATCAATAGTTAGGTAGAGAATAATAAGGTGCTCATCAGTTTAATCTGAGCCCTTGGAGGTTATGAGGGTAGATTTAGATAGTTTGCTTTTGTAAAATAAAAGAAAGGAAAGGGCTTTCTAGCTTAAATGAACCCATTAAGTGAAAAAGAAGATGATAGGATAAGAAAAGGGTAAGTAGAGAAAGGTTGCAGAAGTTTGATTGTTGATCAGACAAAAGGTACATTATCATTTTTTACCATATGTTTCTATGTCCATGAGGAAATTACACAAAGCAAATCAAGTTCTACAAGATCAATTAATTAACTTCCATCATACTCATTCATCTCCATATTTACCAATTTCCCCTACCCACCTTCATATAATTCATATTCATTCATTTTTCCATAAAAACCCCTTTTCGTAAGGCCAAAATCCTTTTGCCTAGGAAAAGTGAAAGCCCCATGCTAAATCCCCTTTTACTCAAAACCCCACAAAAAGTTATTTAGCCTAAGTATTCATGCATATATGTGAAAAACAAATAACTCACAAAAAGCATTATAATTAGTCCATTTTTTCTTTCGCTCATATTTCATATTAACATTAATTATAGTATTAAACCATTAAAATTCCTCTTTCCCGTATATGTTAACTCCTTTATAAAATAACCCGAAACCTTAGTTTTATAATAAAACTATGTATTTTAATATCACATCACAATATTTTCACATTGCAAGCCTTTCATATGCATGCTCTCGTCTACGATTCTGATATGTGATCAACGATGGACCTAGACCTGACCAAATATATGTCATAGTTCATACCATATCGCGTTCGCCCCTAATTGCGAATCCCAACTAAACCACACGATCCATCATTGCGATCTTCGATTGTGATGCGCGAAAAACCCAACATAATATATATCATAATTCGTCACCATTTCGCATCTGGCCCCTATCGCATTGCTTTTCGATGGACCTTTCCTCCATTAAACTGTGATCTCTGATATGTGACTAGCCTGGACCCATTATCATTATACACCCGCATTCATATTATTTCAAGTCTGCCATATGTGTTTTGTAAATTTTTTCTTTGTTAAATCATTTTTTATGATTTAAACTAAGAAATAACTAAACCTCCATTTAACCCTGCTAATCACAGTTTTAACCATAATAAAGCCATCTACCACCATAATTTATCATTGGGACCCTCTGCATTTTTTTTTTCACTCCACCACCATCTGATCACATACATCCAAATCCAACAGCCCTCGACAAATTTCGGGTCGACTCTCTGTATGGGCATTACCCACTCGAAAAACAGTATTCCACCATCCTTCCTTGCTATGTGTTAGGCTCATATTATATTTGGTGACCCCTTCCCAAAGACGCCTACACCTTATAAGCGGTGTGATGGAAACCAAAACTTCTTCCCGCATAATGACAAAATAGCCACTGTTCACTATCGCGCCATATTTCAAAAGAAAGCTTCTTTTCCCATTTAAACGCCAAAATGACCATTTTTCTCTGTTTTTCCTGTTTTACACAGCGAAGCCTCCATAAGCCTCTGCGACCAATTAAACCATCATTTTACCTTTTGATATGCTATGGACTCCTTCCAATACCCTTTCAAGCTCAAATAAAGCCATTGAAGACCATCTATCACCTTCTTTTTCTTAATAGTTTCTATGTTTTACAGGTAAAGATTTATGTTCCAGGCCTACAAAGGAAAAAGCCTGTATATAGTTTTGAAGACAAATACGGAGATCTTATTGTTGAAAAACACAGTAAAAACCTGAAATGCATTGTAAAGATAAAATGAAACAATAAAGGTAACTCAGTATGGTTAAAGGAGATCTACAGAGTTTAAAGAGTATTAGATGAAACATCAAATGAAGAAATCAACCCAGCGCAAAGGATTCAAACAATTTAGCAGCTTAAAGGGAAAACTATCAAACAACAAAGCCAACACAATCTGAATAAAAGGGACATCAAGAAGCAGTTCAATAGTTGCCCCTATCTTCTTGGATGAAGATATTTCCTTTCGTGGAATAAATATTAATCAGTTTTAGGATATTTTTTAGTTTCATTATTGTATAAAAAACTCTCTTCTCGAGATGTTAAGGGTTCGAAATTCAAGATTCATTGTTCATTGCTTGTTATGTCTTGACCGCTAATTCTACTTTGAACCTGGAAGCCACCTTTGAAAGAAGATTCTCTGGAAACTTGATGTACTCAATCTTTCTGGAACCTTAATACAAAGGGGAGGATTCTAAATCTCGTTTTATGTAGTTTGTGTTATCCTGTAAGTTTTTCCAGTTATCAACCATTATTTCTTTCTTCATATGTTTATGGCTTATAGAGATATCTAGGTAGGAAGAATTGTGTCTCAATTTATTCCTATAAGCTCCTGAAGTGATCATCTATTAAGAGAATGGATTAATGAATTGTCTGTTTAGCTAATCCACTGTAATCAATAAATCATGAGCATCTTGTGTAAGCTTAATTATACTACCTTAAACCTTTGGAATGTAGTCTAGAAGGTTTTCCAACTTATGATTGTTCTGTTTTATAGTCTGGAAAATGTGATAATCATATTTTTTGTTGTCTTCTACTGACCATTATTTTTTATCTATATCATTGCATAAAGCTTTATAGTAGTCCTGTCCGGGGATATTAATATAAACCAAATAATTAATTATTTCAATTCTACATTTGTCTTCATTCATTGGTCATCCAAAATTAAAACCAAACACCCCAAAACAATCATTTTAGATGCTCTGGCATTTGTAGCTGACCTACGACTATCTCAGAGGTACAACATCAGACTTGTTTCGCTGCCCGGGATTCGAATTTCACTTAAGTTTCCCTTTGAACAATGATATTCCTTTATTCTTTTCCTTTAAAGGTGATTAAAGGTTTAGAAAGGTAAAAATAATTCACCTAGGTGACTCCACACTCCTAAGCTGACACCTTTTAAACATACCAGATCTCGTTCAAAAGCTGACATAGTTAGTCCTTTGTCAGATCTTGAAAGGCTTTTGGAAAAAGCTAGTTCTAAAAGGGGACACCATCCATCTTCTTCTTCCTGTATAGTCCTACAATCTGAAGAGTTAGAATCATTTGACCCCTATAGTAATATCCCATATGATCTTGATTACTCCCATTTATCACCTACGATTGTTGAACTTCTGATTAGAGGAGTTGATTTTAAGTCAGCATACCTTATTCATTCATTAGAATCTCATCCAATACCCACACTACCTCCAGGATCACTTAAAACTAAGTTTGATTTGGGTGTTAATCTACTAGAATATAAACCCACAGATTTCATATCCCCTATGACCTATCATTTTCCTTCCATTTTTGACCGACCTGAAGCTTCTTCTTCTTGTTGTTGGGAAAAGTATCCAATTCGAAATGCCCCTATCCCACTCTAAGAGGTGATAGTGCCTTAGCAACAAACAAGGAAAACTATCTGAGTATTCTTCTTTATGAGATGTAAATAGAGAAAGAAGGATGTAACTAACCGGTGTCTTCTGCTAGTTTTGTCGATCCAATCACTCTCTCTTTTGTTCGCTTCCCGCTTCCTGCTCTTTCACTGGTCCAGCTTCACCCAGTTCCTGCAAGATCACAAGAGAGGAAAACTACACAAAAGACATAGATTCACATTCATAACTAGTTTAGGATCAGATGTAAACTAAATATGCAAATATAACAAAACATCATTGAAATACAAGCATATAGGAGAAACTCAAATAGCTTTATTGATATGATAACAAGGTTCAAGAGGAGATACAACCAAGTGAGTCCCGATCTAGCATCTACGTCCCAGCAAAGTAATCCCTTCCTCTCCTCCAACAAAGCATAAATCACCCAATGTACTAATCTCAATCTCAAACCAACAACAATTCTCTGCAAAGTACAAAATTCCAGCCTCTTGAACCTCTGGGTGAGAGATCCATATATAGATGTAAGCAGAGAGGATGAGTCAGCTTATGTTTTGACTTGTGGCTTCTCTCTATCAGTTCTTGCTTCCACTTGGAGGTTGAGAACCTCTTACTCATCATTTGGTCGAATTCATTGAGGCAAGTGTCATTGAGGAAGATTCTGGAAGCTTCCAGGGTCTTTCCACCTCGTTGAATGAACTTGCCATTTGTCATTTCCCACTCAGTGCACCCTGGTAGTGCTTCTACCTGCGTTGCAGTGCACCTAGCCAGTGTAACCTCTGCATTTCAACGCAGGCAGCTAGTGGAGCCACTGAATTGATCCTGATTTAACCATTTCTGAGTTGTTTTTGGTGGAGAACTTCTGGGAGAAGCTGTCATTGGTTGACCTTGTTCCTTTAGGGGTAGGAACAACTCTTTTAGGGACTTTGGATCCCTTGGATTATGGACATCTCATGCTCAATGCTGTAAGGCACAAAAATGTCTATAACAGTTGCCCCCTAAAGTATGAGGCCGTTTATCGGGTGAAATGCTTTATTAGGAGGATCCGAAGTTCTTCCAATGCTGGGAGGAGACCTGTAATAAGATACAATACAATACATTATTTTTCATACTGTTTTCATGATCTAGCTGAGGCGAGCATTCCCATGCTCAGCTTTATAAATTCATTTTTCTGTACATAGAACAGACAATCGTCTGATGGTAGACTGATGATTTTGATGAAATCATCATCCTTTTGGTAGGATGATTATCTGTTGCAATGTTGTACATGTCAATGTCTTTATTTTTCCTGAATATATATCGCAACCCAGATGGATGAAACTAGATCCGGGGTCTTCAATCTCGTTTGATCTTCACTCTAAGTACAGGTCGATCCATGTGAGAAATGTTCTGAAGTCGAACATGGAAAGACATCGCTTGATTACCAGTCAATGATGTAAACTGTTAACAAGCGCGAGAGGAACCACTGATAATGATAATGACCCTCAAGGTACTGCAGTACAATTCACGTGGTGTGAATAAAGGACTTGGCGTCGAACACCACGCAAAATCTTTCGGTCGAAGTTCATTGATGTATACCTATCGCCAGAAGTGAGAAACTTGCCATTGAGGCATGCAAGCTTCAAAGTACTGAAGGGGGTGTTCCTAGATCAACTTCTTGGATAATGAGCTGATGTCGACAAGAAGCGATCCGTCAAAGGAGGGCCTTAATGTATCCCACATCAGTGACACGGAACGGAGCAAATGATTTTGATGGAGGTGAAAACGATCTGATGATATATGGTTCAGGGTGGCGGTCATGAAAGGATGAAGGATAATGTATGGTAGTGGATGGGACACGGTTGACTTCTCTGGATGACTTCTCTTGAACATATCGGCGACACTTGTGTGATGGATTGGTAGCATTTACCCCAAAGGTGGATGGTATTGGCGAGACCATGGTGATGTGACCGGTGAATGAAACAACCCAATCCGACTCAGGCACGGAGTGGAAGTGTCATGTTCAAGAGCGACTTGCTACCAATAAAAGTTCTTTGAGTTTCTTCCCAATTTTTCCCAGTCATTTCTGACCAGTACCTCTTTATTTTTGTCAAGCTTGAGGAGGATAACATATGCTTGTTCTATAATTTTCCCTTCGGGCAAACCCATCGCTATGTTTTAACGAGCCTAGCGATAGTGAAACTTGTTCTCGTCTAAAGACAAGTTTGTCGCTATTAATGTTTTTTAACGAGTTTAACGACAAAGATAACTCGGTCCCTTTTCATTTTTAGAGAGTCTAAAAAGGTACATAGAGATAACTTCAAAGTTCCTTTTTCGTCATCTAATCCCTTAAGTCCGAAAAAGTATAAAACAATACAGAAGGGATGAGTTTTCGATAGTTTTAACGAGCCGAACAAAACAAGCGCTCGATCTTTTTGTGTAATAATCCCTCAGGTCCAAAAAGATTAAAATCTAGAGGAGGGATAGCACTTCCGGTCGTTTTAACGAGCTGGAAGGCCAAAACTCGGCAATCTTTTCATTTTTTACGAGTCAGATGAAAAGAGCTTAAAGAAGACTCGTCTTTTGAGGAACGAGTGATAAAACGGGTAGCAGCTGATTCCAGGTAAGGGTCGGAATCTTCCAATCACGGCAGTGTTACAAGGATGGCTAAGTGAAATCACTCTTCGCAGCTGTTCCTCAAAATGGGTAAACAATCAAATGGAGGTGAATGATCGGCCAATGGAAAAGTGGAGGTGACGGTGCAAACACGACCAAGGCTTTAATGGCTGATAATGTTACATTCACGGTGGTTATTTACCGGAGGGTAGTTCATTTTTTAACGAGCTTAAACGCGGATTGAAACCCTTGCTCGATTTTATGTTTATTTTTTAACGAGCATGAACTATGCGCTAAAACTGCTCGATTCCAGTCATATGATAAGAAAGTCTCATTTAAGATGCCATTTTTTATGGAGCTTGCACCTTACAAAGCTTTGCCCCGAATCCTTTCATTATGCAAGTTCGGAAACGACTAATCCTACGAGTTTAAAGGGTTAGACCTACAGGTTTAAAGGGAGGACCTAAAAATTTAAAAAATAAATAGCCGCCCCTTGCTTGCACTCCGAAAGGTTTGCATGCCCCCAGGTATAAAGTAGAGTTTCAAGGTTACCCCTCAATTTGCAGGAAAAAAATTTGTTTAACCGGGAGAGGCCTACCTCTTTCAGGTTACCAAAGATTGTCTCATTTGCGCAGCAAACAAAACACTTCTTTGGCGATGTCTATCGAGATAGACAAAGGTGAGTGACAACGAGCGCCAAACACATAACTTTGACAAAAGAATCTTATTCTAGAATAACCCTCTTCCAGCATGGGCGGGGTACAGACTAGTCATATTCTCCCGCGGAAACCTACCCTATACCCAAAGTTTTCCTGCCGAAGCAGACCAGGACGCATGCCCCCTGGGTTCCAGTCATATCCTTTCGAATCACTCGCGCTCATCGGGAGGACGGACCGTGGGTTGAGACATTTCTTGCGTGAAGAGACCATTTAGGGATGGTATATGACTATTTGCGATGCGTGATCCGGGAAATGAAAGCTGGTCCACGAGCTTGACCACTCTTCCTTCGTGCGGAAAACACATTACTCTAAAGAGTGAGGAGACGATGGCTCCCATGCAATATATATAGTCTCGTCCAAGGAGTAGGTTATAATCCAAGGGTCCTTGAATGACCATCATGTTCATTTGAACGGTCTTCCCTTTCAATGTGATAGGCACATTGGGGAGGATCCCTAAAGGTCGACTGGTTCCTTTATCGAAGCCTGATAGATTCCTCATTTCAGGCAAAAGCGCTGGTGAACCAAGCGCTTTCCAAGCAATAGAGGAAAGGATACCAACAGATGCCCCCTCATCAATGATGGTGCCAGCCATTACCATTCTGTATATTTGAACGATAATTCTGAATGGTATGCTGGCTGGCAACCGGGGTCTGCCTAGTTGGTTCCAGTCGAAGGATACAACTAGGTTGCTTGGTGGTGGGACCGAGTAGACGGCCGGATATCGCTCTGACGAACTTCCTTCCTGCGATAAAGGAATGGGTGCATTGCCCCCGTGTTCGTCGGAGTCTGTGTTGATGAAAAGAATCTGGATGGTGTCATCCTTATCCTCTTCAGTGACTGTATCATTCGAAGATAAATCCTCTGAAGGCAAGACCAGGTCAACTGCCGCCTCGACCTTTTGACTTTCATCTGGTATGGATTCAGTCGGTTTATCCTCAATGATAGATGCTTCAGCTGACCACTTGAGCGGGCCAGCTGGATTCTCAACTAACGAAGGACTTGGCAAGAGTTTTTGATATCCAGGAGGAAGTCGTAACGGTGAAACCGGACGATCTTCCAAGACTCTTTTAGCCTCGTCTAAGAAGGGACAATGGTGGAGGGCATGGTTGCCTTCACACAGTCTACAGGGAGGTCTAGCCCTCCCTTTTTGTCCTGGAACTTCACTTTCGCTAGTTGATGGTGTACTTTCAACATGGCTATCAGAGGTTGACGACACCGAATTGTGCAAACGGGGAGACCAGTCCCTTAGTATCGGAGGGATACAAGGACAATCTCTATGAAAGTGGTCTCCCTTGCATATGACACATGGCGATTTAGGCCTGGTCAGTGCTGTGTGTGGATTTTCATCAGACGAAACTTGTTTTCCCTTATTTTCCTTTGGCTCCTTCTTCTTTTTCTCTTTCTTCTTCTTTTCCTTCTTCTCCTTAGGAACTTGGTTTTTAGATTTACCAGTTCCGTCATGCGAAGAGGAAGGAAGAGAGGAAGAATTATAAGAAGTAGAAGGTTGGTGGGAAATTCTAGACTCGTCTAATTGTTGATTCGAATATTCAGGAGTAGTGGTGTTCTGAACGACATTGGTTGAGAAGAGCCAGACTGGCAGGCCAATTGTCAGTCCTAGAAGCGACAATGTGGCCATATGGGGCGCACCAACATCTCCCCAAGAGGAGAAGGGACTAGGATTTCCACCAAGGGGAATTCCTTGGTTGGTGGGCTCCATTTTCTCAACCTAAAGACCAATGCAGGAAAAAGGGGTGATTGTTCCGTTTAAAATAAATTTTAACGACGCTTAGACACAACTTGCTTTTTCAATTTTAAAGAGTCGAGAAAAAGCTAAAGATGACTCTAGTCTCCTTCGATGTTTTAACGAGCCCGAAGTGACAAATGCTCGGATGGACTTTTTCCATTATAGAGTTTGAAAAAGGCCAAAAGGAACTGCTCTGGAGTTCTAGGTAGAGGGTGTGCCAAACTTTTCGCAAAACCGCAGAATACTTTTTAAGGTACGGGCGGTCAATCTTCCTGAATGCTGTGTTCAGTGCATTGCGATCAGTAGGGCGGCCGACACGGCTTCCTATGGATAAAGGTTATATTCCTATAGGGGTCTCCAATATATATGCGATGGTACGTGGGAGCACAATCCGTACTGGCACTTATCGTCTCTCAGGAGGAATCACCCAACCATCAGTGAGGTGACCAGTGACCAGGTTTTACGACGCCGGAACACGTCTCTAGCCTAGACCTCTATGTTGTGCGTTATGTTACAAAGCGTTGTTAAGTTCATTCAATTTATTTTAGGTTGATCTTTCTTAGAAGTTTGCCTTTTTGGATCACCACGAGATGTATGATACAATTCCTAAATGCAGTCTAAAGATGATAAGCAAGCATTTATATCTTTTCAACAATGAAAATCCTAGCTACAAGGGGAAAAGAAAGACAACATCTTTTCTCAAAGAGCATAGAGCACACAGTAATGCACTTTTTCCTAAATCAACATACAAACTATCAAAACGCAAATGCACATATGCATGTATTTGTTTTCACTTTCTTAATATTGATGCCTAAAAAGAAAGTTGTTGTACAAATTCGAATTCGATTTCAAGTGAAAAACACAAACAAGTTCCTTTTTCGAAATCAAAAAGACGATTACGACACTTTATGATTTACTTGTTTCGACACTTGAAATGCATAAATTCAAACCAAAAGACAAAAGTAGAAGCTAAATCAACTGTGAACAGCAAACAAACTCACTCCTAAGATCAAAACGACACTTACGACAGGTCTAGATCTAAGGGCGACAGTATGACTAGTTTACTTTTGTAATGGGAAACTGCAAATGATGTAACAAATACACAAAGAACAAATACAGTTTCTTTATACAACTGAGGCGGAATTGAGGCAAAGAAAAGGGGTTTTCAGATAGGTACACTGACTGATAATAGGCTGCAAAAAAAAGATAAAACTGAGCAAAAGGAAGCAGGGAACCTCAGCTGCACAAGGCAAAGACTGATCAGCGCACCCTCAACACAGAGAAACTGAACTTCAGCGCAGGTAGCCTTCACGGGACCTGCGTTGAAATGCAGAACCTCTTCACAGGGTCTGCGCTAAAGTGTTGTTTCTGGGTTCTGGGTTACAGTTTGGAGTTTAATCTACAGTTTTTGGCCAGATAAAAGCTATCAATTAGGTACTATTAGAAGGATGATTTATAGGAGGACTAAGATCTATCACGAAGGGCTGTTAGAGCACTTTTGGATCAGCTATTCAAATCATAAACAGGCCCAGTGAGTGGACTAGAGTAGCTGCTCTCTACTTTGCATTTGTAGATGGCAAATGCAGTTCGATTCGGCACTCTTGAGTTTATGAAATGAATAGCAATAGAAACACAAGTAAACTAACAAGATACTATCCCCAGTGGAGTCGCCAATTTGTTGTTGGGAAAAGTATCCAATTCGGAATGCCCCTATCCCACTCTAAGAGGTGATAGTGCCTTAGCAACAAACAAGGAAAACTATCTGAGTATTCTTCTTTATGAGATGTAAATAGAGAAAGAAGGATGTAACTAACCGGTGTCTTCCGCTAGTTTTGTCGATCCAATCACTCTCTCTTTTGTTCGCTTCCCGCTGCCTGCTCTTTCACTGGTCCAGCTTCACCCAGTTCCTGCAAGATCACAAGAGAGGAAAACTACACAAAAGACATAGATTCACATTCATAACTAGTTTAGGATCAGATGTAAACTAAATATGCAAATATAACAAAACATCATTGAAATACAAGCATATAGGAGAAACTCAAATAGCTTTATTGATATGATAACAAGGTTCAAGAGGAGATACAACCAAGTGAGTCCCGATCCAGCATCTACCTCCCAGCAAAGGAATCCCTTCCTCTCCTCCAACAAAGCATAAATCACCCAATGTACTAATCTCAATCTCAAACCAACAACAATTCTCTGCAAAGTACAAAATTCCAGCCTCTTGAACCTCTGGGTGAGAGATCCATATATAAATGTAAGCAGAGAGGATGAGTCAGCTTATGTTTTGACTTGTGGCTTCTCTCTGTCAGTTCTTGCTTCCACTTGGAGGTTGAGAACCTCTTACTCATCATTTGGTCGAATTCATTGAGGCAAGTGTCATTGAGGAAGATTCTGGAAGCTTCCAGGGTCTTTCCACCTCGTTGAATGAACTTGCCATTTGTCATTTCCCGCTCAGCGCACCCTGGTAGTGCTTCTACCTGCGTTGCAGTGCACCTAGCCAGTGTAACCTCTGCATTTCAACGCAGGCAGCTAGTGGAGCCACTGAATTGATCCTGATTTGACCATTTCTAAGTTGTTTTTGGTGGAGAACTTCTGGGAGAAGCTGTCATTGGTTGACATTGTTCCTTTAGGGGTAGGAACAACTCTTTTAGGGACTTTGGATCCCTTGGATTATGGAAATCTCATGCTCAATGCTGTAAGGCACAAAAATGTCTATAACACTTCTAAACAATCTGAGGAGACTTTCTCTATATATTCCAATCCTCTTTTTGAAACAAAAGAATGTATTCCTTTACAGGTCCCAAAGTTAGTTCTTAGGACTCATTTGATGTCTTTCAGGAGATCTCCTCCTCCTTCACCTCCTACTAGTTCATCAACTCCTAAATCACCATCTTCATCGCTTACTTCTTATTCATCCTCTACATCCACACAAACGCCTCATACACTACCTAGAAAACCACATACACCTCCAATACTTCATACACCACTTGCTGTCATGGCTTTCCGACCTATTGTACATGCTAGATATGGTGCCTTAGCCTTACCTAATAACCTTGATGCATTCCCACCTAGATACTTAAAATACTTTCCCAAGTACAATGGAGAAACTGCTCCCTCAGCTTAGGACCATCTTCAAGCTTTCCTAGACTTTTCGGACAAAATGAATATTGAACAAGAAAATTTTTATATGAGATTGTTTGTACAATCACTTGAAGGAAATGTGAGGATTTGGTTTAGGCAATTACCAACAGCTACCATTAGAAATTGGGAAGACCTTACAAACATATTTAAAAATCAATCAGGTTTGAAAAAGGATCCTCTTTACTTCCTCAAAATTTGAAGATCTTGAAAGGAACTTTGATGAACCAGTATCAGATTTTATCAAAAGATTCAATAAACTCTATCACAAAATGCCTGCTGATTGTAAGCCCCCTGTAGGAGCAGCTAAGTCTAGATTTTCTAAAGCTTTTGATGATGACTTTGATGTTATGCTACGAGAGAGAACCTCAAGAACTCTTTAAGATATGAAAACAAACGCTATAGAAGTAGAAGCAAATAGGGAAGCCTCAACTTCTTTAAAAATTAAGGAAGAAAAGGCCCGAAGGAAACTCAAATGTGTTAGAGAAGCCTCTAGTTCCTGTAGGACTAAATCAAAACACTCAAAAATAGATGAAACAACATCTCTTCTTAGAAACCTATCAAATAGGATTTCAAAGATTGAGACCCAAACTGGGACAATACAACAAACAATTGCTAGACCTCAAAATCAAAAATCAAGGTCAGTATAAGAGAAATCCACCACTACAACTTTTTCAGAGACCTAGCAATGATCAACATGTTCCTACTCCTCTATTGATAGATGACCAAAAATATGATGATAATACTATGCCAATTACAGAAGATATTAATAGTATGGATTATTCTTCCAATCAAACAACCATCATTCCTCTCTCACAACAAAATCAGGTTCAAGAAGATCAAGAAGATTCACAAGTCTCTAAATATCATGCTTTCTCTGAATTTTTAATTGCAGAGTTAAACAAGAGGTATGATATTAGGCCTAGGCCTGGTCCTAGGAGACCTCCAAAGGAAACTCCAACAATTGAAGCATGTACCAAAACTGCTGAAGCTCAAACAACTCATTTTCAACCCTTAGATTAGTCAATTGATACTACCCAAATTGGTAAAAAAAAAATTGACTACATTTAATTTTGAAAAAGAATTAAAGAGGGTTAAGATCCCAATTCCACTGTTAAAACTTTCTAAAAACCTGGTTACAAAAGCCAAGTCACAAAATGGATACACAATACCTCGGTTGATGCTGAAGGTGATGTCATAAGTCTGCAAGATGAAAAAGCAGCTGTAGTTTTTGGCCCTAGTTCAGACATGATAGATGAGATAGTGCCTCCTTTCTATGTAATTCTTAAAACAAATGATCCCATGTTGTATAATTGTATGCTTGATTCAGGAGCATCACACAACCTTATGCCAAAGTCTATCATGGACCATTTGAAACTCGACATAACTAAATACTACAATGACCTATACACCTTTGATTCTAAAAGGATGACTTGTTTGGGATTGGTCAACGATCTAGTGGTCACCCTTGCCCAATTTTCAATGAAAAGTGTAGTACTTGATATTGTTGTCATAGATATCCCTTCTAAGTTTGGAATGCTCCTTTCTAGGTCTTGTTGTGCCAAATTAGGGGAACTCTACAGATGGATATATCATATGCTACTATTCCTGTTTATGGAGGAGAGAAATTATGATTATATAGAGAGGTAAGATTTGTACATACTGTTTGTAAGACTGACCAGCCAAGGAACCATCCAATTTATGCAGTAGATCAAGACTTTGGTTGTTTTCAACTCACTTCAAACCAACATAAAACTCAAGTCAAAATTGAAGAGGTAGTTGAAAGCCCTGAACCAAACCAAACTGATATTTGGAAACTGCTCTTTGATGACTCTTGCACAAAAGATGGGGCAGGAGCTGGAGTAGTTTTAATTTCACCCGAAAAGGAAAATATAACACAATCATGTAAATTAGATTTTGGAGTTACCAATAATGTTGTTGAATATGAAGCTTTCCTCTTAGGATTGCAATTAGCGAAAAGCTTAAAAGTTCTAAACTTAAGTGCTTTTATTGATTCAGAGCTTATTGTTAAGCAAGTAAGAAATTCTTGCTAGACCAAGCACCTTAGACTTAGGTCCTACCAAAATGAAGTAAGGGATTTAGTTGAAAACTTCTTTGATGCTTTCAATTTGACTCATATTCCTAGAGACCAGAATATTCATGCAGATGCCTTAGCTGTCTCTGCTATCTCTTTTAAAATTTCTTATCATACTGATGTACTCTATCAGATACAAGTCAAATATAGGCCATCTATCTGAGATAATCTGAAGCATTAGCAAATATTTGAAGATGATGAACAATTGAAATCATTTCTACAGGTAATAGATGATTTTTCATTTCTAAAAATTGATGAAGATAAATCTGAAATAAATGAAAATGCAGATGGAAATGATACTTCAAATTTTAAAACCTAAATTTCTAATCATGACATTATTCAATTATCAAATAATTTTATTCCAAAAAGGCTAATTCCTTTAGAAAGGTTTTTTGATCAAAATGATGTCCTCCAAAACTCTCAATCCATTTCTTCAGAAGATGACATAGAAGAGATTAACATTGGAACTAATGAAGATATCAAAAACATAAAATTATGTGCATCTCTAGACCCTGAGATCAAAGCTCAATATCTTAAGTTAGTGCAAAATTATAAGGATGTTTTTTCTTGGACTTATGTTGATCTAAAGACGTATGATGCTTCATTCATACAACATAAGATTCCTTTGAAACAAGAACCAAAACCCTATCAATAGAGGCTTAGAAGGAAAAATCCAGCCCTTCTACCAACTGTAGAAAGGGAGATTAAGAAAATTCTAGATGCTCAGATAATCCTCCCTCTTAGATATTCTAATTGGGTTGCAAATCTAGTTCCCATTAGAAAGAAAAATGGAGAAATAAGACTCTGTGTCGATTTTAGAAATATGAATAAAGCATCATTAAAAGATAATTATCCCTTGCCTAAAATGGATCAGGTACTTCAAATGGTTTCAGGAGCACAAAGACTTTCTATTCTTGATGGTTTTACAAGTTACAATCAAGTGATTATTGATACGATGGATAGAGAAAAGACAACCTTTACTACACCCTAGGGTACATTCATGTACGCTAGGATGCCATTTGGCTTAACCAACGCTAGAGAAACATTTCAGAGAGCTATGGACAAAGATTTTATGGGTTAGGTAAATAAATTTATGGTTATTTATCTTGATGACATAACTGTTTTTTCTAAATCTGGTCAGAAACATCTAAAGCACTTGATGAAGGTTTTTGACAGGTTTAGAAAATTTGGAATATCATTGAACCCTAAGTAGTCCTTATTTGCTGTCAAATAAGGAAACCTTTTGGGCCACATAATTTCAAAGGAGGGAGTATCAATTGATCCCAAATGAGTATCTTCCATTAAATCGTTGACCTTACCTAGAAACAAGAAGGAGATTCAAGCTTTTCTAGGCAAGATCAATTTTCTAAGGAGGTTTATTCCAAATTATGTAGAGATTGTAAAAGACATAACTGACATGCTCTGAAATGACCATGAAATGAAATGGACTTCCTCTTCTAGGCACGCATTTGAACAAATAAAAAGGGAAATCTTTGAAGCTCCCGCCTTAGCCAACCCTGGTTACACTAAGCCATTTAGTATTTTCTCTTCTTCCTCCGAAACAACCCTTGCTGTTGTTCTATTATAGAAAAATGAAAATTCCCATGACCAAACAATAGCCTTTTTTAGCAAGGTTATGAGAGATTCTGAGCTTAAGTATGACATCATTGAGAAGCAAGCCTATGCCCTCATTCAAGCCCTAAAATCATTGAGAATGTATGTCTTACATTCACCTATTATTGCTTCTATCCCTAATAGTGCTGCGAAAATTGTCCTAACTCAACCAGACACTGATGGGAAAAGAGGTAGATGGATCACTCAAATTCTAGAGTTTGATCTAACTATCAAGACTACTAAGCTAGTAAAAGGTCAAGGATTAACCAAGCTTCTAGCTAAATCCAACTGCAAAGCACTTGGAATCAATTTTGTTTTAGTGATTTAGGGAAGAATATATAAGAACTGTCCTTGCAAAAGGGGAGAATCCACAAGAACCTTCCTTTCATCCTAAAGGGGAGAATCCACAAGAACCTTCCTTTCATCCTAAAGGGGAGAATCCACAAGAACCTCTACCTTCAGAGCAGATCAGTCCTATACATATTGATGAAAAATTCTTGTTGTCAAACTGGTATCAAGATATTGTAAATTTCTTGATTCATTTTGAGTGTCTAGCATCATTCTCCAAAGCGCATTATAAAACTATTAAGTTAAAATTTGTCAAGTACTGCATTATAAATGCAAATTTATACTAGAAAGATCCACTGAATATTTTTTTATTATGTTTAATATAATTAGAAATTGAAGGAATCATTGATCAGTTTCATACACGATTTTGTGGGGGACATTATGCTTGGAGAGAAACAGCATACAAGATTATGAGGGGAGGATTTTATTGGCCCAAATTGTTCTTAAAAGTAGGGGAAATGGTCAAAGGTTGTGTTCCCTGTCAAATGTTTGATGGTAAACAAAAATTAGTAGCTCTTCCACTCGTTCCGTCAATAGTTTAATCCCCTTTTTCTCAATGGGGATTAGATTTTCTTGGAGAGATTCACCCCACTTCAAGTAATCAGCATAGATGGATCCTCACTACAAGAGACTACTTTGCTAAATGGGTGCAAGCAATTCCAGTCATAAATGCTATTGATTCAATAGTAATTAAGTGTATTAAGGAGAATATCTTATCTAGATTTGGTTGCCCAACTCAAATTGGCACTGACAATGCAACACCTTTTTCTTGCGTTAAAATGATTGAATTTTACCAGAAATATCAAATTCTGTTACATCATTCAACACCACACTACCATCAAGGTAATGGCCTTGCAGAGTCATCAAACAAAAGTCTGGTAAAGGTAATAAAAAATACTCTAGATGATCATAAGAAGAGATGGGATTCACATTTGATTTATACACTATGGGCAAATAAAATTACTCCAAAGACATGAACTAGAAAATCTCCATTTCAGTTAGTATATGGGAAAGATGCAATTTTCCCTACCAATTTGGCCCTCCCTGTTTTAAAATTCCTACAGGATTCAACAGATGAACCTGATGATTTTTCAGGAAGGATAAATCAGATTATTGAAATTAACGAAAATAGAGATGAAGTTCAATACAAATTGATGAAATATCAGAGTAAGATAAAGACCATGTTTGACAGAAGAGCCAGGGAAAGGGACTTCAAAGAAGGTGATCTAGTTCTAAGATGGGATGCCAGGAGAGAAGAGAAAGGAAAGCATGGCAAATTTGAAAATATATGGCTTGGACCTTTAGCAATTTCTGAAGTGAAAAGTAAAAACACTTTTTTGCTACAGAATATTGATGGGCTATATTCCACTTATTCTCTAAATGAAAGGTATCTCAAACACTATATTCAGTACTAAGAATTTGAAATAGTTTTCATTGTAAATACTCCAGTTTTCTTTTACTTTTCAAGATGTCAGTGTGATTTTCTTACAGTAAGGACTCCATAGCCCAAGGAGAGGGCACATGGATCTACAGGTTCTCTGCATTCTACAAGAGAAGGAGGTCCCCAGATGGAGCCAATGTTGTAGCATTTTTTGATTTTGATAAGATAGAATATTTGAAAAAATGCGAAGTTAGGATATGGACATGGAAATAGTGAATAAAATGTTAGTGAAAAATATTTTTGATGATAATATCCATATCAAAGAAAATGTTAGGTTAGATGTCCTAAAAAATGAAGACAAACATAAAATGTTAGGTTAGAAAGAAAAGAAAACAAATAAACTCTTAAAGTGAGCAAGTCTAAATGCCACTACTATGTTTCTACAAAATAATGGTTATGTGCAGCTTCTCTTAAATGCCACAACTCATGATAATAAAAAAGTTTAATCTTGACTGCTTCATACTTTAAATTTGATTTTATAGTTAGAGAATAAAGATCTGGCCAAACTATTTAATCTCAGCAGATCAGTAGTTAGGTAGAGAATAATAAGGTGCTCATCAGTTTAATCTGAGCCCTTGGAGGTTATAAGGATAGATTTAGATAGTTTACTTTTGTAAAATAAAAGAAACGAAAGGGTTTGCTAGCTTAAATGCACCCATTAAGTGAACAAAAAATAATAGGATAAGCAAAGGGTAAGTAGAGAAAAGTTGAAGATGTTTGATTATTGATTGGACAAAAGGTACATTATCATGTTTTACCATATGTTTCTATGTCCATGAGGCAATTACACAAAGAAAATGAAGGTCTACAAGGTCAATTAATTAACTTCCATCATCCTCACTAATCTCCATATTTACTAATTTCCCCTTCCCAGCTTCATACAATTCATATTCATTCATTTTTCCATAAAAACCCCTTTTCCTAAGGTCAAAATCCTTTTGCCTAGGAAAAGTGAAAGCCCCATTCTAAATCCCCTTTTACTCAAAACCCCACAAAATGTTATTTAGCTTAAGTATTCATGCATATATGTCAAAAGAAAATAACTCACAAAAAGCGTTATACTTAGTCTATTTTTCCTTCTGCTCATATTTCATATTAACACTAATTATAGTATTAAACCATTAAATTCCCCTTTCTTGTATATATTAACTCCTTTATAAAATAACCTGAAACCTTAGTTCTATAATAAAACTATCTATTTTAATATTGCATCGCAATATTGTCACATTGCAAGCCTTTCACATGCATGCTCTCTTCTCCAATTGTGATATGTGATCAACGATGGACTCAGACCCGACCAAATATATATCATAGCTCATACTGTATCACGTCCACCCCTCATCGCAAATCCCAAAAAAACCACACCATCCACCATTCCAATCTCCGATTGCGATGTGCGATGGAACCAACGCAATATATATCGCAATTCGTTGCTATTTCACTTCCGACCCTTATTGCATTCCTTTGCGATGGACCTTTCCTTCGTTAAACTGCAATCTTCGATATGTGATTAGCCTAGACCAGATATCATTATACACCGACATTCATATTATTTCAAGTCCGCCATATGTGTTTTACAAAGCTTTTCTTTGTTAAATCATTTTTTATGATTTAAACGAAGAAATAACCAAACCTCCATTTATCCCCACTAATCAAGGTTTTAACGATGATAAAGCCATTTGCTGCCATAATTTATTATTGGGACCTTCCATGCTGCATTTTCACTCCACCACTGTTCGATCACATACATCCAAATCCAACGGCCCTCGGCAAATTTCGAGTTGACTCTCTGTACGGGCTTTACCGACCCGAAAAGCAATATTCCACCGTCCTTCCTTGCTACGTGTCAGGCTCATATTGCATCAGGTGACTCCTTCCCAAAACTTCCCATGCCTTATAAGTGGTGCGATGGAAACGAAAACCACCTGCTACATAACGGCAAAATAGCCATTGTTCACTATCGTGCAATATTTCAAAAGAAAGTTGTTTTTCTTGTTTAAACGCCAAAATGACCATTTTGCTCTTTTTTACCTGTTTTACACAGCGAAGCCTCTATAACCTCTGCGACCAATTAAACCATCATTTTACCTTTCGATACGCTATGGACTCCTTCCAATAGCTTTTCAACCTCAAATAAAGCTAGTGAAGACCTTTTGTCACCTTGTTTTTCTTAACAATTTCTGTGTTTTGTAGGTAAAGATTTCTGTTCCAGGCCTACAAAGGAAAAAGCCTTTATACAGTTTTGAAGACAAATATGAAGATCTTACTATTGAAAAACACGGTAAAAACCTAAAATTCACTATAAAGATAAAAATAAACAATAAAGGTAACTCAACACAGTTATGGGATATTTACAGAGTTTAAAGAGTATTAGATTAAAGATCAAATGAGGAAATCAGCCCAGCGCAAAGGATTCAAACAATTTAGCAGCTTAAAGGGAAAAATATCAAACAGTAAAGCCAACACAACCTAAATAAAAGGGATAGCAATAAGCACTTCAATAAGTGCCCCTATCTTCTTACATGAAGATCTTTCCTTTCCTAGAATAAATATTAATCAGTTTTAGGATATTTTTTAGTTTCATTATTGTATAAATAACTCTCTTTTCGAGATGTTATGGGCTCAAAGTTCAAGATTCATTGTTCATTACTTGTTAAGTATTGACTTTTAATTCTTCTTTGAACCTGGAAGCCAACTTTGAGAGAAGCTTTTCTGGACACTTCATGTACTCAGCCTTCTAGAACCTTAATACAGAACAGAGGATTCTGAATTTGGTTTTACACAGTTTGTGTTATCCTATAAGCTTTTCCAGTTATCAATCATTATGTCTTTCTTCATATGCTTATGACTTATAGAGATATCTACGTAGGAAGAATTGTGTCTCAATTTATTCCTATAAGCTCATGAAGTGATCATCTATTAAGAGAATGAATTAATGAATTCTCTATTTAGCTAATCCCCTCTAATCAATAAATAATCAGCATCTTGCGTAAGCTTAAGTATACTACCTTGAACCTTTGGAATCTAGTTTAGAAGGTTTTCCAACTTATGATTGTTCTATTTTACAGTCCGGAAATTGTGATAATCATATTTCTTGCTGTCTTCTACTCACCACTATTTTTGATCTATATCACTGTGTAAAGCTTTATAGCAGCCCCGTGCTGAGATATTAATATAACCCAAAGGATTAATTATTTCAATTCTACATCTATCTTCATTCATTGGTCTTCCAAAATTAAAACTGAAAACCCCAAAATAATTATTTTAGATGCTCTGGCATTGATAGTTGACCTACTATTATCTCATAGGTACAATAGGTTACATTAAAAGAAAGACATAGAGAGGAAGCATACAAAGAATGGTTGAATCAACCACCTATTCAATTTCCACTACGTTGAGATTCACCAATTAGGAATGACTGCAACAATACTAGTTATTTATCATAAGTTAGCAATGGAGGCAATGAAATAGAGATTAGTATCGATGAATACTTATGGGATATGAATTCCATGGAGGAAATGTTGTTAGATTCTTTACAGAATGTTGAGCTAGGGGATGATGCTCATATCACTGATACCTTATTCGAAATCTTGAAATCCTCTTCCACCACCCCTCTCTTTTGACTTGGTGGCAAGTCAAAGTCTACTCACCTAGGGACAATGATGTTGTTGTAAAAAATTGAAAGAAAATTTTAGCATGCCGAATGCATGTTTCTTAGCAATATTGAGGTAATTGACGTACATGATCAATCAAGTTCCTTATATTTTGTCACACAATGAAAATTAAAAATGGCCCATTTTATGAATGTTAAATATTGGCATTGTATGATTATATTCACCACCAATTGTAGGTTATTCAAAGCTAGGTTTCTTTCAAGTGATAATGTCTTGCCAGATAGTTTCGAACAGGTAATGAAGTCATTGAAAATTTTGGGTGTTGAGTACATATCATATAATTCATGTATGAATGATTGTATTCTATATAGAGGAGAATATGAAATCAAAGAGATAATTCTGAAATGGTAGCATGAAAGGTACTGTAATTCAAAAAAATGGGTAAATCACATGGTCCTCCTCATAAGATATTGAGACACATGCCTATAGTCCCAAGGATTCAAATACTCTTTTGTTGCAAATAATTGGCTATGTTGGAGGTATGACATGCAACAAAATCTTTCAATTTCTTCATGTATCTTTCTAAGAATAACATCCAATGACAAGAAATGACCGCAACTAATTCAACCTCATCTACTAGGTGAATTAGAGGAAGAACCTGCAAGTCCGTGAAACTCATTGGTAGCTCCTTCTGAAACATAAAAACAATCTCATCTATATATTGACACCACCATGGAGTGCTAGCCATATGAATCTCCTTTTATGTGATCTAATGTTGATTTGTATATGAAGCTGCTTAAGGCTTATGATAAATTGCAAGTGATTAAATTCAAGTCTTTTAAGCCTCTTATTGAAAATTCATAAACACATAAACATGAATTAAAAGTTTACCTTTTGCAGAAAACATGAGACAACATCACCATAACAACAAAGACAAGATAGAAAATGATAAAGGAGTTCAATGCTTCTGGGCTACATCTCTTGGTCCATCTTCCAATTTTGGGCCTCTTTCATTATGCTCCAAAAATTAGTGCTTATATCAAGTTATAGTTCTCGTAAGGTAGATATGATAGCTCCAATGGCCTTAGAACTATCAAAAACCATTGTCTAGCCTCTTTATGCTCCCAAAACGGCCAAAAACCGATAAATTTATTCCTCTTCTCGAGTGCCCCAAATGGGGAACCAATGCACAAAACCCGGCATTATTCACACTCGGCAGGCAAAATTATAAGATAGCTAAGGGCATAATCAAGCCCTAGTCCCAAAAAATAGGGCCACATGGAAGCCATGTGACTGCATTCAGGGCTAACTTTGGGGGTTTTTGTTTGGCCCCTACTTGGTGTGCACTCTTAGTCACGTAGGTGTGCATATAACCTAGGACTAGCCCCCTCGGGATAGCTCATTTCTTTTGGCCCCCCTGACCCTTACGTATATTGTCATATGGTGGGTCATATGACCCAGGGATGGTGGTTTAGGGCTATCTCATTACCACTTTCCTTCTTTGGTCATGTGCTATGGGCATATGGTGGCCCCACAGGGCCTGGGGCTAGCACCCCATCTTCGTTTGCACTCAGACTTAGGTGTTTGGTCATGCGAATGGCTCCTCTATGTCGGTGCCATAACCTAGATCGTGGTCTGGGATAGGCTGTAGCCGTCAGCACCCTGTGCATGGTATTGTGGCGTAGGGGTGGCCATGGGCTATAGCTTAGCCCAATTCGCCCCAAAAATGTGCTTAACCCAAAGTTTAAATAAAGTATTTTTAACGTTATAAAACAAGAGATATGCATGGATTTTTGGTGCAGGATTTGGTTAGTTGGATTGTGGTCGTATCTGTCAATCAATGGAGGTGCAATTCAGCCCTTAAAAAAATTTAGGCACCCTAAGGAGGCTACGTGGCAGCCATTGCTTGGCCCACATGGTGCTCCCTGATTGGCCACCTCACCAAATTCTTAAACCAATAAAATATCACCATACTGCTTCCAACCCTGTTGTGCCAAGTTTCAAAAGCTGATTAGTCCTTTGTGTAGTCACTTCCGTCTTAGTAGGCCTAGTTAGTTTTATGGACTCCTGACTGGGAAATCCTACAAACTCGCTTTTTGTAATGCTAGTTGTTTCCACAAATGAACAAATTCACTTTCAGGAGCATACAATGTCCATTTTTCATGCAATGAATTTTGTCAGATTCAAAACAATGAGATCTATGTGGTTGTTTTATTTTAGAACCAATCCAACAACTTTGATTTTTGAGCATAAAATTGATCCACTGGATCATTCATCCCCACTAGAAGCTTTTGGACCTCAGAAATCTCACTGAAAAATTAGATGAGGGTATATTTCCCTGACCCTTCCATTCTCAACCCACTGGAATTTTCTTGAATTTAACAGTTTCAGCTTTCATGAAAACAAATCATTTTCCATGATTTTGGAGACCTTCTCTTGTTGTTGTATATACCATCTTGTTGCAATTTCCCAGAATATGTAGAACATCATACTGTACTTGAAGGAACAAACACATTTCCTTCTCGGTTTTCAATTAAAGGAAACTTAAACAACTTCAAATTCTTCTCACTTTGAACATTGTCAACATGACATTGCTTGACATGCCTAGCCTTGTGCTTGGCTAAACTCTTAACCAGATGAGATCGCCATCACCATGCATCATCTCTTTTCCAAGCCAATACTTTTTGAAACCTAGAAGAAGAAATTTTGGAACCAATTCCCTCTTTATCAAATTGCTTTGGCACTTTCTCTTTGACCTTCACACTATTTAGCACTGGCATCTTGTTGACATCACTATTCAACAATGATATATGTTGCTACAATTTTACCTCATATAGTTTACCTATTTTAGGAGGCAGCATGTTAGATTCCTAAAACATCTGATCAGACCCATTAGCAACATCAATGAAATCATATTTTACATTTGACATATCTACTTGGAAGGCCTCATTCACAACATCTTGATGCTTGAACATTAACAAAGAAAAGTTATGACTAGAATTCACAATTCTCTTCATTTCTTTAGCATCCATAACAGACAAACTCATGTTCTTATGATGCACTCTAACTATGTACTCAGTCCCATTCCTGAATAAGTGAGACTTATTCTCATGGTGATGAAATATTTCTCTCCTATCATAAAGATATGGGCTTCCCAAACCGATACCAGAAATTTCAAGCGAACTATATCAATTTCAACTTCATCAAGAAACTTTGCAGTGATTGCAAATCTAAGTATGAACCTCCTTGTCACATGCAAATATGAATTCTTACATATCCAACATAAAGGATAAGGTCTTGGATGTGGAAATGTTTATAGATTTAACTTCTTAACTATGTCTTCAGAAATAAGATTTTCTTGTGAACCACTGTCAAATAGTGTGTCAATTTTGGTATGCTTTGAAATAAATCTAACATGGAAAAGCTCAATTCTTGTTCCTTCATTTTTAGTATCATTAGGACAACTTGAAGAACTATAAATTTATATGTTCTTACCTTTCAAATCCATCACTGTGATTTTTGTTTCATCTTCGGAATCAGAACCTAAATCATGTTCTATAATTGCAGCGGTTTTCTCCTTCTCCTTGTTTTTAAGCTTGTTGGGTCTCATCTCTAGATGAAGTTTCCAACAATGATCTTCATCATGGCCATATTTAAAATAGCATTTGCATATGTTTTTTTGTTTATCCATCTTTATGGAAGCATTCTTCTTCTATTTTCCCTTAAACTTACCCTTTCCTTTTTCTCCAAATTCAAATGAACCCTCACTTTTCTCACATGAAACATGTTTTTCTCTTGCTTCTAGATGTGTCACCTGTACACAAACTTCATCTAAATTTTTGGGGTTAAACATAAGAATTGTGTGTCTTAGGTAATTAAGAAAACCTTCAATATATTTTAACAAAGTTTCTTGAGATGTCAAATCTACGCCCAATATTAGCGCTCTTCTCCTAAACTCTTAAGTATAGTTTTGTACACTTTGTCCTTTTCCTTGCCTAAGGTTTTTCCAATCCATTATAGATTTATGTATGTATGCTAATGAATAAAATTGTCTTTTCAATGTATAAACAAATTAATTTTGAGAGTTTTAGACCTTACCATGTTTCTTCATGTTCTCTTGAGTTTTCGCTTCCCACCAAATAAAAGCTGCACTTTCCAATCTTAGTGAAGCAAGCTGAATATTGGTGTCATCATCCTTGATCCTTTATATCTTGTAATACACTTTAGGTTGGCATACCCAATTATCTAGTGTTTCATAATTTACCTCTCCATCATACATAGGAAAATCAAAATATATGTCAAGTTTCAAAATGGAGTTTTACCATGTGCCTATGGAGAATGTGGATGTTTTTGTGAAGGGGTTCTTGTGGAAGATGAATATGGTGAATATGGTGGTGAGGATGGAGGTAAAGATTATGGTGGTGTCAAAGGTGGTTTGTCACCATTCCAGTTTGGAGGCTTATCCTTGTCTCCTCCTTTTCCTCCTAAAGAACCCTCTTCCTTTGGAGTCTTGGAGCTCTCACCTTGTAATTTTGTGTTTCTCTCTTCATAGAGAACTTTCACCATTTGGGTCATGTCAAAGATTTTTTTTCTAAAATCCTTCTCATCCTTTGACATATTATTAGGCCCTCCATCATGTGACATGCTTGTTGAAGCTTTAGGTACAATTTGAGCTAAAATTTGTTGTGGAGATTGTGGCAAATGTTCTCTCCTTGTCCTTGTCCCAACTTGAGGACCTGCAACCACAAGATTTTCTTCTCATCTCTTGAGCATCAACCTTGTAAGGATTAGAAACACTTGAAAACAAACTAAACCCTAACAGTAATAAAGAACCTAATCTCTGATACCAAACTCATCTTTATATGAAACTGCTTGAGGATGATGATAATTTTGAAGTGATTAAATTACAATCTTTTAAGCCTCTTATGTCAAATTCATAAACACATAAACATGAATTAAAAGTTAATTTTTTTTTAAAAACATGAGACAACATCACCAAAACAGAAAAAACAAGACAACAAATGATAAAGGATTTCACTCCTCCTGGCTACATCTCGTGGTCCAACTTCCAATGTTGGGCCTCATTCATTATGCTCAAAACATTAGTGTTTATATCAAGTTAGAATGCTCAAAATGTAGATAATATAGCTCAAATTTATTTAGAACTATCAAAAACCCCTCTGTAGCCTCGTTTTGCTCCCAAAAATGAAAAAAACTAATAAATATATGTTTCTTCTCTCTTTCCCCTAGTTCTATGACTAACCAACCTACAATTTCCTAAACCATGGCTTGAGTGCCCCAAATGCAGAACCAACGCACAAAATGTGGCACTATTCCCACTCGACGGTTGAAATTGTAGGTCAATTTAGGGTGCCATTAAGTAACAGTCATAAAAAATATGACCATGTGACTGCATTGAGGGCCAAATTTTGGGGCTTCTGTCCAAACCCTACTAGAGTACACCCTTGGTCATGTTGCTACGCATATGACCTGGGGTTGGCCCCCTTGGGATGGCTCCTTTGTGCTAGCTCCTCCGACCCTTCTCTTGATGGTCATATGGCATGCCATATGACATAGGGATGACACTTAAGGGTTCCCCATTACCACTTTTCTCGGTTGGTCATGTGGTCTAGGCATATGACAGCCCCATAGGGCTATGGCCTAGCACCCAATCTTTGTTTGTGCTCGAACTTACGCATTTGTCCATGTGAATAACTCTGTTGTATGGTTGTCACAACCTTGACCATGGGCTAGGCTAGGCCCTAGCCCTCCTCCCCCCACCTATGGTCGTATGGCGCAGGGGCAACCAGGGTCTAGGGCTTAGCCCAATGCCCCCCCAAAAATGCACTTAACCCAAAGTTTAAATAAAATTTTGTTCACGTTATAAAATAAGAGATATGGGTGGATTGTTGGTGCAGGCTTAGATTGGTTGGCTTGTGACCGTAAGTTCAAATCAGTGGGGATGAAATTCGGCTCATAACAATATTTTGGCCACCCTGAGGCCACGTGGTAGCCACTAGTTGACCCATGTGGTGCTCCCTCATTGGCCATCTCACCAAATGCTTAAACTAATAAAATCTTGCTATAATGGGTCCAACCCCATTGTGGCGAGTGTGAAAAGGTGTTTGGTCCTCTACCAACTCACTGCCCTGTCAGTAGGCCAAGTCAACTATATGAACTACTAACTGGGCAATCCTACAAACTACCTTTTTGAAATTTTAGTTGTTTCGACAAATTAACAGATCATGTTTCAAGGAGAATATCGCATCTATTTTCACAAAATGAATTATGCAAGATTCAGAATGATGAGATCTACACAGTTATTCTAGTTTTGAGCCATTCTAGCAAATTTGAATTTTGAGCATAAAATTGATCCACCAGATACAATGTACAAATACATATATTTTATATATACCATGTCATAGGTCTTGGGGGAATTCATGGTTCACACACCCATGCATAAGTAGAGGATAATGAAATTGCACAATAGATAGTACATTATACAAAAAAATAAGCCGCAAGGGATAACTCAGTTGGTCGAGTTACTTTTGCTAAATACCTCGCTTATGGGTAGGCCACGGGGTCAAATCTCCTCGACGCCCTTGGGGTTAGGCCCTTCAGGTTGATCTACCTAGATTTCTTCGTGGATGTAGTGTCCACTCAATGTTCATGAACCACCCTTAAAAAAAAAGTACATTATATGAAAAATAACTATAAAATACAGCTATACATAAAAATATAAAAAATAATAAAATAATGCTTTTGACATACACAATGTTAGAAGGTTCAAATTGTCATGTGATTTCAACCCCGACAAATGATCTTCCACAGTGAAGCAACATCACAGTGAAGACCCATATAAAGAAGGCACCCTCACACTCATTATAACTTCCTTCTCCAAAGAAAGATAATCTTTCTTTAAAAACCAGTGGACATCACCTTCTTTGAAAGACCAAGAGGTACCAACGTCTATTGTAGTTTCTTGTCTTGGTCAATGTTTCTTTTTAGTTTTTGAAGAAACAAGATCTCTCCTAACATCC
The DNA here is from genome assembly GCA_031772625.1 of Pinus tabuliformis. Taxonomy (NCBI): domain Eukaryota; kingdom Viridiplantae; phylum Streptophyta; class Pinopsida; order Pinales; family Pinaceae; genus Pinus; species Pinus tabuliformis. The sequence goes on along the minus strand of CM062805.1, from coordinate 353,112,391 downwards.
AATGTGCCACTTAGTTTCGATGATATGTGCCTCCATAAAGAACATGAATTTTTTTAAATATATGCATGGGATCTGGTAAGTGGGCAATCTTAAGATGCTCCAAATATGGGAGCTCATAAAAGACAAATTTCCTTTTCATCCAAATGGGAAATTTCTAAAAATAAGTGTCGAAGAATTATGGGTCGTCAAACATAGGTTCCTCATTTGAATCGAACATTTTTACTAACTCCTTCTCGTTCAGTCTCTCATATTCTCTAAGACATGTAACTCGTGTCATCATTGCAAGCCTTTGGGTTCTCTGTGGTTTACCAATGAAAGTGTATGTTTCTCTTCTGTAAGGCGTTCTTCCGGGAGGAATACCATGGAGAAGCCATACATTGGATTTCATAGGTGGTCGGGCCACCTAGTCTTCAGAAAAGGTCCAAAACATTTACATCCATGATACCCTTTTGTTACAAGACCTGCAAAATTATTGTATATAATTTGACACATTAGCAACCATGAAGATATGAACATCTGCAATGAATTAAATTAATATGTGGAACAATATTATTACTAAATAAATCAATAACAATGTAATTTACTAGAGAAAACTCTTAATCCTAGCTAATCATGTATGGTGTAGGTGCATATGCCATATAACATAAAACTCCTCTCTGTTGTGATGGGTCTTGATACATCATACACATGTATCCCTTCCCAGAATTCCTTCAATTCATCTACCAATGGTTGTAAGTAGACATCTATATTCTTCAATTATCTTCTTCTAGGGAGTATGACAACTAACATAAGATGTTCGCTTTTCATGGAAAACCATGGGGGGGTATTCTTATTGATCACTAGTATAGCCCAAATAGAATTGTTGGTATTTTGGAGGGAATATGGCTTGACACCATCCATGGATATGCTAATTTGTAGAATTCATACTTCATCCTTGAATTTTTCAGGCCATGTATCCTCTATAAGCTTTATGGCTATTGAATATGTTGGGATTCACATAACTCTTGACTCACCTCAATGTGAGGCATGCCATCCATACAACATAGCTAAATCTTTGCAATGAAAGAGTCCTTGAATCCTTACGATTATAGACATGCACCTAAATATCTTATTAGGAGGACCATGTCATTTACCATTTTTTTTTAATTATGGTACCTATTATGCCCACATTTCAAACATATCTCTTTTTCTGCACATTCTCCTCTATATAGAATACAATCATTCAGACATGCATGATATGATATGTACTCAACACCCAACATTTTCAACAACTGCTTTGTCCCTTTGCAACTACCCGACAAGAAATTATCACTTAGAAGAACCTTACCTTTAAATGTCCTACAGTTGGTGAGGAATATAATTTTATAATGTCAATATTTAACATTCATAAAATCTACCATTTTTAATTTTATTGTGTGACAAAATATAAGGAACTTGATCAATCATGCAAGGCAATTACCTAAATGTTTCCAAGAAACATGCATTTAATATGCCAAATGTTTCTTTCATGTTGTATAACAACATCATTATCCCGAGTGAATAGACTTTGACTTGCCGCCAGGTCCAAAGAGAGGGGTGGTGGAAGCAGATTTCAGACTTTCGAATAAGGTATTAGTTATATGAGCATCATCTCTTATCTCATCATTTCAGAATGCATCTAACAACATTTCCTCCATGGCAGTCATATCTCATAAACAATTATCCATACCAATATTTATTTGATTGTCTCCATTGCCAACTTGTGATGAATAACTATTGTTGTCGTAGTCATTCCTAATTGGTGAATCTCGACGTAGTTGGACTTGAATAGGTGGTTGATTCAACAATTCCTTGTATGATTCCTCTCAAAGTATTTCTCTTAATGCATCCTTCTCTCGAGTTGAGATTGTAGTGGGGTGCACCAGAGGATGATAGGTTGGTCACTCTTCATCACGAGAATCCTAATTTAAAAAAATATTGAACATTATCAGCAGAGTATCAATGATATTAGTAGGCACGCCAATGCAATTAGTTTATTGAAATTACATTATACCAAACAATTATCACCATCGTTGATCTACGATTGTGACTATAAGATGCCATGTTCCAATTGGTAGGATAAAGAAAATCTCCATTTTCATCTACCAACTTCTTGCGATATGTTGCTCCTAATAAGATATTTTGATGCTTTTGAAAATATGGAGTAATATTTTATGCATCTGAATTTGATTTGGAATCAAGTTCCTACAAATTTGGATACATTTTTATTCAAATTGACATGTTTAAAAAAAGAAATTTAAATATTTGAAATATAAGTAAAATCTGAACTTACTGGAGATGGAAAGGGGGAACTCCATGAAGGACTTTGATCAGCAATATGGAATAAGGTGTAATTTAAAGAATTTTCCATTTGATATTAATGAGATGTTTGTCCCTGCATTTGAAAATAATTAGAAGTAAAAGTTTGTGCACATATCTAAAATTAATCTCGACAAGCATATAACCACAATCTGAATTTCAATATAGTTTTCAAACCATTTTTCAAGAATAAGGAAAATTTAAGTGGAAAATATACACTATGAACTACTCTAATTCATGTGGATGCATTCTAAAGGATAATTTGAGATTAATATGTGATTTTGTCGAAAATTAAAATTTCAAATAGATTTTAAACCAAACCAGTGCACTTATCAGAACAAAGTGCGCTAATGCATTTAAAACATTAACAGCTTAGGGGAATTGAAATAATACCCACACCAATTTTTGGCATTTTGAAAAAAATATGTTATCATATTAGTGATCTTCTACAAAGATGCAGTGATTCTTTTAAAAAAAGAACAACACCGCTACGCATATGTTTCTTGATTTTAAAAAGTAAAAAAAAAAATTAAGAACCATAGTGCTTTTATAACAATTAGAGAACTGATGACGTGATGGTTTCATAGGTTTGCGACTATTTTCTCCTCACTGTGGTGAGGGTAGGCCCTACTTCTACTCCCTATCTTGATACATGGTGAGGCATTTTCCCTATGAGGCATCCTGTTTGCGAAGAGAACACCCCTCTTGCACCTATGATTGTAGAGGAACGACTTCTGATTTGAGGAAAGGTTTGTAATCTCATTGAGGATCTATGCCGAGACACTCCACCTCACAAATTCCTACCTACATTTGCTGAGTGGCCTGGAGAATACCAAGCAGTGGTGAACACGGTGATTTGTATTTTTTTTTGGGCTGATGGATTACAAAATCCCCAATGTTATAATTGCGACCACCTTCCTTCCCACCTGCAGCGCACAATATCGTGAGGAACCCAGATCCACTAGGTGCAAATCTAATCAATATAGACCAAAGAGTGTGGTAGATCCCCACAAGGGAATATTAAGAAGGATAAATGAGCCGATGTAAACATGGCATAACGGATCCCATGATTTTCAATAGAGAAGGAGTTTTAGAATCAACACTCATTCAAGATATGAATTTTTTACCCTAAATTCATACTCAACTCCCCCAATAGTGAGACTACCAGATCAATGTAGGGGTTGTACAAATCCATTTGTCCTTTTCACTCTACTTCAATTCTGGGAACACAGTCCTAGGGAAGCAATACACACACATCATCCCGGGAAAGTGAATCACTCATGGCAATGGGAGTTGTATTGCCTTGGAGATGCACATAGCACTAGATTTTGGGAGATGCAGGCCAAAGTAGACAATGATCATGATCTTCAACAAGCAACAAGGGTTGGACGATAATGCTTCTCTGCAGCGAACAATCCACAGCAGGATCTTGAAGATCACATGACAGAACCATTTGAAGGATTTATGATCAGTCTCTTTATCAAATCTCTTGTAGGGAAATTTGTCTGTTTAAAGATCGGGTGTTGGGAGGAGATAAAAATCGTCAAACAAATGATTCAAGAAAAAATGGGTATATTAGCTAGTCTACAACTCCTCATTTATGCAGGGAAAACATTACAGGATGAATACAAGCTATGGATTATAACATCAAATGTGACCTAACCATCTTCCTTAATACAATACTTCTAGGAGGTTGTCTGGGGACAAGCTCTAAGGACCAAGTACTTTCAAAGGTGTAGTTAAAGGGAATATGGAGACTCAAAAACAATCAAAACAACAAACCACTACTCATGGTCCCTACATTGTGGAGAAGATGACATAGATCCTAGCTTTAACAATTACTCTACCATAGGTAAATGATATGCATGATAAACTTTTATCTAAAGCTGTGGTATGTAGATTTAATGGGTTCTATCCAAAACCATAAGCCGTATGAAATTGGATTATTTCCACATGGATAGAAAACTGTGACATACATCTATTCTCAAAATGTTTCATCATTGTCAAGTTCAACATGGGTAAATACAAGGAATATGTTTTACACGAAGGACTATCATTTTGGGGTAACACAAGTCTCTTCATGACATCGTGGTTTCTATATTTTGACACAGATACCATGGTGGTTTCCAAAATACCAATGTGGGTAAGATTATAAAACCTACCTTTTCATTTTTGGCAATATAAAGTAGATGCATATCATCTTACTAAATATGTCTTCAACTTTTCCAGAATATTTGTGGAGGTAGACCTTATTAAAGGATTACTAGACTGCATATTTTTGCACCACAATAATCATCAATGGTCCCATCCCCTTGACTATGAGAATATGACCTTGAAATGTCGTATATGTCTTGAAACTGATCATCTTCAAAGTACCTGCCCACAAAACAAAAAAGAAAGAAAAAAAGGACAACCACAAAATACAAAATGATGGAATTTTTCTGACACACAGGTAGCTGAAATAGAAGAAGAAGAAACCACAAATGACAAAGCTGAAAATTCCTCGGATAGCATGCAAAAATACATGTCAAAACTCAACTCAACAATAGTTTCAATACCTTCTGAACAACAACAATAGATTGTGATGACTACCTTCAACAAAGAACAAATTGGTACCAAACGTACTCATACACCAGATGGATTGGACTCAAATAAAGAAGTCCCCTCAAATATAAACGAGTCTCAAAATACCATTGTATCATCCACACCTAACTCTAGTGTTTGGTGAAAAATGGAAAAAAATGGTACGAAAGGGTATAATAGGGTAACTCTCTAACAATTTTCTTATTGATCTTGGTCAACAAGATCCATTATTATCCATATGCTTTGAGCATCTACTATATGTAATTTCGTTCACTCTTTCTGAATAAAATTATGATTTTTACATGGTAAAAAAAATTAGAGCACTGTTCCTTTTAAAATGAAATCATATCGCTCAGTTAAAAAATTAATCGTACCATTTCAGGATTTCGAAAATAAACAAAAATTATATCGTGTCAGTGTGTTAAAAAACTTTGTCGCCTTGGAAATATTGCTACAAGGTGCGCTTGACTATCAAACTCACCGATGTGTGGAGAAATTGAAAAAAAAGGTTTTAATTTGTTTTATCTTTTTAAATATTAAAAAACGAGTGACATTTGATTTTTTGAAATCTAATTTCATAAAGTCCTTTAAATAGTAAAATGTTATTCACCATTTCATTATTTTACCCAAAATTTCAAGTGAGTAATTTGCAAAAGAGACCTACTAGGGGCATTGTTCAGGGGCATAATACTTTGGAGTAGTATAACTATTTAGAAGATCATAAGTTGAAAGGTATGGTGATTCAGTCAAAAAACTACATAGTGAAAATTTAAATTTTATTTTTTGTCTTGCTAATAAAAAAATTTACAATTTATGTTAGGGTTTAATTAAAAGAGATGACATTTGCAACAGAGACATACTGAAAGTACTATTGAGCTGCAAAATATTTTGGATTGCCCAAACAATCATATGTTGAAAGGAATGGTGATTCACTCAAAACCATAGATAGGAAAAATCTTATATTTTACTCTTAAAATATTTTATAATTTCTATTAGATTTATTCAAAATTCAGAAAAGTAAAATTATTAACCCCGTATAAAAAAAATTACTATAGATTTTACCAGCAAAATTTTTGACAAGTTTGTTTTTTATTTAAATTTAATTAAAATTCAGGAAAAACACAATACTTACCTTAAACCCTTTTCTTCTAGCAAAATTTTAGCTTAGGGTTTAACTTCCTCCACCACTTCACAATTAGTTTTTTTTAATTTAGGTATTTTATATTTAATGGGTTTGTGTACCTACTATCTATAGGGAATTTGACATGTAAATTAGGGGAATCAATTATTGAATTAGATCCAAACCTTATCGATCATCTCCATTTTTTTTAAACAATTATATGTTCTGTGGTGTACCCTCTGTAATATAATGTACTCATTCTCCATTTTCAATACAACACACCGACATATTAGAACACTCTTTATTCTATCTAATCTATTAAACATTGCTCTTGGTGTAATCTAACGCACCAGTGCGCCTCTTCCAAATATTGTCGTTAAATCATACTAGTGTGTTTATCCTTACAAATCACACTGTAATAATTTAAACACACAATGTTGAACAATAAATCACTATGTGTGTTTAATTTTGTAAACGCACCGGTGCATTTATTTAGATGAATGCACCGATTACCAGAGATTTTTTTGCTAAAAAAATTATTCGATTATTTGTGAAATATATTTAATGACTTCTATATTGAATGTTACAGGTCGTATATTGATAAAAATTGTCTCTGAAAGTCTCAATTAAGAAAAATAATGATTGGCACAATAATAACACATAAAAAAAAGTTGAGAAGGCAAGTTATTTGTAAATTACTTACAAAATTAATATGTTTGAGCTATATGTAATTTTAACTCATATGTACTTATTGGTGTGTGTCATGCAGAGATGAAAAATGAACAAGGTCAATGAGATTATTTCTAATCTATGTGTATAAGTGTGTATAAGCTTGATAGAAAAATTGCAAAATGATGAACCAGGTGAATGAAAAAATACTATTCAATATGATTTTTTTTCAAATTTCGTTAATATTATACGTAAGAATATTAGATAACATGTTTGAAACAATATATTAATTCATATATATTTAATGTTCTACAGGAAGCAATGACGAAGGAAAAGATCAATGTCCTTCTAAGAAAATAAAAATTATAGAACAACTAAATGGCGATGAATTGGTCCATAGCTCATCTAGAGTGGTGTTGTAGGTTAATGACAGGGGGGATTTTTTTTACAGAAAAATGAATCCAATTATTCTAAGAACCAAATTACATATAAAATTTAGGAACCATTTCAAGAGTAGTGGTCAATGAGACAGGTTAAACTTGCAATAGCAAAAACATACAACAACAAAAAAGAATCATTCAAAAGGAAATATTCATAATTGTATAAAATGATTTTCTAGATTTATAGGTATATATTACTACAAACATTAATTTATTAATATCTATCTTGTTATATTTACTTTTCATATATCATTATAAAAATATTTTATTGCTTTTTTCACGAAGATGATAAAAAATCCAAATAATCAACGTGCTAATATGTGAAACATACTTGTAGGAATGTCCAGAAAAGTGTATAAGGTTATGGTCAAAGAAATGGACATAATTGCATCATAGGAGCAGCCATATCAACAACAATGTTCTTCAAATGTATGTATCATGATTGACTTTGTGCATATAAAAAATATTTTAGCATAAAATATTAATTTTCAAGTATTTTCTTGTAAAAAAATTAAACAAGATGGAACTCATTGAACACATAAAACAAGGTGACAAGGAAGAAAAAGGTTAATTTCAAAGTTTATAAGTGATTGTTAATATTTCCTTATAATAACTCAAGGTTTAATTTTTTTTATATTTTAATTTTTTTTTATTGAAACCATCCTTGAATGTCTTCAAATACGTGCTAACATACAAAGAAAGTCCACCATAGGAATTGATTGACATTGGGTTAAATAAGGGTTGTAAGTATATATTGGCATATGATAATTTAAGTGTGGAGTTTTTAAGTATATATGTTGTTTTACTTCTCTAAGTTTATAATTAATAGAACAAAAAATTATTTATATTAAATCTATTATTTATAATGGAGTTTAAAACATGCAGGAAACAAAGTATGGAACTATGCGAGAAAAATGCTTGTTGCAACAAGGCATGAGACTTAGTTTTGAAACCATGTGCACAATTTATGAGTCACTTATTGCTATGGTACATTTCTATTAGATTTACATTGTTGTATATTATTTATTTCAATTTTCATTATTTCACCAATGTAGATACACACTTTGCACTTTATTTTTATGTTTGCAGATGGAACTACAAGATCAAGGCGATGAAAACAATCAATCCAATTAGAAAAATATTCCTCCAAATAACCCAATTCATGGAAGTAGCTCAAGCAATGATAACATTTCCAACAAAGAATGATGATCGATTTGGATATCAATGAAACCTTTTGTATTTTTTGAAATAATTGTCTATGAAAATTAGACATTTTTTTTAATGTAATGGAAATAGTGTCCGAATTGAAAGATAAGGGGTTATCAATAACAATCCCATTTTGTATGATAAAGAATCTCTTATTGATATATAATAAAATGCGCTTTAATTTTTCTATTGTGTTATCCAATATTGTTGTGAAATGTTACATTGTTAATTAAACATATTGATGTTTAAGGGTGAAAATATGAACTTGGGTTTCACTTTTGTCCCCTTTTTGAGAAACAAATATCATTGTTAGAAGTTATTCAGCTTTCAGCAAGCTAAAGTAATTTTTCTATTTATAATTTCATTTTATAGTGAAAAGAAAACTTATCAGAAATATTATTGGTTTTATATTGCTTATTTTTTAGAACTTTTTATTCATATTTGATATTTCAACATAGCAATTATTTGACTCTTTGGTCTTTAAAAATCAAGGGGTTCATAAAAATCGATGTTTTATTATCCCAGTTTATTCTTTGTTAACATTGCATTTTAAAAAAAAATATATGTGTTACAACAATCTAGAGAGACTCTACTTTAGTATGCCTATATTTACGAAACCAACATATGCACATCGTAATTACTAGAATTTTTTGAATTGAACCAATATGGAAACACTACAGATTTTGAAGATGTTTAACATAGCAACGTGTTTCTCAACATATTAGTTAAAAACAAAAAATATAGAAACTACCCATTAAAGAAGACAGACCAATGTAATGCACCATCAACTTTCCATATTTTTTCGCAACGTATTTTGGAATATATATAGAATTTTGATTTCACTGAATCACAATGACCTCCAAAAATATTTTTAACACATTTAACTAGGAAATTAGTTAAAATTAACAAATATCTATGGAATTCCATAAAATTTATATCTACTGAAAGTATATTCAGTTATGAAAATGTTGGTATTGGTTCCAGAAGTAAATTCACCATATTTGATGGAGTTTAACCATTCTGAACTTGGAGAAAGGTGAACAAAGCCAAATTGTTGCACAAGTGTAAGTTTTTAGCCAAAAAAAAATGAAAAGAATTGGTCAAAATTTCTTTTCTCCACTAATGGATGTCAAAATTAATGGAAATTTTTTTTCGGCTAAATATTTAAAAAAATTTGGCCACAAAACCTATCCATATTTTTTGTCATCCATGAAATTGAAATGGTGCAACGCACCAATATATTTGTTTCAGCTTAATGCTATAAATAAACTTAACCGAAACATCATTTTCACACTCACATTATTCATTTGTAGCTTTTGAATACCAAACTTATTTGAATCTAATTTTTGGATAGAATTCGTTTTCAGGTCGGACTATTAAACTGAGTTTTTTGGTTGAATTATGAAAGTGAGTATTTTGAGCTAAATTTTAAAAGTGACTGTTTTTCTCTAGATTTTGAAAGTGAATTTTTTTGGCTAGATTTTGAAAGTAACTTTCTTGGGCTTCATTTTCAAAATCTACATAGATTGAATTATCATGGAGAATAAAATAAGTTGTTCAAGAAAATATGATTGAATTAGAGACATTGAGGCTTGTAGAGAAGACTTGAGAAACTATAACAAAAGAAAGAAGTAAGAACGCTTCAATATTGAAAGGGAAATCAATCTCAACAAGAAGTGAAACTAGATATGTAAATGTAGATATTATAAATGATATTTAAAATTTAATAGTGTATTGTGGAATTTAACTTTTATTTGATGAACTAATTTGAAAAATATTTTGCAATGTAAATAGAGAGAGATTTTCCTTGTAACATTGATAAGAAGATTGAAAATATTGTACGACAAAGTGAAGAAGAAAATGAACCACTGATTAATGATGTTGTTGAAGATGTTGAGAGAGATTCAAGTGAAGAATTTGAACCACCCATAGGTATGTATATATATAATGTATTATTGAAATTATGCATATTTATCCCACGGGATTCACTGGGGGATCAATACCATAAAATGTGGGTTCATAATGGGGGATATATATTGAGGAAAAAATGATATAATATATTTAGCATATATTAGGGGGTAAAGGGCTTTTATATTGGTAGTTAGAAAAAATGGAGCTCAAATTTAATAAAAATATATAAAGGGGTACAAAAAATGTTAATGAAACAATAAATGCCTAAAATATATGGTGAAAGTAGAGGTTTTTTTAAATTGAGAAGTTGTATTGGGTTTGTGTTTGTAGGTGGTTAAATAACGCTATTTTTAGAGGTATTTTCCAATATATAGTAAAAAAGGGTATCTTTTAGTATGTCACAAATCCTTGTGATATGTCAGAGGTTCATTGAGTGAATCCCCTGTGATATTTATTAGTTTTAATTTCATTAACTCTATTTTTTAATTTAATTATTTAATTTAACTTTATAATCATTTACATTAAATTCTCATATGTACAGATGAAACCAATATCAATGATGAGATGTTATAAAATGTCGACACTAGCACATATGGAGATAAAAAAGTTGACCATGTTATAGGATATCTTGTTAAGCTCATTATTGATAAGTTCTTGAAAGATGAAAATGTGACCATTCAATCTATAATTTTGAGATGTCTCCTAACATCAAATAAATTAAAATAATTTACAACACTATTGGGGATTTCAAAATCACTAAAAGATAAAATGTTGAAGGAGAATGTGATTCAAAATATAAATAGTTCTCTAAAATCAATTAGAACATCTAGAAATAAAAGTGATCTAGATGCACATAGAGTAATGCAAATAGTAGTGGTTCGATCATGATGGGTCCAGCCCAACACTGTTCGGACTTTAGGAAATTAAAATGATTTTTTGGTGATTATATGATTGGGTGGATATTTGGTTGTGATTACATGTGTGAGGTGTACACCATCGGATATTTTGGAATTGTGTTAGGTGGCATTCAATTACACAATTAAGTCTGAGTACTTGCCTCGGGTCATGTTTTCCTGCTCCTTGTTGTGCCAAAAATCTTTGTTCATCATTCACTTGGTCATTTATCGTTGGGATTTCCGAGGGTTTGGTTTGCTGTGCTCTGCGAGTTTGAGTATGCAGCTTTGCTGCAAGTTCTGGGCGCGCCTCTTGGTGACTTCTGTACTGGTTCCTTTATGCATGCATGGTTTTTCCCTAGCCTGTTTCATTAGGCAGGTGTGGTTTTTCCTGTCGTCATCTAGGTAAGTGGTTCTCTGTTATTGTTTGTTTTCCTGTTGTGGGCTCAATAAGTTGTCGTGTTCCGAGTTATGTGTTGGTATTTCATATTATTGTTGGCAACTCAGTGGTTGGCTTGCATCAAGGCTCAAATCGATGGCGTCCTTCCGTCCTTGGCTTCACATGCAGGTAGCCCTCTTTCCTTGACTTAATTTGTGGTTTTCTTTCCTCAGCTTCTAACCTTCTCTGGTTCTTCGTCTCCACAGTTAGTCGAAACCTGTGGGTGGAAAGTTTATCCTCGGTTCTCACTGCAATTCCTCAGGTAAGTTGAATACAATTTCTGTTATTTGTTTTCTCCAGGCACTGTAATTCCGCTTTTGTGGTAATGCGACTCTAACACCTGTATTTCGATTTCTTTGTAGGTATTGAGGGTTTGCGGTTGGAGGTCTCATGATGAAAGTTTCAGTCTTGTCCGGTAGGCTCTGTCTCATGAATTTCTTTCAGTCATCGTTCTGTTTTCAAGTCAGGCCTTTTGGTCGTGAGGGTTTTTCATCCTTGGTGCTCGTCAATTGGCTCTTGCTATGAGTAATGTCTTGTCATATTGGTGGTCTAGGCTTCCACTATCGGTGATTTTTTTTTACTGTAATTTCCTGTGTATGAACGATTTTTTTTCAAAACCCTCACCTAGGGTATGTCGTTCACGGGCTTATGCATCGATGGTTGTGTATGAAATAGTTTTTCGAAACCCTCACCTAGGGTTTGTCATCCACTGGCTTTACACTTGTCTGGGCTTTATCTTGCAGTGCTACTATGTATTGTTATATACTTATTTTTGCAATTGAAAAAGAAAAACTTCAGGAAAGAAAATTGGTTCGGTTACCTGAATGTCATTTATGTAATTATGCTGTCGTTCTTTTGGTTTACTCTGGATTCTCCACCTGGACTGCAATTATTGTTTTTCGGTTTGCTTGTGATGTTTCATACGATCATGTGAGAATGTTGTAGATGTTCTGGTAACTTGTTGGACAGTCAATTTAAAAGAATAATAGGAAATTTTGTCTGGCCTGTGGGTGCTTGGCCCGTACTGGAATTTGGTTGTATCACTCCTTTTCTGTCTTCATTGTTTGCCTCAATAGAAATGTAAGCCCTCATTCTGGCCTCTGCTCTTCTATTTCGCTGTTAGGACTGGTTCTTTTTCTCAGGAAAAACAAAAAGAATTAACCACAATGATCTGTGTACAATAGGTTGTCTGTTCAGATGCTCATTAATTAGAAAGCACAATAAAAATACAGTAGGACATACAGATGGACTGAATTGGTTTCTCTGCTATTGATATTATTCAAGTGCAAAAAATGTTGAACCTTTTACATGACTTTCGTTGTTACATTTATATGTTTCTTTTTCACAGTTAATGAAACTGTACAGTTTCTTTTCAATTGTAGACTTTATAGTTACATGGTTATTAGTCATTCGGTTCTGTCCTTATGACAAGATTTTCCTTTTAGACACATTTGTATTTTCCTTTTAAAATAACAGGACAATTATTAATCCATGGTTTATTAGTAATAGACAAATAAATAACCCTAACCGATCAAACTACCTTTGACTAATTTAGAGATTAAGATAAAAATAAAAATTTGACCTCCTATTCTGACAAACTAACATAAAAGACATATAAAATGTTAACTGAACTTTTCAACCTATCAGAGATTGACACCTAGTCATGGTGCCTGAGCTAGATGCTCCTACATCACATCAAGTACTAAAGAAAATCGTTTGGTAAAATCTATGGAAAAGGCATTAGGGAACTCACGAAAAACATTGCACAAGAATAGGAAATTTCAATTGCAAATATATGCAAATGATGAGCTTGCTTGCTGGACAACTATTTATAGGAAAACATACAGATATAGACTTGTATAAGGCATTCAAAAAATAATATATAAATAGTGGGTGCAAAAATCAGGTGTTTCACCAAAAGTAATGGATGTGATGCGGTGAAGAATAACACAAAATCATTATGAATAACATGCAAAACATATCTTGAACACCACTCATATAGAATTGTTCAATAAGTTCATATAAGAGAATCATGGAATTAATGTCTCAATCAGTACTTTTACACAATAAAAGTCATGGTATGTTAAATCTATCATTGTACACAACACTTTCTCTTGTCATTATCATGTGTAATTTCATTTATATTATGACACCTTCCTTAATTTTGGTAAAAAAAATTCATAAAAACTCACCTCCACCTTCCACTATCCATGATTTCATATTCAAAATTTTATGTGGAAGAGAAAATCACAAATTATTTTACCAAAAGAAATGTGTTGGTGGTAAAAAATGTGATCATTGTGGAAATTTGACTTTATTTCATGAAAAGTATCATATTGATATGAATGATCTATCACTATCCAAGATAAAAGTGGAATTGAAGAGATACTAATATATCAACAAATCGATTGGTTCAAGTAGCAGTACAAGTTGTAGAAGGATTGATTTAAAAGAAGAAGAAATTTATGTGATAGAGTTTTTCAAGAAGTTTGAGACAAAATTTTATAAACACACCAAGCATTCTTATAGAGCTCTATGGAAGGGCTCGCAATTGAAAAAATCCCATGAAATTTTTCCACCAAGAACCATTTTTTCGATAGTCGATTTTGCAGAAAATTACACATTTATTACACAAAATGAAATACAGAGTGAATATAATCATTTTGACCAAGCATATATCCTTCTTCGTGTTATATATAGACATGATGAACAAAATTCTGATCATATATAAAGCACTAGTGAGAATATTAAAGAATATCACTTTTCTATCAACGATGAATGTACACATTATACACATTTTGTACAAAATTGTTGTGATAAGATTTGTGACTCATTGAATGGTCGTGGAATAAAATTCAATGAACATTGGATATGGTCAAATGGACGAACAAGTCAATTCAAACATTCATGGTCATTATTTTGGTTGTGTCATATTCATATGAAAACCAACATTTAACATTATTGGAATCTCTTTGACATTGGTCATGGAAAAAAAAACATGATGGTGCAGGGGCATGTATAAAATGAGCACTTCAAGGATGTCAAATTGACCACTCTGTAAATTGACTTGCCTTAGCTGAACAAGTTGTTTAATGTTGCATTTCTTCACTAAGGCATGATACTAACCCATCAAGGGAGGTATGCAGGTATGCACATATACATTAACTTGTATATATTTTTAATATATGATCATTTTTATTAATTTTATAATTTTAAGCATTTACAAATTATATAGTTTCAATAATTGATCAATGATTATCTTTGATATCTAAATTGTATTTTAAATATCATATTTAAACTATTGTTTGGATTTCCTATAGGTTTTTTTTTTTTCGCATATTGGAGTCTAAGATATACATAAATCGATTGCATATGTAGCTAAAAAAGTAAAAAGGACTCAAAAAATGTATTCAATTAAAACAAAAGAGTACCAAAGTGCATTCGCATTTGATAGAAGAAAAGAATCTTGTTTTTGTCTTGTTTGCATAGAGTACACCCAGTTCAATGATGTTTTTGAAAACAATATGTATGTGAAAGCATGGCAACATACAAAACTTAATAGAAAGGGGAAAATGTCACTTGCAAGCTTCAAAGAGATGGAATCAGAGGAGGCTATAGTGTCATATGAATGTGACTGAGCTTCTAATCTTGTTATAGAGGGTAACATTTCAATTGCTTTCAAAGAATATATATGTGTATCTATCTATATATATATCTATATATATATATATATATATATATATATATATATATATATATATATATATATATATATATATATATATATAGATATATATATATCATTGTGTATAAGTGTCTAGATAATAGTTAAAATATAGATCTAAACAAATAATAAAATCAAGTACATGTTGATAACTAATTCCTTGTTAATTATGATCTGAATTTACACTTTTTTTATTGCGTAGGATATGTTTTTGCTGTAGTTACAACCATTAACAACATATAAAATGTTAAGTATTTTTGATGTGGTGTACTCAATGAAAAATGAATTGATTGAATGATTATGATGATAGTGGTTTTATATATTAAAGAGGATATATTATAGTGAAAGGATGTTTTTTCCAGGAAACCCATAAAACTGAGAGTCATGTTTAATTTCAAGACTATCAACCGGATGCCACAAGTTTTCAATATAGTCACTTGGTGTTTGCAGCATGCATAAAGTTGATAGAAGTTCAATCAAGAAAAGAATCGAATTTTGAAACATGGAGAATGCCAAAAGCTGACCATGAAAGAATCATTGAGAATTACATTCCATTATAATTTCTTTAATTGAACTACCCAACAATGTATTCTCTTTGTATGCATATTTGACTAAGTGTTCAAGTCGATTGTTAACCTTTCTTTTTATGCACTCTTAAGTTGTTCATTCTAGCTAGTACTAAGTATTACAAAATTGTTTTCATTAATATGGTGGCTTTGTTGTTAAGATAGACAAAAATTCAAAGATCCCTAATACTACTATAATGTAAGGATGTAACATATCATAGTTTTGTTATTTTTTGTTGATTATACATCTATCATGTTTGCACTACATTTTTCTTTTTTATGTCATCATTTTATCTTTTCAAATATTTTTAGTTCTATCTTAGCAACATTATTTACTTTATTAAAGTCACATTACCACCAATTTCAAATGTTTTGTATCTCTTGTATATATTGCTAGCTAAAAAAAATGACTTTATTTTGTTTGTCCTATACATGCATTGCATACAAAACCTATTAAAACTAGCAATGCATGCTCCACACATGGTATTTAATATATGAAAATTTCATTTACTTTAATGCATCTTTTGAGATTAGTGCAAGTTCAGTTGAATCAATGTTGCAATTTTTAATTCTGAATCTCTAAGATTTCTCAAATTTCATGAAAAATACAAGAGTATCTGAAAGTAGACTTTAAGGAAATGAAGGTAATTTGGAATGTATGTTTTATAGTGTAATTTTATAGTATGTTTTCTTCGAGCAACTTTAGATTAAAAGTTAAGTATCAAACCACATCCATAGTTTCTCTTCTATGCAAGATGATGATCTATTCATGAATGCAAAATGTATACATGTACCATGTTATTTTATAATATGAAATTTTAAGTTATATGATTGTTCTAGACATCTATACAATTATAAGATTCATGAATACAAAATGTACCATGTTTTATAATTTCAAATTTTACTATTCATTAAATAACTTAACAAAACAACTTCCCAAAATGTAAGAATCAATCAAGATACTTATTATACTCTACTAACATTATAAGAATAATCATGCAAAATGTACCAACTAAATGCAAATTTAGAAACATTGCTTCATATTCATGAACTTATATTTAATATCTTTAAGCATCAAACCATGCATCATGAAAATGTAACATGTTTTATATACTATTTATTGTTGATTAAACTCACAAACTATAACTTGAAACCTTACATCAAACAAAGATTTGGAAGTTAATTAGAATAACTAAGCAAAGATTGATCCATGAGAACTTTGGTGGGTAACAATGCAATCCAAAACGGCATGCATTCTACTTATCATTTGACTTGAAACATACATCACTTGAGAAGTTGATATGGGGAAATTGTAACTATACAAACAAGATCATAAGTTGGATTCTAAAATCCTACATATGTGAGCCATACAAGGTACCAACTAAATTCAAATTTACTATAGTATGTTTTCTTTGAGAAACTTTATATTAAAAATTAAGTATCAATAGCCCTTTTATACAATATGATGATCTATTCATGAATGCAAAATGTATACATGTACTAGATGTTTTGTAATGCAAATTTAAGTTATATTATTGTTTTAGACATCTACACCACTGTAAATTCATGAATGAAAAATGCACCATGTTTTGGAATTTGCAATTTTTGTAATTTTACAAATTTACAAACATTTCTCCATATTCATGAACATAAATGTAAAATCTTTAATAATCAAACCATATCTTTATTATATCCATATCTTTTTCTTTTTGGTTAATCTCACTAAAATTCGCTCTAAGAGGGCATGGTAGTGCAAAATAAAATTGTAGGAAAATAAACAAATATAATGTTAAACAATAAACATAAATAAAAAAGGCTTCATTGCATAATAGTTGGCATGTGGTCAATACTTTAACAACCCCAAGCTTGAAGAGAGATAAATTTAATATTAAGTGATCAATAAAAACCAAAAAATATTCATTCCATGGTAGTTTTCCTATGGCCATTTTATGGTTTTCTTTATTCTTAAAGGCCTTAAGATGCCATTTTTTTATTTCAGTTAATCTTGAGACATATCTTCAAGGACTTCAGGTGTTTGGTTTAAAGATCCTATTTTTTCTTATATCCATATCTTTTTCTTTTTTGTTAATGTCACTAAAATTCCCTCTAATAGGGCATGGTAGTACAAAATAAAATTATAGGAAAATAAACAAACATAACGATAAATAATCAACAAAAACCGAAAAGGATTCATTTCATAGTAGTTTTCATGTGGTGAATACTTTAACAACCCCAATCTTGAACTGAAATAAACAAATTTAATATAAAGTGATCAACAAAAACACAAAATGTTTCATCGCATGGTAGCTTTCCTATGGCTAGTGCTTTAACATTCCTAACCTTCAAGCCTATGTTAAACAAGAATTCTTACCATTAATTTCACTTCCATAATTGACATATATGAGCAATTATATTTCATTACCATCCTCTCAAGGGTGTAATAAATAACAAGATATGTTGGAGAATGTGGAATCAAGATGGGGCACAAAGAGATAAATCAAAATTACATTACTTAGTTTTTATACCATATTTATATATATGTCAACTCTACTTTTTGTTTTTAGATTATTTCTCTAATTATGTATAAACTTGTAATATATTTACTATATATTTAAAGCATTGAAAGTTTTAATCAGTGTTTGAAATTCACATTGAAATTGAATATTTTTGTGGAGTTAATTTTCAGTTTGAAGTAAATGGGAAATGGCCCAACTAATAAATATTGCAAGTTTGGGTGGGATATAGGCCATCGTTTGTATTTATAAGAAGATGGGTCATTTGGTTGAGGGTGATTACAACAAATGATTCACTGGCATGAAAACATAGTTTAATAATGCATACTTATGGTACTCTTTCCAATAAAGTAGTTTACTTAATTATAAACATTTTTCTTGTGATTATAGAATTTAGCAAAACACACTTTAAAACCTAGTGATAAAAAAGATTGTAACCCTTTTTCTATCTTTTTTTTTATCACATAATTCTTATTCATTAACATATATTAATCCAATATGATATTTTATATAAAATTAAAAATAAAATGATATTAAATTTAAAGGTGATAGCTAGTAATTATTTACAAATTTTATATACAATAAATTAAAACTATACAAATTCAATCATAATAATCACTCAAAATAATAAATTGAATATTTTTTTTTCAAATTATTTATTAACAAAATTTCTTCAACATTTTTCTTTATTATTTTTATAAATGTAAAATATAAAGATTAAACTCAATAATATTAAACATTTATATATAAATATACATACATAAATACATCTTAACTTACAATTTTCATAATATATATGCATTAAAAATGCCATGTTTTTCATAATAGTTATCTGCACTAAAACATGTACATAGATAGGAAACAATGTACCAACTAATATGCAATTATTTGTCTTAAACTTACTTTTAACATGTCAATATATTTCCCAATATCCTCTTCTATATTGTCTCGATATAGGAGGAAGGACAATGTTTGGTTGGTGAACAAGTTCATTGTAAAAGGAGGCAGTGGTAGAAACAAAAATAAAACTACAAATCACAATCTTAGCAGAATAAATTGGTACTTTGTAAAATAAACTAACTCAAATGGAATCTCGAATCAGCTACCTTGAATCTTTGATAACAAATTTCCAGTGTGAGAGTGATAATTGCCATGGTGAACATGCATAATTAAAAGAACAACTTGAAGAATCCATAATAGAAACAAAACCAATTAAGATTCTTTATAATCATCAACAATACTCTTCTTAAAAAAATTATGTTCTTTTTTTTCAAATGATAAAAACATGGTATCTTAATGAGATATTACATACTTCATAATGAAGAATTAGAGTCATATGTCACCGAAGAGAAGGGGATAGACCCTACCAAAATAAACAGAGGAAAAGAACAAAAATGCCATGAGCATATCAATGGATCAAAATAAGCAAACAATTGGCCAAAGCCCATATTGAGTCATCACAAACCAACACAACATGTTGCACAATTTTTTTTTTTTAAACAAAAGAAATAAAATATCTTCATTGATAAAATCAGATATTAGATACTTCATTGGACAAGAATTGGAGTCATAAATCAACTAAGAGAAGGAGACAAAGCCTACCAAAATAAAGAGAGGAACAAAACAACAATGTCATGAGCATATCAATCGATCAAAATAAAAGAGAAAATCTCATTCAAAAAATCAGTGCGTCTATAACATTAAAAAGTATCGGTGTGTTGTGTTATATGAAAGCACTGTGACAACATCTTTTTGCATGGCTAGTGCCTTTTAGGAAAATGAGAGCACCGATGTGTTTGTAACTTCAAGCACCTGTCATGTTTGAGATTAATGCCCCGATGCATTGTAATTCTTTACACACCAGTGATTTCATATAAATAACGCTCCAATCCTACAAAATATTATTTCTAGCCCGGTGCTTTATGAAAACTAACAACATTGTTCATTTTCTATAACTAAAGCACCGAGGCCTTTGTACTAATGATATGCATCGTTGTTGAAAATGAAAAAAAAAACGATCGGCACAACAATTATTTTTTGCGTACCTCAGTGTCATTTCTTACAAGCACGCCACAGGGATTTTTCATCTCTTAGCACTGGTATTGTTTATATTACCCATGAGTATTCTTTACATTGAATGCCTCATTGATTTTATTTATGGATGTCATTGGGTACTTTTATGGATGTCATTGGGTGCTTTTATGTATGTAACGCATTGGTGCTACCTACTACATTAAGTGCACTGGAAAAAACCATCTCCTAGAACCTCTGGCTACCCACATTTTTTCAGTTTTGATGAAGTTTCATTAAACCTCCACTAAAACCTCTGCTATACCAAACGAATATTACAATGGTTCTTTTCTACAGTTTTTTCCAATTTTATAACACTAAAAATTTATGTTATAACATTCTCTAGAGGGTATTTTCCTTGTAGTGATGAAAGAAAAATTGTGCAAAAGTGACAGTTGAGAAAACTCACTGGGATGATGGTACGCTTGCAACTAAGAGTGAGAGAGATTGTCAAATAGAATTATGCACTAAATGTCCACATGGATTGTGCAAGTATTAACAGTACGGACCACACAATGTTTATGAGCTATGCAATGACTACCATTAAGGACTCTGCAATCACCCTTTCTAGAGGTTGCACAATCATTTATGTGAAGGACTACATAATGCTTATCTTCCCACATAGACACTGACTGTTGGGATCACTACGAAGAGGTGTGCTTGCGAATGCATAAAAAGATAAGCATGTGTAAGTAAGTGGCTTCAATAGTTAGAATCTAAGAAGAATATTTGAACACTTGGTAAAAAATCAACTGACATTGAAGCAAATATGATCAACTTAGAATGGAAAATTGTAAGATCACAAGAAGGCTTCAAAATTCAAGTGTAGGAAAAACACTCGAGGGTGTTTATCACAGTGACAACAAGTTGACACATATATTTTTTTAAATTGAAGTAAAATCTTTGCTAGGTGAAAAAATAATGTCACTTGTAAAAGAAAAAATAAATATACATATTTTGTTAATGTCAACTAAAAACATTATAAAACATCAATAATGTTTGCTTAGTTTATTTATTGAGCTTACAAGCCAAATGCATAATTTCTTTTGTGCTTTTAATATAGAGTTGTGATGTAGTATTTAACATATATTTTTGTATGGGTGATAAATAATATATTTGATGTAAATGTTAGGTAACATAATTTTTTTTTCAATTTTATATAGAGATAAAATTACTCAAAAATGAGAAAACAATCATATATTTTCACTTCCAAATTCAAGGAGGACATGTAATTCTTTTATTTTTAAACCATTTCACTGTAAATCCTGAATAATATATTTGAATATCTATCTTAACTAATCTATTTCAATCTCAACTTCATATGTATTTATAAAAAGAGATAAAGTAATATCTCTCTCTCTCTCTCTCTCTCTCTCTCTCTCTATCTATATATATATATATATATATATATATATATATATATATATATATATATATATATATATATATATATATATATATATATATATATATATAGATATATATATATATATATATGTATGTATGTATATATATGTCATCCATGTTGACCAAGAATTTATCAAAAGTCACAATGAATCAATTTTTTTAGGTGAAAATTTTTCTTTAAATTTTTTATTCTAAAAGAAATTGCATATCAAAACATTTGATCCCTTACAAACATAATAACATAATAAAACTAATGATTAAACTAAATATATGTTAATATAATGGTCAAAATTTTCAAATATATCCCATTTCATGTTAAATAATATATTTCAATATCAACTTTATATATTTAAAAAAAAGGTAATAATATATATATATATATGTGTGTGTGTATATATATATATATATATCTATATCTATATATATATATATATATATATATATATATATATATATATATATATATATATATATATATATATATAGATATATATATAGATTGCTTAAGAAAGAGATGGTCCTTCTATTGACCTAGATAAGAAAATAAATTACAAAGGTTACAACAAGCACACAGAGGTGCAAACCCCCACAAAGGAAGAGGGAAAAATACACAACGTGCCCGAAAAAACCCATCCATAGGCAAACTAAAACCAAGGCCAAGACAACCCTAGAACCTTAAGCATGCACATGGACCCCAAAGTTAGCCACCATTGATCTGTCTCCTTTTGATCCGGTGGACTAAAACCAAAACACGTGGAGCAGTAGCCCGCAAAAAAACCCCTAAACTACTCGACCAACGCTGGCCATCGATCTTCTCCCTCTGATCCTATGGCTAGTATCCATATCGTGTGGCTTAAAAGCACGATAAATACCACGTGATGAGGGTGGTATTCCTTTCCTGTCCCCCGCCACGTGCTGCTCACTGAGTGGCATCACTGGATTTTGATGTAAATCATCTTTTGTTTTGAGCGCACACGATGAAAGTGGTAAACCACAAGTAGTTTCAACCTTCCAGACTGACAAACTTGCATGACAAATTGTGTTCGTTGATCTCCCCCCTCCAAATGTGATGACCACTATCAGAATCACACCACTGATAAGCCCAAGGAATACCATGCGATGAGGGCAGTATTCTCACTTCTTCCCCCACCACATGTCGCTTGCTAAGTGGCATCACTTACCATTCAGGAAACCCGCTTTCGGGTCAAGGGTTGCCTGATGTGGGTGGTTTCTCTCGAGCATTTTTTTGATTCCGGTTCCCTGATCCTCTGTCCTCCAATGTGTTACACAAGGAAAACATGCCCTGAAGGGTCACCTCATGCATGGAATGTCCTTCTTCACGGTAGCCCATTTCCTCATAGTTTTTTCCTTTTGAGCAGAAATCCTTTGGCCCGATGACTGTCTTTGTCCAAGATTCCTGTGAGAACTTACAGTGCTAAGCCTCTGAGAAATACTTGTGCTTCATTGAAATTAAGTGAAATATTGTCTCATTTCTTATTCTGATATTGTTGTGTATCACTGAGGGCCCGCGCTGAGCATTCATCTCTCATTCTGTCATCTGTTACCTCTTCCCGCCAACAACACATGTCAGTAAAATTGCTTCTAACCCCATCATTGGCAAGCCAATTCACCGCTTTGTTGGCTTCCCTGCGAATATGCACAAACCTAAGAGTTCTTAGAATTCTTAGGTGTGACTGAATTCTTTGGTAGACTTGCAGAAGCCGCCAATGACCTGAGATTATCTCTGGTGCTGCTCCTGCACTTATCCACTTGACTGAATTAATTACTAACTCCGAGTAAACCTCAATGATGACATTATCAATGTTGTGTTTGAGTAATATTTCCAAGCATAGCTCCATCGCCATGAGCTCATCCATATTGTTGGTTGGCTTCCCTAGATAACTGTGGAAAGTGACCTGTATGTTTCCCTCCTCATCTCTCATGACCCCTCCATAACCTGCTTCTCCAGGATTTCCTTTTGAGGCTCCATCTATGTTAAATTTAAGAACTCTTGAGAAGGGGGTTGCCAAAAAGCCTTACCTTTTGAGGTATTATTGTTGATCTGCAGAGGACACTAGGGGAGATGAACATGAAGCTCCAACTTTTCCAGGATTCTGGCCTCTCTATGTCTAATGGGTTTTCTAGTAGAAACACCCCCAAGGATGTGGACAGTCTCCTTGAGTTGCTTGAAGATTAGCTTTAGGACATTGCTCACTGGGCCCATTTTGTCTTTGAAAATCCTATTGTTGCACTCCTTCCATACATTCTAGATTAAGAACCCCAGAGTCAATGACCCGACTGAGTTTATTGTATCATTATCTGAAAAAAAATTCTGCCAGTTTTTCAGCGTGGCAATGATGTCATCTTCATGCCTATCTATTTACTTGAAGACATCTCCAACCTAGTTCCATAATGTGGCAAAGAAGAAGCATCTATTGAGGAGATGATTTGTGGTTTCTTCCTATTGTCCACAAAGGTGACATCTTGAGGGGCCAACAAAGCCTCTTTTTCTTAGATTATCCCATGTCAGAATCTTGCCCTGATGAACCAACCACTTCAACAGTTTGACCTTCATCCAATGGGGGTTATCCCAAAGTTCTTTCCAAGTCTTGTCAATGCTTGGAAGGTTAAGCCCTATTGCTATTATTTTTGCCTCTTTAAGTGTGAAGATACCTGCCTTGTTCTTTCCCCATCTTAATTGATCGTCCGAGGTTGAGATTAAGATTTTCCTTTTTTCCAAAATACCATTGAGGGCTATAGCTTAAGTATTCAGCATGCTCATCTCACTGTAAACTGGAAGTTTCCAAATTCTCCATTTTCCATTGTTCCTTGATTGATCCCTTTCCCACACCACGAGGGCCCATTTCTTCTTTTCTTCACCTCTACCCCAGAGAAAGTCTCTTTGAATGTTTCTTATTTGAATACTGATCCTAGTTGGTGCCAGAATGGCTGATTGCATATATATAGGGATGAATTGGAGGATAGCCTTAGTGAGAATCAGCCTTCCTGCTAGATTTAGGGCTCTGTTTGTTCACCTGTTGATTTTGTCTTTCATTTTATTTAAAACAGGCTCCTCGATGTCGTTGTGCAATAGTTTATTAGTGAGGGAAACTCCCAGATACTTTGAGGGCAATGAATCTCTTTGAAAGCCCAAAATTCTGGATAGATTTCTTTGAATCGAAATATTAGTATTGAAAAAGAAAATCTTTGATTTAGTAAGACTTACCTCAGTACCTGCTGCCATAGCAAACTCATGCAGAATTAGCTTGAATGCTTTGGCTTCCTTGACTGTAGGTGTGCCTTGAAGCATAGTGTCATCCAAAAATTGTTGATGTGTCACTATGTCCCCTCCTTGAGTGAGTCTCAGACCTTGAATTCTTCCTTCCTCCTTAGCAGTTTTGATTTCTCTACCTAACCCTTCCATCATTAAGATGAAAAGGAAAGGGGAAAGAGGATCACCTTGCCTGAGACCTCTTGTAGGCTTGAAGGTTTTTGAGGGAGAGCCATTGAGAAGAATTGAATAGCTAGTAGTGGTAACAAGAGCCATGACCCACTTAATCCAATTATAGTCAAAGTCATATGCTTTTAGTAGTGCTCTTATGTACATCCAGCGACGTTTATCATAGGTTTTCGCTATGTCCAACTGAATTATCATCCCTACTTGCTTATTGGTGATGAGTGAATGAACCACTTGATGTGTTTGAATTATGTTATCTAGAATTTATCTCCCTTCCACATGGCTCATTTGCTCCTCAGACACCAGGGTTGGGAGGAGAGGTTTGAGTCTGTTGGCAATTACTTTGGATATTATTTTGTACACCACATTACATAATGCTATAGGTCTAAATCTGTCTGGAGAGGTGGCCTTTTCCTGTTTGGGGATTAAGGCTATGAAAGATTCATTGAGTGCCCTCAAGACTTTTTTAGATTTGCGTGAGTCTTCTACTACCTCCAGAATATCATGCTTTACAATCCTCCAGCATGTCTTGAAAAAGTCCACATTGAAGCCATCCGGGCCTGGAGCTTTCCCATTGTGCATCTCTGTGATGACTTCCTCAAGCTCTTCCTCTGTCACTGGTCTATTGAGATTGTAATTGTCTTCTCTGGAGACCAGTTTAGGAATGTACTGTGTAAATTTTTCAGTAAACTGTGATCTATCTACTGTAGTTTCCTCAGCAATTCTCTGAAAATGTTGAACTAGAACCTCTTCCATCTCTTCATGAGTGTTTCTTTCTACACCATGATGATCTGTAAGTTTCACAATTCTATTGTTGTTTTTGTGAGCTATGGTGGATTTGTGAAAGAATTTGGTGTTTCGCTCCCCTTCCCTAATCCATTGGACTCTAGATTTCTGTCTCCATAATATTTCCTCTTGTAGACATCTGTTTTCCCATTCATGCTAAAGTGACTTTGCTATCTCTTTCCCTTCCTCTGTGTAGCCTTCTGTGATAAGAATTTGATTTATTTCCTTCAGTTTCTTTTCCACTTCTCATTTAGTTTTAAAGATGTTACCAAATTCATTTTTATTCCACTCTTTGAGTCTACCTTTAATGTGTTTGAGCTTGTTATGTGGAAGGAACATCTTTGTACCTTGCGAGTGTAACTCTTCTTTCCACCATTTTTCAACGTTTGTGAGGAAATCTGAGTGCATGAGTCAAACGTTCTCAAACTTGAAGGGGCCATTCCTTGGTTTACAAATTAGAGAAGCTTCAAATTGGATGGGCCAGTGGTCTAAACCTCCAAAAGGAAGGATGAATGTTGTCAGGCCACTCCCCATGAGTAGAAGTCCTCTGTGATAATAAATCTGTCTAATTTTGAGGCTACTTGAGTAGAGCCACCTCTTTTGTTATCCCAAGTGAAAATACCATTGCTAATTTCCATATCAACCAGTTTCATATTGGTGAGAAAGTTCTGGAAGGCAACGGAATCCCTACCAAGTGTTCTAGTTCCCCCTTTCTTCTCCATGACTGATTTTATCATGTTAAAATCTCCACCCAGAATCCAAGGTAAAAATTGGCATCTATGTTTCATATCTTCCAGTGTATTGAGGGGCCGAAGTTTGTCCTCCACTGGTTGAGGACCATAGACATTGGTGATCATGTAACACTACCTGTCACCTATAGGTTGGATAATCAAGGAGAGGTGGTGTCTGGATGCCTCCGTGTCAAGCATACCAAATTTCTGAGGATCCCATAGAGTGAGAATGCCACCAACAGATTTATTTGCCTTGACCTCAAGATATTCATATCTATTTAGCCATTTGCTATGTTTTTCTCTGACCTTCTCCACTGAGCATTTGGTTTCTTGTATAAACACTATGTCAGGTTTTTCCTCTTTGATCCTATTGCTTAGATTCCTCTGTTTTCTTCTACTCCCTAGTCCTCTGATGTTCCAGGTTGTGATCTTCATTGAGGTGAGGTTTTGAAGGAGTAACTGGAAAGGTCTTTCATCCTTCCTGAGTCAATCATGAGTTTGCCACACTCTAGCAGCAATTCTTTCTGTCTCTTTCTTCCTCTCTTCCTGCCTGGGTTTTTTGCCAATTTTCCCGTTATTAATCCTATTGAGGAAGCCCCTTTGTTTTCCTGGTTGTCATGTCCTCTTTTGACTCCTACAACTTTTTGGTGTGACTTGTTAAGGAATATCTGTTGTACCTTGTCTACTTCCTCCTGTGGTATGGAGTTTATTCCCAGGTTTTCTCCTTGTTCTAGAAACTTTTCTAGCTCCAGGTTCTCCCTTTCCAGGATCTCCTGTAAGTCTTGGTCCTTTGTACCACTTTCACTTTGAGTCATTTCATGGTATTTTTCTATTTCCATGCTGTTTAATGGGTCTGTTGTGTGTTCATTCTATTCCTGTGTGAACTCCATGCTGGTCTCTTGTCCTTTCCCCCTTTCTGCTTGATTCTCCATTTTCCTTTGATTGCCCTCATCTTCTTCTCTTTCTTCTAAGATCTCAAATCTATTGTGACTTCTTGTTTTGTTATCATTGGGATTCTTTTGTATCTTCCTTCCCCTCCTTTCCCTTTTCCTCCCACTTTAGTAAAACCTGTATGGTCTTTTTCTTTACTGGTGCTTATATGTTCCTCCCTTTTATTAAGAGGACAATCTCTGAATAGGTGTCCATGCTCATGACATTTGCGACATCTGAACGGGATATGCTCATAGTCAACTGTCTGAACCCATTCGTCATCATAGACTTCTAGAATGACCTCATCTGGAAGAGCTCCTGATAGGTCCATCTCCACACATATACGGGCATAGGAGGTATACTTACCTCATAGTGTTGCCTCTGAAATCTTTAAAAAATGACCTAATTTATTGCCTATAGCTTTTAAAGACTCTGGCATCCAATAATCTAGAGGTAAGGAGTAGAGTCTAATCCATACCAGTACCGATGTGAATGTTTCTCGCTCCGGCACAAAGTTCATCATCCATGGCCACATATATAGACCAACTGCCGCATAGAAGTATGGTCCTCCTTCAAAAATCCTATCTCTGTCCTCCATGTTCGTGAACACCACTATGAAGAAACCTTTGGATACAAGATGTATATGTAACTCCCCTTTGGTTTCTAGTTGTATTTTATCCAAGTGTACAACGCTTTCTCTGTCGGCCAGATTCTCATAAACTTGCATATTATAGCATAGTTTGCCATATGATCCTTGTGCTCTTGCAAAGCTCGATCATTCAATATATCCGCGATTTAGTATTGGTATTGGGTTTACAAGGCCCCATCTTGGTGTTACTTTTTGTTCCCTGACCTCTGTCTTCTGCTTTCTCCTCCTATCGGTCTTCCTCGTGGGTCCCTTGATCTGCATGGGTATTACTGCCTTCCACCTTCTAGGTTTTAGTTTTCTTTGTCATGTCCTCTAAGGAGTGTGGAGGCTTGTTCTTTTTCCCTGCCCTTCCTCTGTTTGAAACTACATTACTATAGGAGGGAGTGGAGCTCCCTCCTCCCTGCGCTTCCATGGTTACCTATTTACCTCTGTCACTTCCTTTGTTAAACCCTAGAACTAGGTTTTCTTCCTCCCATCCACCAAGATACTTCCTCTTCTATCTATTTCCATGCATTTTCCCTTCAGCTATATACATATATATATATATATATATATATATATATATATAATCTATTTTAACCCAAAATTTATCAAAATTGTAAAAAATCCATTTAAATGCACATTTTTCTTCTCTAAAATTTTTGATCCCTTACCAACATATTAACATAATGAGCTAGTGGTTAAACTAAATCTATATTAATAGAGTGGCCAAATTTTTAAAATATATCGAATCTCTTATTCACCAGAATCAATTACTAACTTCATTAAAACATATCGAATCTCTTATCTACCCAAATCAATAGCATATCACATGAGTTTACTAATTTCATTAGTCCCCCCCCCGCCCCCCGGCAAAAGAAAACAATTAATTAAAATAAAATTACGACAAAAAAAGAATCAACTTAAATTACCTTCAATGAATTAAATTCCTAAATTAAATCACTTAATCAATAAAACAAAATTACTTGCTCGGGGATAAAGAACTGATATATTAAAAAAAAAAACAATACAAATTTGCTTTTCGGTAGATAATACACTTAATTCCAATAATATCAGGAAAATTAGTTAACAGGATTATGGGCCTATGGGCGAGGAACAATCTTAGAATTCTTAGAGAAAATTAGTTAACATGATTATGGACCTATGGGCGAGGAACATGGTTATTATCTTTATAGATAATTGGATTTAAAAAAAAGTTAATTAGATTTATTTTAATTTTTAATTTTTTAAATTTGAAAATTATATTTAAAAATATATGATGTCTTTAACCAAATAATAATTTTTCATTTAAATTAAATTATATTTATTTATATTAAAAATTAAAATTATATTTATTTATATTAAAAATTAATATATTATAATAATATTTTATTGTTCAATAATTAATATCTATTATCTTTATTTTTTAAATTATTATCTTTTTCAATACTAAATAATTAATATTTGTTTTTCTTTAATTTAAAAACAATAACAAAATAATGATAATATTGTTATAATGCTAATATTATACTAATTCATTAGTGATGATACTCTATACAATGCAAAGTAAAAGTGAATCGAACTTTATTTATTTTATCAATATAGCTTTTAAAAAAAATGCAAAACTCTTCACTTTAATGTTTTTAGTGATGGTAAGAATTTAACTTTTTGATTGATTATTTTTATAGTGTAAATATTTTCATTTACATAATATTTATATATATTTACACTGCAAGGCGTTCCTTTTGAAATGAAATCCCTCCTATGCCACATGTAATATTGTGAACCCTTGATTTTCATGTTAGACGATTGAAACAATGTCAACCATCCAATTGAAACTACTATTTTCAGTTACAATTCGGTTAAGTGATAGATCCGGTATTGTTAGTTACAATTACTTACCATGATAAGCCACCGCTGCGGAGAGGATGAGGCCACTGTTGCACATAAGCTCTTGGTCAGACGCTGTGAGCCTATTCCTCGCCACATTGGTTTTCTTGGGAGCACTGGTCGGCGAACCCTTTCCGGGAACTCCATTCTCCCCAAACGACTCAGGTTCTCCATTCTCCCCAAATGACTCAGGTTTTGCTGCCACTCTCTGTCGGGGTCATGACAGTGGCTTCTCTGGTTTTTATGCCGGAACTCCATTCTCCCCAAACGACTCAGGTTTTGTTGCCGCTCTCTACCGGGGTCATGACAGTGGCTTCTCTGGTTTTTATCTGGTCTCAGGGAGTGTCTCAGGGAGTCGACCATGCCCCCGATGCATTACAAATTTTGGTTGATACGTTTACCTCTGTTATATGATGATTATTTATAAACTGTGATAGCCCAATGGTTCTTTGTTAAATTTTCTTTCTAGGAATTTCTTGTTTTTGAATATTCTTCAATAACGCGTAATATTTGATTCATAGTAGGATGTCCAGATTGCTTATTATAATTGTTTTCTTGTTAGAACCGCTCCTGTTTCAGTCTTATATGGACAGTGAGAGTGTCGACTTTTACATTATAGCATACTGTATATTGCTTTTTGTAATGCCCCAGGAAAATGTAAATATTTGACTTTACTATGGTAAAAGATAAAATGAATATGACATTATTAGCTGTTTTCAAATTTAATAATATTTTTTTTTTTTAAATAAGAAATGTTTTCTTGGAAGTGTTGGCAACTTCTTGAGGGGGAAGTTGGGAAAAACGGTTGCAGTGAATGCAACCCTAACTACCTCCCCTAACTGGAAGGGCTTCCAGAGAAGAGGAAGAGAGGGGAGGAAAAATCTATGCTGTAAGGATAGGCAGAAGAAAAAAAAAAGAATTATGGCTAAGTCTGGTGCTGACCAGATAGCCAAGCACTAGGTGCAAATATCTTGCCGAGGACGATGGTCCTGCAAGAGAGCAAGGGGGGAGATTCTGGTCCCGAAAGACGAATCTCAAGGTTGGGTGGCAGATTGGAAGCGAGAGACAAAGAGAAAGCTCAGCTTCTAGAGAACTTTGTGAGACAAAGTAGTACAGGGAATAGTGGTGAACGGTTCGGTTGAAGTAATACTTCGAACGTCAAAAAACAGGTACTGAAATTGTAACTGTTGTGCATAATTAAGTTTTCTATCATTCATAGAAAATGAAAACTATAGCGGTAACCTCTGCATAGATATGACTCTTTAAAAATAATAGATTGATTAATGATACTTTTGCTTTTAGAGAAATAGGAAAAATGATGGACACATAGAACCCTCTTAAGTTCTGGAAAACGTACAACTAAACGTTAACTATAGTGAATCTGTAGGGTTCTGAAAAGAATTCTGGATCAAGCAAAATCCTAGCATGAGGATAGAGAAATCCCTTAGGGTTGTGGTAATTTTATGGTGTGGCAGAGACATTTCAACCTATTAACCAAACACTAGCTAGCACATGAAGATTGAAACTATAATCATAGGTTTTTACGCCAAGGGAAAACTATATAAGGTTATACATGTTAATAGAAATAAATTACAAAAAATGTTGGAAACTGGAAAGTTGCAGACAACCATGGCATGCAATGTATGGAGGAACTCCTTCCTCAGTTCACAAGCCAAGGATGGGCTCCAAGGAGTCATAATAGGTGAATAACTTGAATTGTGCAAGTGAGCACGTCAAGAAATTATTGAAGTGCGACTTTCCAAAACCCTACGGGTAGGAATCCCACAGCGTTCGAATAACTAAGAAATTTACAAGCAAGATTTAGCTACATAGACAACAAAATGTAAACAGCTAGGAACCAGTACTAAACATTATCATATAATACAAATGCAGGAATTATTGACAGGCAATGTTGCTCTTTTTAAATTCCTGATAAACTATAAAAAGACGAGGAAATATTGACAGGCAGTGTGGTTTTCTTTTAAAATTCCTCATAAACTATAAAAGACGAATGGAAAATCCTGACAGAGGTTGTCGTGGCCATATATTCCAATCATCTGAACAGAAATCAAGATTTAGGAAAAATCTCATTATATCATCCAACAGAATGTAGCCTGGAAACGATATCCAACCAACAGCAAACCATAAATCTTAAAAGATCATGCGAAATGGAATATTTGAAAGAATTAATAAGTTAATAAGACAATGTGACTGGCTTCTCTCAGGTTATTCCCAGAGGAATGTTTCCAACACATTTCCAATCCACATAAGACAACCAAATAGGCCACGGGATTAAACCATGGCATAGTTAAAACACATAATTACATCTGAGTAGCCACTGTTCAAACCAGATGCTGGGAAGACAAACCCTCTACACGAATACAGTACATAGGTCTTAACCACTACAGCTCTCAGCTGATAAAATATACAACACTTCTAACTCAATAGGACTTCGAACTAACTGTGTAACTGAAGTAGTAAAACAACTGGTAGTCAGAAACCCAGTTCCAGATATCTAGGGACCCAAGCTCAGCCGAAAAGCCAACAACCGGAGATAAATCCCTTACTCGAGAATCTCAGGGGATGAAGTCTAGCAAGGTGCTTACCATGCATCAGCAATGAATAGCCCCAGAACTCTAGAGGAGGACCCTACAAACAGAGACCACTGCATCAAACATTAGCCAACAGAGTCTATGGAAAACGAATAACAAAAGTAGAATTTTAGTAGCAAAGAATTCCACAAATGACATTATAGGGCACTTACCCGGTTTCCACCAAATGATGAGGACGTCATAACCTACATCTGTAGGCCTTCCAACTCATTCAAGGCCCTGGAACGATAGACAAATCAGGCCCGCGAAAAAACAACAGGAGAAACAGAGCTAGCACCTAGGAGTGGAAGTGAAAATGTAAACAAGGCAACCGAGAACTGGAAAGACCTAACCCCGAAAAGATCTGGACCGTAGGATCACAACCCAACCTATCCTCCATTGATTTGGTGTTAAGCTCGAGGAAGGTGGATGCGGGGAAATGGGTCTGCTCATGCCATGTACAGGGCAGAGCAGTAAAATTAACAACATAAACCAAAAAGAATTAACCAAATGGTATAACTTATCCAGTTGCATGGTTAATGAAGTTGCCAAATGTAAACATGTAAACGCCAAACTTACAGATCATGAGGAGGTGGGAGTTTCCCAAAGTGAAAGTATAGTTAATGAAACCAGTACAAGTAGGACCAAGCCTTTAATCATCACCGCAAAACAATATTCAGATTGCCAAAAACTTCATAAACAACTGGAAGAGTTAGGTACTGTATTAAATTGCAAATTTACGTTGACAAGAAGTCTATTTTTATATTTTGCATTAGTAATACCATAAAGAAAATATTACTATGGTATTCACCTTATGTGTTAAGTTATGGAGACATGACAACTAGTATTAGAGCCAAGTTACAAAAACTGTGGCCTTTGGGAATTGAAAACTGATAAACAGATAAAGCACATACAATTTATTTTCGTCTCTATTGAGCAACTCAGGAAAAAAAGTTAATGTGTTGACCTTTTTTTTCTGTCACTTTTCTTATGTTAAGTACAGGAAGATGGAAGATTAACAATATGAGAAGAGTAGATAGTGCATCATGCAGGTTTGTGGTGGGTCAGGGACCTGCAACTGGTCCTGAGAATAACCCCGAGTTATGGGTACAACTTGGAGAGGAGGCTCGCAATACAAATCTGTCAATTTCGGAAACAGTACAAGAGTTGAAAATTGAAATGGCCCGATTACGGGAGGACAACATAAGGTTAACTATGGAATAGGAGAGGATTATAAAAAGCATGCTGGATAAACAGAATCAGCATCCAACGAATCCTAGTGCTGAACAACAAATACTGTCAGAAGATCGGAATCACCAAAAAGATCCTGAAGACTTAGAAGGAAGGGAGGAGGAACAATCTAATAATGCTTCTAAACAACAAACATAAAAAAGGCAATGGATAGAGATGTAAGGAGAATTTCGTAAGATCAAACTGCCACACTTTGACGAAGAACAGGAAGAAGCAGCTAAGGCGTGGTTGATTAATATGAACAAATATTTCCAGCTATATGAATACGATCACAACCTCAAGGCACGATTGGCCATCTTCCAATTATAGGGAAAATCCACCCTGTGGTGGGAAGAAGTTAAGATTGTAAGAGGATTAAGCGAACAAAACATAACTTGGGAGAAATTTCAAAGGTACTTTAAGGAAAGATACCTGACCGAGCATTTTTATGATGAAAAGGCAAGAGAATTCCATGACTTGCGGTTGGGACAGCAAACCATGGACGAATTTATCACTCATTTTACTTCATTGCTTTGTTATGTGCCTTATATTAGAGAGGAAAAAGCTAAAGTGCAAAGGTTCGTTAGTAGTTTACCTCTGAATATACGGGAAATGATTGAGTTTGACAATCCAAAGAAAATGGATGAAGCAATCCGTAGAGCCAGGATTTGTTACCAGCAAGGTAAACAGAAGGGAGAAATTCCAAGTAAAAGATGGAATGATAAGAGAAGTAATAAGTTGGCTAGAAACAATAAAGGGAATCATGTTAGTGGTAACAAGGGTTTTGGCAAGGGGCAAAATAGCAGAAACGTACAGAAAAATTTGCTCAGGTCCAAGCCAACCAGTGAGTCCAGAGTCAGCGAACAACCTGTAAAGTTAGACAGCAAAGGGATAGCAAGGCCTCTAGTGCAGTGTTGGGGTTGCGGTGGGACTCACTACGTTAAAAATTGTCCTCAAAGAAAGGGAACCGAATAGCTATCCCAGATCCATGAAGCATCGATAGTCGGCGATATAATACGTAGTCTACCAAGGATTAATGCAGCCCTAGAAGATCGTCAGGCGGAGTACCAGCCAACCATGGTGGAATTCAAAGGTAAAATTTTAGACCTTACTGTAATTGTTTTAATTGATACTGGAGCCACATTAAGTTATATTAGCCCTAAAGTTGTAGAGAATTGTAAATTGCAACCTGCTAAATTCAAGAACCCTTGGCTAGTACAGCTGGCTACAGGGGCAAAGAGAAGAGTGCTTGCAAAAGTCAATAACTGCCCTTTAAGGATAGCAAGACATCCAGTGATGGTAGATTTAGATGTGCTTCCCCTTGGTTCATATGATGTTCTAATTGGTATGGACTAATTAGAAAAACACTGGTCCATATTCAACTGCAAACAAAGACTATTTATTGCAAAGATGAGCTTGGAGCATGGCAAGAGATGTAAGGGATTAAGCAGATAGTACAGGTTCGACCAATAACGGCCTCTCAGTTAGCAAAATTCATTAGGAAGGGATGTCAGATCTATTCCATCCAAGTGGGCTATGCTAACTCAAAAGACAAAACAGCCACATTGGAAAACATCCCAGTGATACAAGAATTTGCGGATGTGTTTCCGGAAGAGATTCCCAGGCTACCACCTAAAAGAGATATATACTTTACAATCGAATTGGTGCCAGGGGTGGCCCCAGTATCCCAAGCACCTTACAGAATGAGCACACCAGAGTTGACAGAGCTAAAAATGCAATTACAAGAACTGTTAGACAAAAACTATATTCTCCCTAGTGTGTCTCCCTGGGGAGTGCCGATATTGTTCGTTAAGAAAAAGGATGGGACCCTTCATATGTGTGTAGATTATCATTAGTTGAATAAATTGACAACCAAGAATAAGTATCCTTTACCCTAGATTGATAAGCTTTTTGATCAAGTAAAAGGGGCAATGGTATTCTCCAAGATTGATTTGCTGTCAGGATATCACCAAATCCGAATTAAGGAGGAAGACATAGCTAAGACTACTTTTAGAACAAGATATGGACATTATGAGTTTGTGGTGCTACCCTTCAGGTTAACCAACATGCCCGAAACTTTTATGTGTTTAATGAACAACATATTCCATCAGTATTTGGATAGATTCGTGCTGATTTTTATTGATGATATACTGATATATTCCCGGACTGTGGAAGAGCACAGGGAACACCTCAGATTGGTACTGCAGACCCTCTGAGAACATCGGTTATATGCCAAGTTCAACAAGTCTGATTTCTTTAAGGAACAAATACAACATTTGGGACATATAATCACTAAAGAAGGGATCGTGGTGGACCCCGAAAAGATAAGGACCATAATGGAATGGCTGGTACCAAAGGATGTGGCAGACATCAGATCCTTCATGGGCTTAGTGGGCTATTACAGATGGTTTGTAGAGGGATTCTCGAGAGTAGCTTATCCTATCACTTCCTTATAGAAAAAGGGAAGGACTTTTAGGTGGAACCCTAAATGCCAAAAAAGTTTTGAGCAGCTTAAGCATCTGCTCACCACTGCACCCATTCTAAGCATAGTTGATCCTAGTAAGGACTATGTGGTGTGCACTGACGCAAGCAAAGAAGGTGTAGAAGGCGTGTTGATGCAAGAAGGGAGGGTAATTGCTTACGAGTAAAAGAAACTAAAAGAGCATGAGAAGAAATATTCTGCTTATGATTTAGAGTTGGCAGCCGTCATTCACGCTTTGAAAATGTGGCGACATTATCTTATGGGAAGAAAATTTTTATTATTGACAGACCACCATAGTCTGACCAATTATTTTAGCCAGCCCACTTTAAATGCTAGGCATGCATGGTGGGTGGATTTCCTAAGTGGTTTTGATTTTCAAATCAAACATTTGAAGGGGAAAGAGAATCGGGTGGTTGACACTTTAAGTTAGAAATTACAATGTTTATGTGAGATTTCCTGTAGCAAATGGAAAAGCCCCTTCGAAGAGATGACTAAAAAAACAACAGAACAAGATACTGTATATCAGTGTATAAAATAGCAAGTACAACAGTCAACCAGCAAAGAAAATCAGCAAGGTTATGTGGTGGATGTGGCTGGAATGTTGTATTACAAGAAAAGGTTGAATTTGCCCAATCAAAATAGCATTAAAAACTTGATTTTGGAGGAATTTCATAAAAGTCACTATGCTTGACACCCAGGATATCAGAAAATGATCATTACATTCTGAAAAGAATATTACTGGCTAGGTATGAAGAGAGATGTGGCTGAGTACTTGGCATGCCGTTTAGAGTGCCAACAAACTAAAGCAGAACACCAACACCCTGCGGGGTTATTACAACCATTACCCATTCCGGAATGGAAGTGGGAAACCATTTCTATGGAATTCATAATAGGTTTACCCAAGACAAGGAAAAATAACCACTCCATCATGGTGGTGGTGGACAAATTAAGTAAATCAGCACATTTTATATCTGTACAATCTACTTACAGAGCTGTACAGATCAACCATAATTTTATCGAGAACATATTTAGGTTGCATGGGTTACCAAAAAAAATAATTTCAGACCGTGATGTAAAATTTACATCGGTCTTTTGGAAAAATTATTTGCAGAATTGGGAACTCAGCTGAGTTTTAGTACAGCATATCACCCTCAAACTGACGAACAAGCAGAATGGGTGAACCAAGTGGTGGAAGACATGTTAAGGGCATATGTAATGAAGTAACCAACCAAGTGGGAAGATTATCTGCACTTGGTCGAGTTTACATACAATAATGGTTATCATACGTCACTGCAAATGAGCCCATTTGAAGTACTGTATGGGAGGAAGTGTCGCAGACCCTCAATTTGGGGTGGACCGAAAGACAAATTGATGTTAGGTCCTGAAATGCTTAAGGAAATGGAGGAAATGGTTAAGAAGGTATGGTCCAATTTAAAAGTAGCTCAGGACAGGCAAAAGAACTTTGCCGACCAGAAAACAAAATTCAAGGAGTACCAAGTCAGTGACCATGTGTATGTAAGAATTCAAGCAAAAAAGAGCACACTACAATGGAACGATTGCAGTAAGTTGGCACCTCGATTTTGTGGACCATTCCAAGTTTTAGCAAGAATTGGGTTGGTGGCTCACCAGTTCGCTATGCCAAGTCACCTACGAGTCCACAATGTCTTCCATGTTTCTATGTTGAAAAAATATGTTTATGATCCTAAGCATGTAATCCGATGACAGGATATACAAGTCGAATCAGAAGGAGAAATCTTGGTCAAACCACTGAACATCCTCGACCGAAGAGAAGTAATGCTACAAAAGTGAGCTA
Source organism: Pinus tabuliformis (assembly GCA_031772625.1). Taxonomy (NCBI): domain Eukaryota; kingdom Viridiplantae; phylum Streptophyta; class Pinopsida; order Pinales; family Pinaceae; genus Pinus; species Pinus tabuliformis. Next base: position 353,073,975 of record CM062805.1, on the reverse strand, counting down.
TTACCTAAGTTAAAGTGCAGTGGCAGCACTTTGGGCCTGATGAGGCCACCTGGGAAGATGAAGAGCTCATGAAAAAAGCTTACCCAACACTGTTCATGGTCAACAGACATCGGGACGATGTCCAATTTCAGGAGGGGGAGATGTAATGCCCCGGGTGTTATAGACATATTTGGGCACTGCAACCCCAATCACATATGTCCATAAACCAAGGGCTTCTAAGTCCCTAAAAGTGTTGTTTCATACCCTAAATGAGCAAGGTCAGTTGATTACATCATCTCCAAGAAGTTCTCACTGAAAAACTACTCAGAACTGGTCAAAAATGGACCATACAGACTACTTAATGCTAAGGGTGTGATGCATCTCACCTACCACATGCAAAAAGTGTGATGCATACTGGAAAGCCCTTCTGTAGGGTACGATGAGTGAGAGCAGACAAATGGAAGAAGAAATTTGCTAGGTGGAAACCCAAAGAATCTTCTAGAAGCTGCTCATTTGACACTTGCCTCTCTGAATTCGCCTAGGGATGAGTAAGATATAATGAAATCTCTAAGTGGAAACAAGAACTATCAGAGAGATGACACTAATCAAAATCCCAGAAGCTGACTCACCCACCTGCAAACATCTATATATGGATCCCTCATCCTAGAGATCCAGAGGCTAGAATTTTGTAATTTTCAAGGAAGTGTTGTTGGTTTCTCTTTGAAGACATTGTTGGGTGATCTTGCTTTGTATGAGGTGAAGAGGGCTTTCATGCTGGGAGGATGATGTTGGATTAGATAGCTTGGTTGTAATCCTCTCTTCTACTACTTCTATCAATAAATCTATTTGAGTTTTCCTCCATATGCTTGTATATCTCTGAACCTTGTTTGTGTATGCATTCATATGGTTAATGTACATCTGATCCTACATTATTTATGGTTATAGATCTCTATGCTTTGATGGTATTTTTCTTCCTTGACTCTACAAGTGTTCTTTGAAGTGGGACAAGCGAGAAAGGAGTGGCGAAAGCTCTATCAAAGGAGAGAGAAAATAGGCAAGGAGACTAGTGAATGACTAAGGTTGGTGCTCTCTGCTTCTCTTTCATCTATCTCTCATAAAGGAAAACAAAAGTAACTTTACTCTGTTTGTTTCTAAGATAGCTACCCATCTTAGTTGGACTAGCAGCTCTGAGCGGACACTAGTTTTCTCGATAACACTGGGAAAATGTAAATACTTGACTTTACTATGGTAAAAGACAAACTGAATATGACATTATTAGCTGTTTTGAAATTTAATAATATTTTTATTGTTTTTCTTTTTAAATAACAAATGTTTTCTTGGAAATGTTGGCAACTTCTTGATGGGGAAGTTGGGAAAAAACAGTTGCGGTGATTGCAACCCTAACTACCTCCCCTAACTGGAAGGGCTTCCAGAGAAAAGGAAGAGAGGGGAGGCAAAATCTATGCTATAAGGACAGGAAGAAGAAAAAAAAAATGGCTAAGTTTGGTGATGACAAGATAGCCAAGCATTAGGTGCAAATATCTTGCCAAGGACGGTGGTCCTGCAAGAGAGCAAGGGGGGAGATTGTGGTACCGAAAGATGAATCTCAAGGTTGGGTGGCATATTGGAAATGAGAGACAAAGAGAAAGCTCAGCCTCTGGAGAACTTCGCAAATCACAGCAGTACAAGGAACAGAGGTGAACGGTTCAGTTGAAGTAATACTTCGAATGTCGAAAAACAGGTACTGAAATTATAACTACTATGCATAATTAAGTTTTGTGTCATTCATAGAAAATGAAAACTGTAGTGGTAACCTCTGTGCAGATATGACTCTTTAAAAATAATAGATTGATTAATGATACTTTTGCTTTTAGAGAAACAGGAAAAGTGATGGACACATAGAACCCTCTTAAGTTCTGGAAAACTTACAAGTAAACGTTAACTATAGTGAATCTGTAGGGTTCCGAAAAGAATTCTGGATCAAGCAAAATCCTAGCATGAGGATAGAGAAATCCCTTAGGGGTGTGGTAAGTTTATGGTGTGGCAGAGACATTTCAACCTATTAACCAAACCCTAGCTAGCACGTGAAGATTGAAACTGCAATTATAGGTTTTTACGCCAAGGGAAAACTGTATAAGGTTATACATGTTAATAGAAATAAATTACCAAAAATGTTGGAAACTGGAAAGTTGCAGACAACCATGGCATGCAATGTACGGAGGAACTCCTTCCTTAGTTTGCAAGCTGAGGATGGGCTCCAAGGAGTCATAATAGGTGAATACCCTGAATTGTGCGAGTGAGAACATCAAGAAATTATTGAAGTGTGACTTTCCAAAACCCTACGGGTAGGAATCCCGCAGCGTTCGAATAACTAAGAAATTTACAAGCAAGATTTAGCTATTTAGACAACAAAATGTAAACAACTAGGAACTAGTACTAAACATTATCATATAATACAAATGCAGGAATTATTGAAAGGCAGTGATGTTCCTTTTAAATTCCTGATAAACTATAAAAAGACGAGGAAATATTGACAGGCAGTGTGGTTTTCTTTTAAAATTCTTGATAAACTATAAAAGACAAATGGAAAATCCTGACAGAGGCTGTCATGGCCATATATTCAAATCATCCGAATAGAAAGCAAGATTTAGGAAAAATCTCATTATATCATGCAACATAATGTAGCCTGGAAATGATATCCAACCAACAGCAAACCATAAATCTTAAAAGATGATGCGAAATGGAATATTTGAAAGAATTAATAAGTTAATAAGACAATGTGACTGGCTTCCCTCACATTATTCCCAGAGGAATGTTTCCAACACATTTCCAATCCACTGAAGATAACCAAATAGGCCACGAGATTAAACCATGGCATACTTAAAACACATAATTACATTTGAGTAGCCACTGTTCAAACCAAATGATGGGAAGACAAATCCTCTACACGAATATAGTACATAGGTCTCAACCACTACAGCTCTCAGCTGATAAAATATACAACACTTCTAACTCAACAAGACTTCGAACTAACTGTGTAACAGAAGCAGTAAAACAATTGGTAGTCAAAACTAAGTTCCAAATATCCAGGGGAGCCAAGCTTAGCCGAAAAGCCAACAACCGGAGATAAATCCCTTACCCGGGAATCTCGGGCGATGAAGTCTGGCAAGGTGCTTACCACGCAGCAGCGACGAATAGCCTTGAAACTCTAGAGGAGGACCCTACAAACAGAGAGCATCACAGCAAACATTAGCCAATAGAGTTTATGGAAAACAAATAACAAAAGTAGAATTTCAGTAACAAAGAATTCCACAAATGACATTATAAATCACTTACCCGGTTTCAACCAAACGATGAGGATGTGATAACCTGCATCTGTAGGCCTTCCAACTCATTCGAGGCCCTGGAACGATAGACAGAGCAGCCTCGCGAAAAAACAAGAGGAGAAACATAGCTGGCACCCAGGAGTGGAAGTGAAAATGTAAACAAGGCAACCGAGAACTAGAAAGACCTAACCTCGGAAAGATCTGGGCCGTAGGATCACAACCCAGCCTATCCTCCATTGACTTGGTGTTAAGCTCAAGGAAGGTCGCTGCAGGGAAATGGGTCTGCTTGTGCCACATACAGGGCAGAGCAGTAAAATTAACAACATAAACCAAAAAGAATTAACCAAATGGTACATCTTATCCAGTTGTATAGTTAATGAAGTTGCCAGATGTAAACATGCAAAACGCCAAACTTACAGATTGCGAGGAGGTGGGAGTTTCCCAAAGTGAAAATATAGTTAATGAAACTAGTACAGGTAGGACCAAGCCTTTAATCATCGCCGCAAAACAATATTCCGATTACCAAAAACTTCATAAGTTACAGGAACAGTTAGGTACTATATTAAATTGCAAAGTTACGTTGACAAGATTTCCGTTTTTCTATTTTGCATTAGTAACACCATAAAAAAAAATATTACTATGGTATTCACCTTATGTGTTAAGTTATGGAGACATGACACTTTTACCAGAGTTGTAAACACTGTTGTGAATAAGAAAGAACCTTATTTCCGTTTCTATCTGCTACAGTCATCTTTGTATAACAGAAAACTGTTTTATTTTCCGTTTACCACTATTGGGAAGGTGTAGCTCGGACATCTCGGAACTGTTTGAACTAATCCCAGTGCCCCTATAGAATTTTTCCTAGGTTCTCTATAAATATTAAATAGAGTTAAAAGAAAAAAAATTCCAACTTAATCCTTTCTCGTCAACATAAATTTCTGGCCATTCCTCATTTTCATGATTCATAGAATCTGCAAACAATTATTTCAACTAGCATCGATTGATTTCTCATTTTGATGTAGAAATGCGTGCAGCCAGAAGATTGGCATAAACTCACAGTTGCTTCTGGTTAATGCGTACCATTAAAGGTAAACGCTGCACAAGCAAATCGAGAGGTAAACGCTGCGTAGTTAAATTTATACGTGTGAAATGACTTTTAATGAATCAAATTGAGGATGATGTGGCAGTACTATTCTAAGGTTACTTGACGACCCGGAATATCCCAGTGTAAATAAATGTATGACATATAAATTATATATTTTTTAATACATTTCTGTTAATATAGATTACTAAAATAATATTAATATATCTTGTATTCTTTATGCTGTATTCTATAGTATAAAGCATATTATATTTATATAAAGCATGTAAGGAAGACCTAATATAAGAAAGTATATAACGAAGACAAACACAAGACGAGCTGGAAGCATCAATATGCGTAGTATAATTTATAAGTGTGAAATGATTTTTAAAGGTCTGAAATGATTTTTACTAAATCAAATTGAGTTAAATATAATATTATGTTTAGCATTATGTTAAAAATTTAAAATCTTGTTATGTTTTTTAGAATTATGTTTAAATCAATTTTTTTGAGTAGTTTTTTTTAGCTTTTATGTGATATATTAGAGAGTCTTATGTTAAGGTTTTATAATTTAATGTTTCGTTCATATATATATTATTTGATTGTTGGTTTGGTGAATGTAAGTGTAAGTGTGACTAGTATCTTATATAAGCAATATCTCTAATCATTCTCTAATCATTTTTAAATGAGTCTAATATTTAAAAGGAAGTCGATTCATAAATTTAGTTATTTATAAAACCAAAATTTGAGTTTTCATGTGAGATGAATGTGAGATGTTAGATATTTTATTAAAAAAAGAAGTATTATAATTTTGGTTTTTATTAATAGAATAAGTAACATTTTTTTAGATAAAAGAAAGTATAATCTAGATATCACATTAAAATATATAACATATAAATAGTACTTATAAATTAACATCCATTTTACCATATAAATTAAAATAATGATTCCATAACCATAAGTAGATAAAAACTTAATATTTACAACATTAGATGTTAAATGTGAGATGAATGTGAGATGTTAGATATTTTATAAATTCATTTTTTTTATTATAATTTTTCTTTTTTATTAATAGAATATCTATAAAAATAAAATTTGAGTTTTCATGTGAGATGAATGGGAGATGTTAGATATTTTATAAAAATAAAATAAAAAAATAAAAAATAAAAAGTAAAAAAAATAAATTATTATTACTTCTCTTTTTTTAATAGAATTACTAAAAAAAAATTAGATAAAGGAAAATATAATATACATATCACATTAAAATATACAACATATAGATAGTACTAATAAATTAACATCCATTTTACCATATAAATTAAAATAATGATTCCATAACCATAAGTAGGCAAAAACTTAATATTTACAACATTAGATGTTAAATGTGAGATGAATGTGAGATGTCAGATATTTTATAAATTCATTTTTTTTATTATAATTTTGTTTTTTTATTAATAGAATTATTAACAGTTTTTTAGATCAAATAAAATATAATATACATCACATTAAAATATATAACGTATAAATAGTACTTATAAATTAACGTCCATTTTACCATATAAAATAAAATAAAGATTCCATAACCATAAGTAGATAAAAACTTAATATTTACAATATGACAAGATTTTAAATTGAGAATATTTAGCATACATATTATTAACTTCTAAATATGTTGTTTTACAATATCATGGGCCATACCTAGAAGAGAAATATGGGCCATACCTAGAAAAGAAAGATAGACAGAGGGGGAGAGAGGGAGGATGGAAAAAAATCAGGAGAGGAGGGGAGAAAAATCATAATATGATGGGCCGTCTAGGCTTCTGATTATTATGTTATGGATATAGGATTTTAATTATTCTAGTGCAATACCATGGGTCAATATCATGGCTTATCAACACCACATCCCCAAAAACCATAACTTATTTCTAAATCAAAATATTTTAGAAATACTTTATTTTAATTTAATTTTATAACATTTTTAATTAAATCTAAAAAGAAAAGGTTATTTATATCTAAACTCTCTATCCTCACAACTACTAAAATAAGAGAGTCATAAGAGCACAACTACTAAAAATAGAGAGTCATAAGAGCATAACTGTGTAGACAATGGAAGGGAAAAAAATCATAATACCATGGGCCATCTAGGCTTTTGATTATTATGTTATGGATCTAGGATTTTAATTATTCTATTACAATACCATGGCTTATCAACACCACATCCCCAAAAACCATAACTTGTTTCTAAACATTTTTAATTAAATCTAAAAGAAAAAAGGTTATAATTACTTTTGAAGTATATCTAAACCCTCTATCCTAACAACTACTAAAAATAGAGAGTCATAAGAGCATAACTGTGTAAACAATGGAAGACAATGGAAGAATTTTTATGTGCATTTGTTTGCAATAGGTTTCCTGAAAAGATTTTGCACATTTATTAATTTTGCTTCATCAAAATGTTTGCAAAAGTTATAACTTTGCGATAATGTTTAAAAACTTATATACAACAACTCATTATTCATTATGTAATTTGACAATGATTTTAATGTTTATATAACCAAATCATATAAAATTTGTAATAATGGTTAAAAAAATTATTAAATAAGAAATTATTTAAATATTAAATATTTTAATTAGAATTAAGGATTTTAATTTAAAGAGGCGGCGTATAGATTAATTAAAAAAAAATATGTGGATTGGTGAGATCGAATAGATGATATTTTATTTTTTATATATCAAAAGGTTAAATTAAATTTTAATAGTTTTTTTTTTTTTTTTTATTTCAAATAAATATATTTCTCATCACTATAGATGTCTAAAACAATAATAACTTTGAAGTAAGATTAAAAAAATTAAGAAAATAGTTAAAATTAGAGTGAATGAATCATCACTTTAAAAAAATAGAATTAAATAAAATTTAAAATAAAATAAAATGAAATTTATTTTATTGTAAGAAGATATAATTTCATTTTAAGACTATCAACATTAATTAACTATTTAATTTATTTAATTATACTAATTTATACTTTGCTTGGTTTCATAGTATATGGGAAAAAATAATTTTTTTATGTAAATAGTCTTCCTTCTTACATGGAATACTCCCTTTATTTCCCTTTGTTTTCTTTTTTTCTTTTACTATGGTGTGAAAGGCCCCGGCTTCGTACTTTGGCATTGAAGGTTTCAGTGGGCAAGTATCACTTCAAAGAGTTGCGGTATATTATAATGGAAACAAATTTATTAGAACTGAACAAAGGAATTCAATAAGACCATCATGTTGGATGTTGGAAATGGTGTGCATAATGTTGGATAGCACTTGCATCTTCTTACTCATTGACACCACTGGTTTCCTTCCAAATTTGTACATATGTTTTTCCCTTCAATATCTTATCTCTATAATATTGCTGGTTGGTTTGTGGTGTAATGCATGGCATGAATATGAATATGATGAAACAGGGAATAATATGATGCTCAACGATCATATGATGGCCCCAAACAGAGAATAATATGATGCTCAATGATCATATGATGGCCCTTTGAGTGTTTTGGTTACATTATTCTCCTGAAACATTAAAGTGCTCACCCATATCCACAAGAAGAAACCAAGCTGGAAAGCATTATGGGTAACATAAGTTAACCATTAAGAAATTGGTATTCCCATAAATACTCACTGAATAAGATTTAGAAATACAATTTGTTAATTGAAATTTAGAATGCAAATCATTTTGATACCTAGAAAAGTGAAATGGATCAAGAAAAGGATAAGTTCGGGAAGATTGAACCAAAACAGTATATTTGTTGGCTGGGCAGTTGGGGTTCCTTTAACTACAACATGCCTCCCTTGAATTTCTAAGACCAACTTTGTTATTATAACTTGTAGCTTTGTTCCAACCAACAAAATTATGGAGATAAAATGACATAAAACCCAAAGAATTCAATCTTAAAAATTGTCATGATTATTATCTCCCATTATCAATAATTCAGTGTCATATAAGTCCAAGATTTTTGTCCACTTACAACTAAGGGAACTAAAGAGAGCCAAAAGAATGAATACCACCCTGCTCACAGAAATAAATCCAACCAAAAAGAGGATGTTAGCTTAAACAACAGTAGAAACTCCTTTGAAGAATATGCAAATTGAAGTCATTGGAAGCAGATAGAGTGTTGAAGACTTACCATACACATTGAGAAGCAAGAAGATTACAGAAAAAGCCCACAATGGAGGACTGTAGATAACCCTTTTTAACCCTTCTTAGTTCCTCTTTTCATGTTTCCCTTATTCATCTTACTAACGAGGACAACATTCTACTCCTCCTCAATACCTGCAATAGTATTCAGTATTGTCTCCTTCTAGTTGAAGTCATTCCATAGCCCGCTATAAATGAGAAGTTTTTTTTGGCAAGATGTCATAGCCAAAAAGTTTCCAAAAACAACAAGACCTATTTAATGCAATGGGCATTGGGTAGTAGGTCTTTACCCTCCACCTACTAATTTTTATCTTCAATGATTCTTTATATGTCACAATGCTTCTTGAATTTATGCCTTACAAGGTTTCCTTTGCAACATCTAATGCAAATGCTAGTTTAATATTATAATTTTTTAAATTTTTAAATATGTCCTGTATACGTGGAAATAATCAAGATACTCATATGAGTGGCCATTTAATCACTTTCCAAACAATAATGGAGACAATTATTTCTAACTAAGAAAGAAATCTTAAAGTAAGTAATGTTTATAGATATGAGATATATCTCCAAAAGTGCTAGAATATTTATATATTTATTGGGCAGAAATGCATATTAAATAATTTAATATAAAGAAGATGCTTCATTTTCTCCATGTTCTAATATCGATATACTTACTTGGCCGAGACGCATATTATACAACCCCATATAAAAGAGATGTATCATTTTCTTTATGGTAAATGGAAAATGTTTTCTAAATTAAAGGTAAATACTCATTATAAAAAAAAAACTAATCTTTACTACTATAATTAATTAATTAATTAATTAATTAATTAATAAATAAATATATATAATTTAAAACATCAATAATATCATTTTTAATTTTTCTTAATTTACTGACTAAGATCACAATCTAAATTTGTAATTTCTATTAATATTCATAATATATAATATATTAATATATAATATATTTTTATATCAAATTTATATAGATATAAAATAGTTTAAATTAACTTAAAAAGACATATAATTCAATTACTTTTCAACAATTATTTCAAACTAGTTCTTCAATCAAATATTTGAAGACCTATATAATTAATATATTTAGATACCAATCTCATATAAATTTATGAAAAGGAAAAAAATTATATATATATATGGGTTAATTAGAAATTAAATATTTTAATGTGTATTTTAAATAAAATCATTATATAGAGAAAATATATCTAAAGATTAAAAAAAAATTATTCAATTCCATAATAAGAAGTTAATATGTCAAATTTATAAAATATTGATATCAAAATGATTAATCATATATATAAAAATAAGAATGATAGTTATAGTTATATATATATATATAAAAGAGGAAGAACGATAGTTATGATATTTCATCGTTGTGTTGCTAAAAATGAAAAAGATATTTAATTCGTATACATATATAGATACATATGTAGAGATCCATTTTAAACATATATATCACGCATATGGAGACATAAAAATTCTCAAATTACAAACCTAAACAATTTTTATTTTTATTTTATGAAATTCATTTGTTTCCTTTATCATCTTTAAATATAATATTATTTAATATTAAAATGACATCTTCTTTGATATGTCTTTCCATATAATCATTTTTTTCTAGCAAAAAATAATGTTTGACGAGGAGAATATTTTGTAAAAATAAAATAGAGTAAAAAATTAAAAATTATAATATTAATAAAAATTTATAGAAATCTATTCTATAATGTTAGATTTTTCTTAAATACAGATGTATTAAGTAAAGGCATAAATAAAATTTGTTATACATAGTTTTTATTATTATTTAATTTTGTGTTATGTATTAAAAAATTAGATATTAATGAACTCCATTTCTCTGGATGATTTATCACCTTGATTTAAGGTCGATTTATATATATATATATCATTTTTTTATTATCTAATTTTGTGTCATGTTTAAAAAATTTAAATATAAATAACTCATTTCCTTCTAATAACTCACTTTTTTCTAATGCCTAAAGATATTGATTTAGTATAAATTTAGATTGGCTTTATATTTTTAAAATGTTATCACATATAAAGTCATTATTTTTATTTTTAATGTATTTCCGATGTACTCAATCTGAAACCTTTAACAAAACTTCAAATAATGTTGCTATGAATAAGAAATGTACACTACATATTAAAAAAAACCACCTTTCACTAATAATTAAACTAAAAACTATAAAATAAATAACCCATAGAATTTGAAAAACTAGATGTTACTTAGTATATACAATTTAAATAAAAAATTGCATATATATTTTTTTAATATTCAATAAATAATGTGGATAGGGAAAAAGGATAAATAATAACCTTATGTTAAAGATTAATATTAAAATAAAATGGATTTAATTAAATAATGCTCATCTATCTTATCATAATCGTTCAAGTAAAACCGTGTGCCATCCAAACGATTCTCTCTGGTTTCTGTAACATCCCTATGCGTAAATTATTCACTTATGAAATAGTAATTCTTTAAAAAAAGATTACGAATTAGTTTCAAAAACTAATTCCTGTTACCCATAACGCTGTCAATTAAAGAACGGCAGAGGATGGCGCTAATGGCGGCTTGGAAACCAGAAAACTGGACAGGTGGTCTATGCGGAGGCAAGTAAGGATTTCATGGATCTCCTTTTCGCTTTTCTTGCGCTACCTGTTAGTGCCATCACCCGAATTCTACGGGTAACTTAGTGAGGGAAAGAAAATGGATTGTATGCGTTAAATATGGTGAAAATTCATAGTATAGGACGGGCTATACACTATAGAGACTCGGTTAATGCAAGGTAGCAAAGGATGGACCTGTTCTTTTACACGCTGCGATAGACATGGTAACGGTTTGTTGCTGCGAATCTATAATACTATAGTTTTTACGCGTGCAATGGAGAGAGAGATATGCCCTCTACATTCTGTGACAAGGGAGGGCGGGGAAAGAAGTGACGTTGCCTTTGCACGCTCGATGGACTGGAGCAAAGATGGAGTGGAAACTGTCCATCGTAAACTATGTGTTTCATGATCGTTCTCAGAAACGCAATAGTCCAATTGGTTTTCGTTGCTTTCAGTAGAGGAGAGCTCTGAACCTTGATAGAATAGTGTATAGGTTTAGAGTGGGCATCTTCTATCTGAATATATAATGGATATAGAATATTGGTCCGCGGAGCACCGCCTGTTGGCTAGCTTCCTCGTGAACTTAGAATGTAAATAAGGGAGCGTTGCCACCTGAAGGGACCAAAATAAAGGCTAACGATGGACGGCATGAGTCATCTACCCATCCGAAGGTTTTCCAATGGGAGACGACGACGAAGATGTCGAAGGAAAGAGAGATAAGTTGACCTCGTGAAACATTCTTTGTTTATGTGCAGTAAACGAATGTTTAAATTATACGTTTTCTTAGTAGAAAACTTGTTAATGCATGCAGTTAGAAATGATTATTTGATGTCTTTTCTTGGTGAAGAAAACATATGATATTGCATGCGGTGAAAGATTATCATTATGCTATTAGTTTTATATGGTTTCGATTTAGTCCGCATAATGTGACATTCTTAGCTGGATGCGGAAAGATTTTGTTTTCCTTTTTGCTTTTGAGCCACCGCGCAGGGTTTCGATACCTGGTGCCAATTTCCAGGGTTGGAATACAGTTGTTTGTTGATAGATGAAGACTGCTTGTTATAATGGGTAACTGCCCCTTTACGACTACGTGTGAAATTATTTGCTTATGCTTGTTTACTTGAACAATGGTCTTCTCCGGCTACGGTTAAATCTGAAGTTGATTCCCTGCTCTTTTAATCTGATCTATGGCTACTCCTGTAAGGAGGTGCTACGGCGATTTAACAGAAACTTAGCCCGAAAATACATACATGTAGCGAGGTATGTATTTATGTTGTGATAATTCTGTTTTGCAAGGCCATGGGAATACTCGTGTACGAGTATTAATTTCAGACATGGTTTTAGAATGCAGTTTATTATACAATAACGGCAATGTTTATTCACTCTTTTGCAGATTTATCTTGGAAAATAGGAATCCGGTTTTGATTCTTTTCTCGGTTTTACATGAGCTAATGAGATAGAACTCTTAAAAAGAGTTATACATTAGTAAACATTGTGGAGGTCAAACAGTATTATTTGGGTATATATATGCTAGTTAGCTAGTATGTTATGCGTGCTCATGCATATGAGTAGATGTTAAAAGATCTCTTTAGATGTTGATTATTGTTTGAATAATAATGTAACTAATCTTGTTGCCAAGGTTGTTGATGACTGCATTGACAAGGAACGATGGCAGATGGTGCCAAGGAAAGTGATGTTTAACATTATGGCAGGAAAAAGGATTATTCGTCCATGCAGATGAAGTCAAACTGCAGTATTGTTCATTGCTAGAACAATTATGCCACAAGGAATGTTGCATGTGGCGGTATGTAAATAAAAGATTACATGTAAATTGTAATAGCTTTTAGCTAGTTATGTGACAGCTTAATGATAATTCATTGTAAAGATTTTAAGACAATGGTTAAGGGATGGAATCCCTTATGAACCATTGAGCGAGGGGTGAAAACCCTCACGAGCGTTTAATAATAAGATTAAACGTTTGCTGGTTTTCACCCTACGGGGTTTCCAGGGTATATCCGTGTTCAATGGTGTGATTGATGTGATTGCCTTATGTGTCCGTTGATAATGATGGGTCCTTGATGATGATGGTTCTTTATTTGATGTGACAACCATAATGTCTTAGTACATGATTATCTAACATGGTTAAGGATATCAAGAAATGGATGCATGGATTCATGAGATAGTTTATGTTATTACAGTGATGGTTAAAGGTGATGCATTGGTTATGAAACTTACTGTCTTTGATGGCAATTTACTTGATGTACTAAAGAACACTATGTCTAATGGTTAATGATGATTGTGGAGTTATGAAATTGATAAATTACTAGCGAGTAATTTGTATTAAAAATTCTAACTTCCTACTTTTACCTGCGAGGTTACCGGGGTATGTGACAAGTGGTATCAGAGCTAAAGGTTGCAGTACTGGCGCCTTTGGGAATTGGTAAGCGGAAAGGATATTGAGGTACGCCATCAGTAGGCATTAACTCAGGTACGAGTTTAATCATTCACATATTCATTTATGTAGTACACTACTTTTGGCATGATAGGTGTGATTCATGTTTATAACTGCTTTAAGTAGTAAGTAATAAGTTGTTGCATAACTACATTCATAACGTTAAATTCCTGATGAGGATAAAAGACAATGAAACTTTTGTCACACCTAAGAACAATATTGAGTACTCATTACATTCATGAACAACATTGAACACTCATTGAGGGAAGTGACAATCAACTACCAAGTTTGATTTGCAAATATGGCAATAACAATGATGCATTTAATGAACAAAATTGAAGTTACAATGAACAAAACTTAATGAGCCAATGCATGAATATAAATTAGGGGAACATCCTTGAATAGGATGAAAAATTGTTTTAAAAAGGACATTAGAAGAACCCCTTTAGATATTGAAAACATGCAATGAGTCAAGCAGCGAGACTTGATTGTCATAACTAACTTTTGATTCAGTCTTGTCATGGATGCATGAAGACGATTGGTAGTTGAGATTGGTTAGTGTTGTATGACTAACCCATAGAACTTATATGCATTAATTCAATTGGACTAGGATTGTTACAATTCGTAAACAAGTGAAGGTTGATTGATGTCACATGCATGGAATGTGTGTATGAAGATTTTTACTCTCTCTGTGCTATAGTCCAGTTGTTCATGAGAAGAGTTCTTAATTTTATTCACCATGAGAATGCATGATGAATAGTATATGCTTATGTTTTAATAGATTTAATAATGATTACCCTATAATTAAGTGAAATCCATTAGCATGGTATGTGTTTATCATTACTTGTTGAGAGATAAAAAAAAAAACCATTGGAGCCTCGATTTAATGATGGTTGAATTTATCTCTACTATGGGAATGATGGATTTCTTATGCATGTTGCATTCCAGTGTGAACTTAATTGGAGAGGCATGTTCAGTGGGTAACATTTCTAGGACCCATTCATGGTATAATTACATGTGATAATTATACATAAATAGACTACCTATTTTAATACAATTGTCAGTAAACTCTAACTACCTTCCCCAACTATAGATGCTTCCAAAGGAAATGGAAGCAAGGAGAAGGAAGAAGACCGTGCTGTAGGGACAGACGGAGATGGGAAAAAGAATCGCTAAGTCTGGTGATGACCAGATAGAGCAAGTTTTGAGTATCAGAATCTTGCAGAAGACTCTAAGTCTAGGGACGGCTAGATAGCGCTCGATGTGCATGTGAGTATTCCGTTGACCATGCTTAAGGAGTTGGAAAATGATAACTATAGTGTGTTGATGTTAATGATTTTCGTAATGTCTCCTTGAACTCATTATTCTGAAATGGTCACATAGTAGTGTTATGATAGTTGTTGCATCTAGCACCAAGTGGTAGCTCTGGTGCATGTGTGACACTTAGGAGATTATGCTTCTAATTGCATAAGTAGAGTAATTGCTTCCGGTAAGGGTGGTTTAATTTGTTAGTTATGCATGTTGATCCAAGGATAAGACAAGTATCTTGCTCACTTTCTTGAAGAACACATATGAATGTTTTATATGATTTCTTAGTAGAGAAAGTATTTGAATGCATGCAATAAAAGAATAGTTCTTTTATAGATTTTCTTGGTAAAGGAAATGTGTTAAGGCATGCAGTTAAAGATTGATTATTTTATATACTTTCTTAATAAAGCAAATAGGTAGTTCCTATTAGGAAGACTCCACGTGAGTCTTGTGTGTGAAATGCTTGTCTCTTGTCTATAAAATCCTTGCTAAATATGGCCAAAGTATCTTCTTGAGAAAAGAGGATGAGGCATATAAATGTCCTGAGGACATAGCATGGAAGGTGGCCAAGTTTTCTTGAATTAAAATATGTATCTTTAGTTGATAAAAGCTTCTTGGAAATATATATATATATATGCTAATTGCATTACGATTCTAGTTAGTTTCTAAGTTCTAGCGAAATGATTATGCATTATAGGCATGATAAAAGATAGCTAAGGATGTGCTTCTAGGCACATAGATATTCATTTCTAACTTCTTGAGGAAAGAGTATATTACATATATACATAAATATAGTCTCATCCTAAGAGTATGCATACTTCATGTATGAAGATGCAGGATTTTATGAGAATTTTCTTGAAAATAAAAATAGAGGTTCTTTCCTTAAAGACACATTAGAATAGTGTTCATACAAGAACCAAAATCCTTACTTGTCTCATGAAAAGAACTATGTGCATTGAAGTAAGGTAATTGTGTTAGGAGAACACATGTTGCATATTGGTAGCTATTGTGACTTTGGAATTATGAGTCTGTGTGTACTTAGAGAAAGTGGTCATGTTAGCTTCCTTGAAAATAATAATCTCTTGGAGAGATTGTCTTGTTGGATGAGCTGTGTTGATTGCTTGATTTTGATGCATAAAGGATAAGTAAACCTTGTTTTTTATGCCTAAAGATGGATATCTTTAATAATTCCCTGAAAAGGAAGATAGAAGAATGAGGTTAAAATGACTTCCTTTAAGAAAGAGGTATGTGGTTTGTTGTATAAAATGATGGTAGTCTTCTAGTGAAGGGAATAAGTGTTGCATACATTAAAGAAGGGCTTATATGATAAGCAATGGTATGCACAAAGATTAGTCATTATGATACAGAGTTATGATCTTTGTATGTTAGAGAGATTATGTTTAATTACATTAACAATGCATGACCCAAGCTAGCCATAGTAAACGTGAGATAATACTCCATTAATGATGATTTGAATTGGAACAACAGACTATGGCAAAATTGGGAATGCTGAGAGTATTAACTCAACTGTTGTTGACATTTATACATTAATGAGTATTTGCATATGCTTTTACACATGACAATATTGTATGCATGAACATTCTTGGAAATGGAATATGTGTTAACTGATGCATATTTATAACTAACGTTGCTGATGGGATTAAGTAGTGGTAGCTTAATGGCAACAAGAAAACTCATCACATAAATTGCTGCAATGTGAAATGCAATTATAAATGAGAAAGAATGATGTTATATGATATGCATGAATTATGTTATTTGGAAAATTTGCATGCATACAACGTGTATGATGGATATGTTTCCCATCAATCTTCATGTTGTGGACCCATGTTGGGGGATAAGTGTAAATGCATGGTATACATGCATGTTTGTTGTGCTAATGATAATGATTATATGGTTCATTGTGTAAATTACTTTGAGAAGAGTAATAAAAGAGAAATTTAACATGCCAGACAGTTGCGGATAGTTGGGTTGATGACAGTTACCTGCCTGGAGGGGTTGATGGTACCTGTCTGCCCGGATTGTGAAAGGCTTGAATGCCTTGGGTTGATGACAGTTACCTGCCCGAAGGGGTTGATGGTACCTGTCTGCCCGGATTGTGAAAGGCTTGAATGCCTTGGGTTGATGACAGTTACCTGCCCAGAGGGGTTGATGGTACTTGTCTGCCCGGATTGTGAAAGGCTGGAATGCCTTGGGTTGATGGTAGCTACCTACCCGGAGGGGTTGATGGTACTTGTCTACCCAGATTTACGCTCCCTGGAATTCTTGAGCTGGTTGGCCAGTGGAATTCCATGTTAGACCTGGTAAGGTCTCCATCAAAGAAACTATCTGGATGTGAAAATGACTCGGTTTGGTTGTGGAAACCAGTTCCCATGGGTTAGGAATTCTTTAGTCTATTGTGATTTTCATGGCTAAAGGAATTAACTAATCAGTTGTATGTGATGTTAAAAATAAATTCTATATATAGTTGTGTGAAATGTGTTATGCACATTCAACATGAATGAATTTAATGTTCAATAAGAAGTTATTGGAAATTTTAATTCCTGTATCATTTTATTAATTTTGTGAAAGTCTTAGTAGGGGCTAAGACCATTTCCAAATGATGCAGTGATTGACTGTTTTGATGATTAGAGAGCTAGGTGCTCTTTTGGTACATCTAGAAGCACTTTGCGGATGTCTTTAGTGAGGATTCGCTCAGTGTGCACGTGAGCAGTGATTTATCATTTGAAGATTGGTGTTAATGCTCTTTAAGTACTTGTAAAAGTACTGTGAAGTAGAAATCATCTAGCATTGCACAGTTGAATTGATAGTCAAAAGTATTTCATTTGACTCAAAATATAGTGACTAATGCAATTGAATTTGTTAGTCATATATTACAGAAATTACTTACCATGGAGGATTGAAGAATTGTCCAACCACTATTAAAAGGCTTACATGAAAGTATTCATGACTTCCAAGAATAGATGGTAAGTAATGGTAAGTTGACATAGAGAATTGTTTATTATGAATGAATAAGAGCCAAGTGCTGGCGATTAGAAGTTGCATATTTTTGCAATTACGAACGCTTATGACCTTTGATGCTTATAACTAACGATATTTCTTATGACTATATCATTACTATTTTGTTGTCGTCTTTTCTCGGAATGAAATCGTTGATTTCAAAGAGAAAGGATCACATTTTGTGTGGTTTAGATGGTAATACCATGAGTAAAATCTAAAGTTCCAATGAAAGATGAACACCGAGGACGGTGTTCCTGTTAAGGGGGGGAGTATGTAACATCCCTATGCGTAAATTATTCACTTATGAAATAGTAATTCTTTAAAAAAAGATTACGAATTAGTTTCAAAAACTAATTCTTGTTACCCATAACGCTGTCAATTAAAGAACGGCAGAGGATGGCGCTAATGGCGGCTTGGAAACCAGAAAACTAGACAGGTGGTCTATGCGGAGGCAAGTAAGGATTTCATGGATCTCCTTTTCGCTTTTCTTGCGCTACCTGTTAGTGCCATCACCCGAATTCTACGGGTAACTGAGTGAGGGAAAGAACATGGATTGTATGTATTAAATATGGTGAAAATTCATAGTATAGGACGGGCTATACACTATAGAGACTCGATTAATGCAAGGTAGCAAAGGATGGACCTGTTCTTTACACGCTGTGATAGACATGGTAACGGTTTGCTGCTACGAATCTATAACACTATAGTTTTTACGCGTGCAATGGAGAGAGAGATATGCCCTCTACATTCTGTGACAAGGGAGGGCGGGGAAAGAAGTGACGTTACCTTTGCACGCTCGATGGACTGGAGCAAAGATGGAGTGGAAACTGTCCATCGTAAACTGTGTGTTTCATGATCGTTCTCAGAAACGCAACAGTCCAACTGGTTTTCGTTGCTTTCAGTAGAGGAGAGCTCCGAACCCTAATAGAATAGTGTATAGGTTTAGAGTGGGCATCTTCTATCTGAATATATAATGGATATAGAATATTGGTCCGCGGAGCACTGCCTGTTGGCTAGCTTCCTCATGAACTTAGAATGTAAATAAGGGAGCGCTGCCACCTGAAGGGACCAAAATAAAGGCTAACGATGGACGGCATGAGTCATCTACCCATCCGAAGGTTTTCCAATGGGAGACGGCGACGAAGATGTCGAAGGAAAGAGAGATAAGTTGACCTCGTGAAACATTCTTTGTTTATGTGCAGTAAACGAATGTTTAAATTATACGTTTTCTTAGTAGAAAACTTGATAATGCATGTAGTTAGAAATGATTATTTGATGTCTTTTCTTGGTGAAGAAACCATATGATATTGCATGCGGTGAAAGATTATCATTATGCTATTAGTTTTATATGGTTTCGATTTAGTCCACATAATGTGACATTCTTAGCTGGATGCGGAAAGATTTTGTTTTCCTTTTTGCTTTTGAGCCACCGCGCAGGGTTTCGATACCTGGTGCCAATTTCCACGGTTGGAATACAGTTGTTTGTTGATAGATGAAGACTGCTTGTTATAATGGGTAACTGCCCCTTTACGACTACGTGTGAAATTATTTGCTTATGCTTGTTTACTTGAATAATGGTCTTCTCTGGCTACGGTTAAATCTGAAGTTGATTCCCTGCTCTTTTAATCTGATCTATGGCTACTCTTGTAAGGAGGTGCTACGGCGATTTAACAGAAACTTAGCCCGAAAATACATACATGTAGCGAGGTATGTATTTATGTTGTGATAATTTTGTTTTGCAAGACCATGGGAATACTCGTGTATGAGTATTAATTTCAGACATGGTTTTAAAATGCAGTTTATTATACAAGAACGGCAATGTTTATTCACTCTTTTGCAGATTTATCTTGGAAAATAGGAATCTGGTTTTGATTCTTTTCTTGGTTTTACATGAGCTAATGAGATAGAACTCTTAAAAAGAGTTATACATTAGTAAACATTGTGGAGGTCAAACAGTATTATTTGGGTATATATATGCTAGTTAGCTAGTATGTTATGCGTGCTCATGCATATGAGTAGATGTTAAAAGATCTCTTTAGATGTTGATTATTGTTTGAATAATAATGTAACTAATCTTGTTGCCAAGATTGTTGATGATTGCATTGACAGGGAACGATGGCAGATGGTGCCAAGGAAAGTGATGTTTAACATTATGGCAGGAAAAAGGATTATTCGTCCATGCAGATGAAGTCAAACTACAGTATTGTTCATTGCTAGAACAATTATGCCACAAGGAATGTTGCATGTGGCGGTATGTAAATAAAAGATTACATGTAAATTGTAATAGCTTTTAGCTAGTTATGTGACAGCTTAATGATAATTCATTGTAAAGATTTTAAGACAATGGTTAAGGGATGGAATCCCTTATGAACCATTGAGTGAGGGGTGAAAACCCTCACGAGCGTTTAATAATAAGATTAAACGTTTGCTAGTTTTCACACTACGGGGTTTCCAGGGTATATCCGTGTTCAATGGTGTGATTGATGTGATTGCCTTATGTGTCCGTTGATAATGATGGGTCCTTGATGATGATGGTTCTTTATTTGATGTGACAACCATAATGTCTTAGTACATGATTATCTAACATGGTTAAGGATATCAAGAAATGGATGCATGGATTCATGAGACAGTTTATGTTATTACAGTGATGGTTAAAGGTGATGCATTGGTTATGAAACTTACTGTCTTTGATGGCAATTTACTTGATGTACTAAAGAACACTATGTCTAATGGTTAATGATGATTGTGGAGTTATGAAATTGATAAATTACTAGCGAGTAATTTGTATTAAAAATTCTAACTTCCTACTTTTACCTGCGAGGTTACCGGGGTATGTGACAGTTTCCCGATGGGAGAATAACTTATCCACTCGGTCCTATAAATGCGTGATTAATCTGACCCGTGAAATCTTGTTTATAACCGCGTGCTGACAGTTCTGTTTTCAATTATTCAAGAGGAACATTACGGATGCTTTACGGTAAAGACAGAATACCCTGGTTGTAATGTAAGAAGATTACATCTAATGTAATGTAATAGAATAGCGTTAGAAAAATCAACGCCATTATATCTAATTTTTTCTGTTCAGATGTGATGGGTAACCATAAGATTCATCTTGGGAGTCTAGGATAGCACCTAACGGAACCAGATGGGTGTATGTAACTTTCAAAATTTTGGACGAGCGCTGCTGACAAAGAGTTTTTGGCGAGCATTATTTGGATCTGGTATTTGCAAATAAATTATTAAGGAGAATTATTTAAAAAATTTGGTTCCCCATGCTTGGTCAAAGAATGGGGATCCTTCATATGCCGAGTATTCATGAAAATAAAAAATTGGCTTATTGGAAATTTGAGTTGAGAGATCGGTTCTGGCTCTATGGTTAAAGTGAGGTTGATCCTATTTGTAGTGTTCAGAGACATCATTCATTGCTAAACGAAATAACTCACTACCTCCATGGTACGGCTATTGACTTTATTAACCAAATTCAATATGCTATTAAGCAAATTCAATATGATAGGGATACATTTCATCATTATCCTACTTGGAAAAGCGCTAAGAAATTGACAAACGAAATAACTCACCACGTCCATGGCATGGCCATTTACTTCATTAACCAAATTCAATATGATATGGATACATTTCATCATTATCTTACTTGGAAAAGCGCTATGAAATTGGGCTTATCTGGTATTGATGCTGCTATGTGGGAAGAGTACATTTTAACATGGCGAGTATAACATTTTGGAATAGAGATGATACTCTCAAACACGATGGACAATCTGTCTAGGGACTCTTATTTGTGAAGGAGATCTATAGTCACATTTCTTATTCTCTACAGGTCCCTCCAATGTTGTTCTTGTCCAGGAAGGTATGCTCATGCCATATGCTATTAAAATTAAAGCTTTTCAGTCAGCAGCGTGGAAGAACAAGAATCTAATTTGGAAGAATCTTTGCAAAAGGAGTTACTGTGAACCTGGTAGATGATATATGTGTCGGGGCTCACATGAAAACATTTTACATTTATTCCTCATTGCCCATTTTCCATTGTCGTCTCAATAAATGTGTTACAACATTTAAATATAAATGCATACTCGATTTTCTCGTCTATTGAAACATGTAAAAAGGTGTGGATGACAAATTTCAAGTACGTGAGGAGACTTCCCATTTTTATGCTCTGGGGTATATGGTGATTTAAAAATTCCATTATTTTTTTAAAATACCTCTTTCGAAGTTGATAGAAATAGCAACGAGATCTGTGCTTATTTCCATGCATTTTGTCATGTGGCTTAAAAAAGAAAAATTAGAAGTTCGAAAACTATTAAATGTTTGAAAAAATATCTAGCATGTTTTTTTTTTTTTTTTTTTTTATGATATGTTAATGTGGGTTTCTATGGCGTTACCCTCATATTTATATTATCAATTTATTATAGCACTTTGGAGATTGCTTTGGTCTGCTAGATGGTTTTATATGGAGATTGTATAAGTTTTTTGTGGGAAATAATGGAGAAAGCCAGACTTAGATTGTTGTTATGATGATGATAGGTTTGAGACATTAATCTTAGACCTCATATCCTAATATCTAGGGAGTGGTGGAAACCATCCCATTATTACAAAAGGCTATATATTTGAGGCTCATCTGACTCAATGAAAGAAAGGGGCTTGTATGAGTGTTTGTACACTCTCCACTTATCTCACCTAGAGAACCATTTAGTTTATAGTTAATATATTAAGTTTTTAACATGGTATCAGAGTTAAGGTGATTTGACTTGGTGCTAGAAGGAAGCCACTGGATTGAGCGATTGAGCTACTGAAGGGAGACCAACGTTGAAGCGAGTTTGCACAATCTTCCTTCATTGATGTGGAACTAAACCTGTTGAGCTTCCAGATCTACAACTGATAAGCTGCTGCGATTTCAAATTTTGCAGCTGAGAAGGAGGTTGCAGGAGGCTGATCTCGTGAATTACAATTAGGCCGGAACAGCCATGTAGGTGTGCTAAAAATAGAGGCCCATGGCATGAAGATTGCCCGTGGTTAAGCGCTGGTGTTGTAGGTGAGGTGAGATCTGCCTCACGCAGAAAGACGACTACTAGGAAGACGTATGATCGATTCAATCCACCGACCGGATTCGCTGCCAAATCACATGTTGAGACTGTCAAGAAGGTCGCAGGGCATTGTAAAAGAGGTCGGGACTCTTGAGAGGCCGAGGCCAGAACTGCTGAAGAAGATGCCACTGCGTGGTATATTGCTGTCGGCGTCACTTAAGTTGCAGGTTTTGGAGATCCTAAAACCAGTTGTGTAAATCCTCTTCTAAGTTATTATATGCCACAATGAAAATGTGAAAGTTCTTGTTGATTTGAACCCATCTTAAGAAATATGTGTTATCAGAAATTGCTAATCACATACATCAGAATTATTATTGATACCGTTTCCAGCTTGTGAGAGGTCATTTTGTTGCTCGTCGCCAAAGCCGAGGGCACTGACACCTTTGTGGCATAGAAACAACAGTCTATAAGGTTCTATAGTTGAAGAGCTTCCAAAGGGATAAGTTTCCCACCTACATTGTAATGGGGTTGTTGGAGCTTGTTAGAGGACTGTGTGGAGTCGAAAAGAAATCTCGAAGCAAGATAAAGCAAGATAAGCTCAACTTTAACATGTCTATATTTTTAGATATTTTTTATTCTGATGATGATTGTTTTCTCATGTGGGCATTTGGAGGGATTAGCATGAGTAGTATGTTCGAGTTAGTAGAAGTTTTAGAAAAACAATGTGGTTTGGTTGATGACCACGAGAATCAAAAGGCACAGTCTATTATGCAAGATCCTGAGATTGAAGACTCACGAGATGATATTCATGAAGGATGTAAAAAGGAACAAAGTGTTGAAGATCAATTGGACGAGCCACATGAAACTAATTGCAAAGATGTGGCAGAAGAAGACAAAGCTAGAGAGAATTTAAATTGCAATGACATCATCACTGACATTCAGATGGTTGACACCGGAAATAGTAAGGGTGAAAATTCTCCTATCCAACCTGCCATAATTTTGGGAAGGACGAGAATAAGAATTCAAGCTTTCCATCACTGGGGAAGAAATGAGGTGAAGATACATCACTACCTCATGGCAAGGAAAGTGAAGATGAAGCCTCGACTTAAGATGAAAGTATGGACTCACAAGAAAAAAAGACCAAAATGAAAATCTTTGTTACCAAGTTTTTCATGTTTTAATTGTAAGCCTAGTTGAGACTAGACCAATAGGGTTATGTTATTGTTCAGTACCTTTTCTCCATTAAAGGGAAGTGTTGAAAGTAATGGAGAAATCTAGACTTAGATTGTTGTTATGATGATGATAGGTTTGACACTCTAATTTTAGACCTCATATCGTAATATCTAGGGAGTGGTTAAAACCATTGTGTTAGTGTGAAAACCTATATATTTGAGGCTCATCTGTCTCAATGAATGAAAGGGGCTTGTATGAGTGTTTCTACACTCTCCAAGTATCTCACCTGGAGAGCCATTTAGTTTATAGTTAATATATTCAATCTTTAACATTTTTGGCGATTCAAAGTTCAGTATTGATTGGATTAACGATAGATCTCTTTTCAACCTTATTTTGTTGTGAAACTCGATGGCCAGGATCATAAAGTTTAAGAGCATGCTCCAAATCGTTTCTTGTGCACATATTTACAGGGAATAAAAATCTTCTGTTGAAGCTCTATCGAAATTGGGTCTCACCTTTCACATAGGCAAAATTCACTACTATGATTTTTAAATGGGAGAATTTTAAAGTTTTAGTAAGATTCCATTCTATTGAGTTTTATTTTTCTTTGTTGTTTATAGATGATCTAAAGGATGGTACTTATGTAGTTATTTGTAGTTAGTTTAAAATGATTGTTTTTTTTTTTTTTTTTTTGTATAAAAATGAGAGTTATTGCATCGAAATGAGATATACACCCTAGTATATGAGGGAGATGTTCTCACTTTAGATTAAAAGAAATAAAAAATATATGTGTTGGCTAACATAAGTCTATGTGAGAGATGTGTGTAAGGTTACCTTAAAAAAAATTAATAACATTATTTTAAAAATCAATGTGGACCATCAATAAAATGCTTCAATTATCACCTTTATTTTACATCAGACTTTATATAGTGAGACAAAGTAATTGAAATTAAAAAAAAAAAAGAAAAGTTTAAAACTTTTCAGTATAAGGGATATATGTAATTTCTTTACTGACCTGAGATCTAATGCTTATAGTATGCTAGAAATGTGTAAAGTAAGGTAACGTAATGTAAACATTTGAACTTGGTAAGAATAAAATAAAATAAAACCAAATGACAAAATAAAAATAAGTCTATAAAAATTAAATTAAAAAAAAATAGTATTGACCCATGGTATTCATATACAATATAAGCTATTTAAGGGGAAATTAAACTAGCCTAGAGCCATCTTAGTTTGATATCATATTTAGATACATAATTAGCTATCGAAAATGAAATTGGATCCATGTAGCTTGTAAAGGTAAAACTTTTTTATGGATATGTTAGGGTTGTGTATTTGTGAGGATATATTAGGAAAAAAATAATTATTTCATTTTATCTAATATTTATGTGTACCTCCATCCATTTTTTACTAGGTTATGTTGGGTAAAATATATTACTATAATATTACATTTTACCCAATATCTCCCCTCAACTGGTCCACTTTTTGTTGTAATTTATATTTACATTTGATGTTTAAAAGTAAACAAATTCAAGTATAAAATTAGCATGCGTGAGGGGGACTATTGTGTAAATTGTAATATTTAGGCTGGTGGAAATATTACTTAAAATGAAATAATTACATGAGAAATATTTTATCCAGGATTTCCCATCAGTAGATTAACTTTTTATTAAAAAAATTCTTTATATTTGAGGTTTATAAGTAAATTTAATTCCTAGGTAAGCTTTTGATACCAATATGTTAGAGATATTGTAATCTTTAACATCTTGACTAGATAAAAATAAAATAAATAAAATAAAATAAAAAAACATAAAATCAATAATTATATTTATATTCATAATTGTAATTAATTATAAATATTAATTAAACCATTCTAGATGCATATTAACTCGGGCTCTATCAAGGTTTTATTTTAGGGATAAAATTTCTTGACACAAAAACCTCTTTTAAAGTGAAAAGAAATTTGATCCCTCTCAGCGCTTGGTACATCTTGAGTTAAGATGGATCTAGGTTGGTACAAACAATAGAGTTATGATGTTCATGGGATCTTTATTAACATGATCATGACTATCTATTTCCAAATATCAAACATTTGTAGGTTGGTTTTTTAGTAGTAGAAAAAAAATGTAAGCAGGTGGTTATCACTAAAAGATGGGTTCATAATAATAATATTAGTACAATCAAATTAGTAAATCACATTAGTAAATGCAGTTGATATACCTACATTATAAATATGCTTATTAGTGTAGAAAAGGTGGAAAATGACCCATATGAGTGTATGTCAACCACATTTACTAAAGTGGTAGGTGCTATGGAGAGAAATAGTAGATGATAGTTGAGAATGGTTGAGTATGGTGAGAGATGCCATTGGTTATCCACAACTAATAATTATAGTTTACTGTGTTAGATTATAATTAACTATGGTTGTTCATGTTAGATCATAACACATCATAGTTGACGATAGTTCTCTATAACAAATTAGTCCATGTTTATAATAGAAAGTCATTATTCTTACTGAAAAAAATAGATTAATAATAATAAAAAAATAATAACTCAGTAGATGAATATATTGTAAAACATTATAAACTGTAATATTGTATAAGCCCAGCAAATTAAAAAGCATTAGTTTTCATTTTAAAATTTAAAATAAAAAATAATAATTAAATTTAAAACCGTAATTCATTCTATCTAATATTTAGTGATGAAGTGATTCTCGTAACATGCAAAGACATCTTTAGAATCGGATATTAAATTCTAGCCAGACAATTAAATTGTTGATGGAGTAATTCTCAGTTTACAGATTTTCAAATACATTTCTTTAATAAAACGATTACATATTAATTTCTAAGGGTCCTTTAAATAATGCCTACATTTACTTGACAGACTTAATATTTCTGCATCTTTCTTATGCTCTGTAGGGTACCTAGGTTTGAAGATGGATTTCAGAACTTGAAAAAAGAATTAGAAGGCCACGGAATCTGCACTGATTGATGATAATGCAACCGTGAATTACTCATGAAGATATTATAATATTCGAGGACTTGGAGATCCTGCCCATCCATTTGCCTCATCACATGCTCTCCAAACATTTGATATTTGATTTAATGGAAAACCTCGGAGACCTGACACATATTGTGCTTGACATAGTCTCTCAATCGATTATTTTGTCTGGCTTTGAATGATTATGGAAACATGTGTACGATGTTTGACTGTTGCTTTGTCGCATTGTTTGGATGTTGGCCACAAATTACTTCTTATAACTTAATTAAACAACTAACTTTTGTATGCGTAAATAAAATTTAATGCATGGGAGATTTGGAAGCTTTTCTTTACATAACGCGGCTGCAATTTGTATTTATATTTGGATAACACATTTTTATATTTTTTTATAATTATATTTATGAAAAATACATTTAATTTTATATATAGAAATAATAGTTTAAATTTTATTTTGTTTTATTATATTAATTTTTAAAATAATATAGATTTTAATATTTTAGTAAAAAATATATAATAAAAAAATAACATAGTAAAAATGATAAAATAAAGTATTAAAATAAAACTTAATAAAAAATTATATTAATATTAGAAAATACTAATAAATTAGTTTAGATTTATCTGTCAAGTTTTAATTTAAAGGTTTTATTGTAACTTTCACTCAATATAGTACTATGTGGATAATTGTGTCATATATTTTATGCCATAGTTTATGGACATGTTGCAATATTCATGCATAATTTTAGATATTTATGTATTGATTTTTTAGTTTTCAAGTTTTGTAGAAAAATCATCCAAAAAATAATCTTTGAAAATTTGTCATATGTAAATGACATATTCATAATTATTTACTTCAAACAATAATTTAACTAATTATTTTCATAAAAAATGGATAGCAATAAGATGTAAATAAATATATTTACCATGAATTACTTCCTACCATTATTTATGTTTTCCTCACCACTTTTGTATGAGTAAAATTGTAAATGTGTACACTTATTAGTGGTTACTCACTGCCAAAATTTATGCTAGTATTTATGGTGACTAAACAATTAATTCAGCCACTTCAAATCTAAATTTATTAGCTACCACTAAAGAAATAATATAAGATTCAATTTTATTAATGAACAAACTCATTTTAACGTGGAGCAATATAAATTAAAATTGTTTATATAATTTTTATGGTAGCAGAGTTTCTAACTTGAATAGAAAAGAGTAAGCTGCCTTGCTACACTTTTTTAAAAATGCAATTAACTTAATAATTTTAACCCTAACCTTTTACTAACTATCAAATGATGAAGACAAAACAAAACGTTTTTAAAATAAATTTTGAACATCAACCTGAAATGTAAACCCTAATACAAACCTATTAGCATTTAGGTTAACTGTTAAGCCTTCAAGGCCTATCAACCTTAATTGTAGGAACATGTTATCATTTAGGCTAAATTTTAATACCGCTAGGCCTATCAACCTTAATTGTAAGAACATTTAGTATTTAGGCTAATTTTATATACCTTTTATAGGTAACAGATTGCATATATACTGGTTAGTTATCTTCGAGTGAGATCCCAAAAAAAATACATTATTTAAATCGCAGAAGGGCCTCCTGATGTCACGGACTGGACGATTCACAAGGTGACATTCACGCTTAGGAGCTCCACCAGGAGAGAACCCAATAAAAAATACTCGTAACGTAGGCCTTTCAATATCGACCAACCAGGATAGATTTCTACCGTCCATCTCAGGCCTTGCCTTGTAGGGTGGCCTTCATTTGAAGGGGGCGAAGGCCAACCAAATGAGCTGGCGTTGGCTTTTAAAGCAAATCGTTTTAGGTTAAACCTTCTTAAGCAAGCTTCTCGGATAGAACCCAATAAAAGATACTCGTAACGTCGCCGGCATTGGCTTTTAAAGCAAATCGTTTTATGCTAAACCTTCTTAAGCAAGCTTCTTGGATGTTACGTTTTATGCTGACATGATAGTTCTGCTTGATTCGATCAATTGTTATGTGGGTGGAAGTAAGTGTACAGCCGTAATTGGCAGAGTTGAGTCGAAGATAATCCTTTTCCAAGAGCTTTAGAACAGTGGATTTCAATCTAAATCAACTGTTTTGTCTTCCACTTTGAGTGGTTGTCGTAAATTTCGCCAACAGAATGGCAGTTCGACTGACAGAGCCCTTAGCAGTGGCTAAAGTTATTGGTGATGTGGTTGATATGTTCACTCCCAGCGTGAAAATGACAGTCAGATATGGTGCCAACCAGGTCAACAATGGCCACGAGGTTCAGCCTTCGGTCATTGTGTGCCCCCCTCTTGTGGAGGTTGGAGGCGAAGACATGCGAACTTTCTGCACTTTGGTATGCTCTTCAATCCTCTGCTTTCTTTCTTTTACCCTGACGACAGAGTGGAATGCTGGTCGCCATTCATATTTTTTTGTAAAATTTATGCCAGAAAAAACTATCTCCTGTGTGTTGTGCAAGAATACGAATCATTTCATTTGCATTGACTGTATATCTTTTCCTTTCGTATTTTAATCGAACTGTCCAAAACTATTTTCTCCATGTATTCATATTGTACTGCGTAACAGAGTTTAAGTAGATTGTTAATTTGTTTTTATGTACACTCTTAAGTTGTCCATTTTAGCTAGTACTAAATACTATAAAATTGTTTTCATTAATACTGTGGCTTTGCTATTAAGATAAAAAGGAAATTCAAAAATCCAAAATAAACTATAATGTAAGGAGGTAACGTATCATGGTTTTCTGGTTTGTTGTTATTATACACCTATCATGTTTGCATTTCATTTTATTTTTATGTCATCATTTTATCTTTTAGAATACTTCTAGTGCTATCTTAATAACATTATTCACTTTATTAAAATCACATTACCATCAATTTCAAATGTTTTGTATCTCATTGATATCTCAAAAAAAATGCATTTTATTGTGTTTGTCCTATATATGCAGTGCATACAAAACCTTTTAAAAGTAGCAATGCATGCTCCACACATAGTATTTAATATTTGAAAATTTTCTTTTCCTTTAATTCAGCTTTTGAGATTAATGCAACTTCAATTGAATCAACTTTGCAAATTTTAATTCTCGATCTCTAAGCTTTCTCAAATTTCATGAAAAATACAATAGTATCTGAAAGTAAACTTTAAGACAAACAAGATAATTTAGCATGTATGTTTTACAATGCAATTTTATAGTATGTTTTCTTTGAACAATTTTATATTAAAAGTTAAGTATCAACGGACATCTATATTAGCTCTTTTGTAATATACCCCGGTAACCTCGCATGTAAAAGGTAGGGAGTTAGAATTTTTCGTACAAATTACCACAAGTAATTAACCAATTCACAACTCCACAATTCATCATTAACCATTAAATATAATATTCATTAGTGCATCAAGTAAATTGCCATCAAAGACAGTAAGTTTCATAACCATTGCATAACCTTTAACCATCACTGTAATAACATAAACTGTCTCATGAATCCATGCATCCATTTCTTGATATCCTTAACCATATTAGATAATCATGTAATCTAATAAAGAACCATCAACATCAAGGATTCAACATCATCCATCTGACACAAAAGGCAATCACATCAATCACACCATTGAACACGGATATACCCTGGAAACCC
Source organism: Pinus tabuliformis (assembly GCA_031772625.1). Classification (NCBI taxonomy): domain Eukaryota; kingdom Viridiplantae; phylum Streptophyta; class Pinopsida; order Pinales; family Pinaceae; genus Pinus; species Pinus tabuliformis. Next base: position 353,043,136 of record CM062805.1, on the reverse strand, counting down.
CGTAGGGTGAAAACCAGCAAACGTTTAATCTTATTATTAAACGCTCGTGAGGGTTTTCACCCCTCACTCAATGGCTCCTAAGGGATTTCATCCCTTAACCATTGTTATTAGAATCTTTACAATGAATTATCATTAAGCTGTCACATAACTAGCTATAAGCTAATACAATTTACATGTAATCTTTCATTTACATACCGCCACATGCAACATCCCTTGTGGCATGATCGTCTAGCAATGTACGATCCTACTACTCAAACCCATCTACATGGCCCATTAATCATCCGCCATCGCTTCCTGTCAATGCGGTCATCCACAATCTTGGCAACAAGATTAGTTACAATATTATTCAAACAATAATCAACATCTAAAGCGATCTTTAAACATCTTCTCATATGCATGAGCACGCATAACACACTAGCTAACTAGCATATATATATATATACCCAAATAATATTGTTTGACCTCCACAATTTTTACTAATGCATAACTCTCTTTAAGAGTTCTAACTCGTTAGCTCATGTAAACCGAGGAAAGAATCAAGACCAGGTTCCTATTTTCCAAGATACATCTTCGTGAATAGCAGCCATAATGATAACCTTCACCGCATGCATTATCATATGTTTTCCTCACCAAGAAAATACATCAAATAATAATTTCTATCTGCATGCATCAACAAATTTTCTACTAAGAAAACATGTAATTTAAACATTCTCTTGCTGCACATAAACAAAGAATATTACACAAGGTCAACTTATCTTTCTATCCTTCGACACCCTCATCGCCATAGCGCATGCTGAGGTCCTGGAAGCGATTTCCTATTGCTGGGATTAGTAAGGTGTTCCTCCACAATCATGGATATGGCCGATCCCGTTCCTCCTGCAACGTCCACCACCGTTTTTATATTCTTAAACCCATCATCATAAACCTTCCATCACAGTTTCGTGCAGACGCTGCAATCCTTCCCAGGGGACCTTACTGGTCGCTGAGAACACCAGCGGCACGCACGAATATTCATTCTCCGCTGTTAGCAGCTTGGAAAGGGCAGTGAGGCCATATCTGTATCGCTTAAACTCTGCAGCTCCCCCAGCGTGTGAGGTCTCAGTGAAAACATGGTAGGAAGCCAAATATCTGAGAAGGCGAAACAGGTATTCCAAGTGAGGTGCCTTCATATTCATATTCGTGTTGCAGGGCGCGGATGCTGCAATGTGGGAGGCGATGTCCTCCACAGAGAGAGAGCTACCTTCACCTCCACCGTGGGTGGCGATAATGTCGGGAATGTTGAGGTTAACGGCGGCCTTCAACGCCAAGGGCTTCACCAGAGAGAAGATCATGTCGTAGAGTTGGAGTTGAGGCGAGGAAGAAGTATCTATTTGGAGGGCGGCATTTGGAGCAGAAGCAGCAGCAGATTCACCCATGGCTGCACGGTGACTGGGTGTTGCAGGGATTATAGAGGTGAAGGGGAGGGCGTACGGCTAAAATCCATATGTTTCCCCGACAAGTAGAAGCATTCCCATCTCCCCTGCACTGGGCAAAACCAAACATCTTATCACTCAATTGATAACCACCATCAATGAAGCGTTAAGGTCCCGACTTTTAATGATAACCACCTCCTTTTATTAGCGCCCCCCAAACCAACACAAGGCTTCCCATTAATAATAATCTGCAGCATCCAAACAGAACCAAGAATCAGTTCTCAATACCAAACATCAGTACCGAATCCAAGAATCCGTTTTCGAATACAAACTGTTAACTATTCGTAACTGTTGAGTTACTACGGACCCTCAGTTACAGCCAACCCGTAAATATCTCATACGGTTAATTATGACGCGGTAGAGATGTTACATCTTCTATACAAGATGATGATATATTCATGAATAAAAAATGTATACATGTACCATATCATTTTATAATATGCAATTTTTAGTTATATGAAGGTTTTGGACATCTACATCATTATAACATTCATGAATGTGAAATGTACCATGTTTTATAATTTTCAATTTTACTTTTCATGAAATAACTTAACAAAACAACTTCACAAAACGTAAGAATCAACCTTATTATACTCTACTAACATTATAAGAATAATCATGAAAAACCTACCAACTAAATGAAAATTTACAAATATTGCTTCATATTCATGAACTTATATTTAAAACCTTTAAGCATCAAACCATGCATCATGAAAAATGTAATATGTTATAAATATTATTTATTGTTGATTAAAGTCACAAACTATACTTTGAAACCTTACATCAAACAAAGAGTTCGAAGTTAACTAGAATAACCAAGCAAAGGTTGATCCATCAGAGCTTTGGTGGGTAATAATGAAATCTGAAATGGCATGCATTCTATATATCATTTAAAGTGAAACATACGTCACTTTAAAAGTTGGTATGGGGAAATTGTAACTATTACAAATGAGATCAAAGTTGGATTCTAAAACACTACATATGTGAGCCATACATATTACCAACTAAATGCGAAGTTACAATAGTATATTTTCTTTGAGAAACTTTACATTAAAAATTAAGTATCAATAGCCCTTCTATACAAGATGATGATCTATTCATGAATACAAAATGTATACATGTACTAGATGTCTTATAATGAAAATTTAAGTTATATGATTGTTTTAGACATCTACACCATTATAAGATTCATGAATGCAAAATGTACCATGTTTTGTAATTTGCAATTTTTGTAATTTTACAAATTTATAAACATTGCTCCATATTCAGGAACTTAAATGTAAAACCTTTAAGCATCAAAACATATCTTTCTTATATCCATATTTTTTTCTTTTTGGTTAATCTCACTAAAATTCCCTCTAAGAGGGCATGGTAGTGCAAAATAAAATTGTAGTTAAATTAACAAATATAATGCTAAGTAATTAACATAAACCGAAAAAGGCTTCATTGCATAGTCGTTCTCATGTGGCCAATACTTTAACAACCCCAATCATGAAGCCAGATAAATTTAATAATAAGTGATTAACAAAAAAAAAAAAAAAAAAGATTCATTGCATGCTAGTTGTCCTATGGCGATTTTTTGTTTTTATTTATTCTTGAAAGGCCTCAAGGTCCCAAATTTTTTTTATTTCAATTAATCCTTAAAATTATCTTCCAGCACATTGGGTGTTTGGTTCAAAGATCCTATTTTTTCTTATATCCATATCTTTTCTTTTTTTGTTAATGTCACTAAAATTCCCTCTAATAGAGCATGGCAGTACAAAATAAAATTATAGGAAAATAAACAAATGTAACATTAAATCATCAACAAAAACCGAAAATGCTTCATTGCATAGTAGTTGTCATATGGTCAATACTTTAACAACCCCAATCTTAAACCCAAATAAACAAATTTAGTATAAAATGATCAACAAAAACCCAAAATGTTTCATTACATGGTAGCTGTCCTATGGCCATTGCTTTAACATTCCCAACCTTGAACCCTACGTTAAACAAGAATTCCTACTATTAATTTCACTTCTATAATATACATATATGAGAAATTAGCTTTCACTACCATCCTCTCAAGGGTGTAATAACTAACAAGATATGTTGGAGAATTTGGAATCAAGATGGGGCACAAAGAGATAAACCAAAATTACATTACTTAGTTTTTATATGATCTTTATCTCTAATTAGGTGTAAACTTGTAATATATTTACTATATATTTAAACAATTGAAAGTTTTAATTAGTGTTTGAAATTCACATTGAATGTGAATAATTTTTTTGAGGAGTTAATTTTCACTTTGAATTAAATGGGAAATGGCCCAACAGATAAATATTGCAAGTTTGGGTAGGATATAGGCCATCATTTGTCTTTATAATAATATCGGTCATTTAGTTGAGGGTGATTATAACAAATGATTCACTAGCATGAAAACATAGTTTAATAATGCATACTTATGGTATTTTTTCCAAAAACGTAGTTTACTTAATCATAAACATTTTTCTTGTGATTATACAATTTAGAAAAACACACTTTAAAACCTAGTGATAAAAGAGATTGTAACCCTTATTCTATCTTCTTCTTCTTTTTTATCACATAAACCATATTTTTTAACACATATTAGTCCAATATGATATTTTATATTAAATTAAAAATAAAATGATATTAAACTTAATGGTAGTAGCTAGTCGTTGTTTACAAAATTTTATATACATTAAATTAACACTATACATAATAATTACTTGAAATAATACACTGAATTTTTTTTTCAAATTATTTATTAAATAAATTTCTTCAACATTTTTCTTTATTATATTTACAAATATATAATATAAATATTAAATCAATAATAGTAAACATTTATATATAAATATACATACATAAATACATCTTAACTTACACTTTTCATAATATACATCTATTAAAAATGCCATGTTTTTCATAATACTTATTTGCACTAAAAACATGTACATACATAGGAAACAATGTACCGACTAATATGAAATCATTTGTCTTAAGCTTTGTTTTAACATGTCAATATCTTTCCCAATCTCATCTTCTATATTATCTACATATAGGAGGAAGGACAATGTTTGGTTGGTGAACAAATTAATTGTAAGAGGAGGCAGTGGTAGAAACAAAAGCACAAATCACAATCTTAAGAGAATAAAATGGTACTTTGGAAGAGAAGCTAACTCAAATGGAATCACGAATCAGCTATCTTCAAGCTTTTATAACAAATTTCCAGTGTGAGAGTGATAATCGCCATGGTGAATAGGCATAATTAAAAGAACAACTTGAAGAATCCATAATAGAAGAAAAACCCATTAAGATTCTTTGTAATCATCACCAATACTCTTCTTAAAAAATTTATTTTCTTTTTCTTTTCAAATGAAAAAAAAAAATAGTATCTTAAGGATATATTACATACTTCATCAACAAAGAATCAGAGTCATATGTCACCCAAGACAAGGGGACATAGCCTATCAAAATAAACATAGGAAAATAACAACAATGTCTTGAGCATATCAATGGATCAAAATAAACAAGAATTGGCCAAATCCCCTATTGAGTTGTCTCAAACCAAGACAACGTGTTGCACAAATTTTATTTTCTTTCAAACAAAATAAATAGAGTATCTCCATTAATAAAATGAGATATTACATACTTCATCAGCCGAGAATCAAAGTCATAAATCACCCAAAAGAAGGGGACAAATCCTACCTAAATATACAGAAAAACAAAAAAGCAATGTGGTGAGAATATCGATGGATCAAAATAAAAAAAACAACTGGCCAAGGCCCCTACTGACTCACCATAGACCAACACAACATGTCACATAGATTTTCTTTTTCAAACGACAAAACAAACGAAGTATCCTCATTGATAAAATGAGATATTATATACTTCATCAGCCAATAATCTGAGTCATAAGTCACCCAAGATAATGAGGCAGAGCGTACCAAAATAAATAGAGAAATATGACAACAATGTACTAAGCATATCGATGGATCAAAATAAACAAACAACTAGTGAAAGCCCCTATTGAGTCACCGTAGACAAACACAACATGTTGCACAAATTTTCTTTCTTTCAAACAAAAACAACATAGTATGTTCTTTGACAAAATGATATATGACATACTTCATTAGAAAAGAATCAGAGTCACAAATCACCCAAGAGAAGGCGACAAATCATACTAAAATAAGTAGAGAATAAAAACAACAATTTCATGAGCATATCGATGGATCAAAATAAACAAACAACTAACCAAGCCCCTACTGAGTCACCACAGACCAACAGGACATGTTGCCAAAAAAAAATTTCAAATGAAAAAAACAGAGTATTTTCACTGATAAAATGAGATATTACATACTTCATCACAAAGAACCAGAGTTATAAGTTTCCCAAGGGAAGGGGACAACTGCTACAAAAATATATATAGGAAAAAAACAATATTGTAATGGGCATATATATATATATGTCTATGTGTGTGTGTGTGTATATCAAAATAAACAAAAAACTGGCGAAAGCCCCTACTGACTCACCACAGACAAACACACTTTGTTCCACAAATTTTTCTTTTCGAATGAAAAAATTAGATTATCTTCATTGGTAAAATAACATAGTACAAACTTCATCAACAGATAATCAGAGTCATAAGTCCCCTAAGAGAAGGGGACATAGCCTACCAAAATAAACAGATGATCAAACAAACAAACAATTAGCCAAAGCCCCTATTGAGTGATTGTTGACCAACACAATGTGTTGCACAATCTTTTTACACAAAAAATCCTTCACACAAAGAAACTCCCAACACTTTGGTGGTTTACGTAGAAAAAGAGAGAAATAATTGGGTGATTGGAATATATGGGTAATGGATATGAAGTGGTAGGTAGGAGTGTAATAGAAAAAATTGGGAAAACATGGCCTTGGGATGGAAGTGTGTTGTTTTAAGCAAAAGTGATAGAAAAGCATGTCCAATGCCATAGTGATTACTCCTTTTTGTGTGTTGTTATTCCATCGATTCGTATTTTATTTAGGAATTATGAAAGTGATTCCATTGAAATTGAATGTAATGGATTGAGCCACATGATCTCTAGCCATACCGAGTTAATAAATAAATGTAAAGGAATTAACATTACTAAGTGAGCGAGAAAGAAGTACCTGGTTGACAAGAGGATGAGGTCAATGTGGTTGACATGAGGATAAGGTATGTTGAAGTTGAAAGGATGATGATTTGTGGTGCCAATGGTGAAAAATGTGAAAACACAATGCAGATGAGAGAACAGAGTGAAAAAGCATTGCAATCGCCAAATGACTTCCATATATAGAAAATGTTTTTCAGCAGAAAATATTGTTCGACAAAAAATAAAACTAGTTTGCTTGAAAAATAATAAATATTTCAGCTAAAAAAGTAAAATTGTGAATTTTTCATGAACAATTATCACAAAAGTTTAACCCAGCTTCACATTTTCACCTTTAAATATTATAATGAAGAGATGCGAAATCTGATAATATAGCAAATTAATCCGAACATGACATACAAATGCACTAATGAAATTTTAATTTATATGAATGTTGTGATAAGATACATGTCAACATTTTTATGAATAATGAAATTAAAAAAATCTTATAATTGCACTCTCACATGTCGATGTTCCCAAAAAACAAAAAATCTAATTAGAAAAATTGGTGCGTCTATAACATAAAAAAGTATCGGTGTGTTGTGTTATACAAAATCACCGTGATGATATATTTTTACATGCCTAACACCTTTTAAGAAAATGAGTAAAACATTGTGTTTATTACTTGAAGAACCTATCTTTTTTGAGATTAATGCCCTAATGCATTGTAATTCTTAAGGCACCATTGATTTCACATAACAAACTCTTTAGTCCTGCAAAATATTATTTCTAGCACGGTGCTTTACGAAAAGGTTCTTTCCAATAACTAATGCATCGACGCCTTTGTACTAATGATATGAATCAACATTGCAAGTTAAAAAAAATGGAATGACACAACAATTATTTTAAGTGTGCCCCGGTGTCATTCCTTAAAAGAATGACCTAGGGATTTTTTATCTCTTACCATCAATGTTGCATATATTACCCACTCGTATTCTTTACATTTGATGGCTCAGTGATTTTATTTATTTATGTCGGTCGATGCTTTTATTTATGTAACACATTGGTGCTACCTATTCCATTAATCGCATAACAAGAAAGACATCTGCTAGAACCTCTGGCCGCCCACATTTTTCCACTTGTGATGAAGTTTTGTTAAACCTCTGCTATAACAAATGGATATTTTAGCCTTTTTTTACAATTTTTGTCAATTTTATAACACTAAAAGCCTTTGTTATAGCCTTGTCTAGAGGGAATTTTCCTTTTAGTGATGACAGAAAAAGTGTGAAAAAATTGAAAGTTGAGAAAACTTATTGCGATAATAGTACACTTGCAAGTAAGAGTGAGAGAGACTGTCAACTACAATTGCGCATTGATTGTCAACGTGGATTGCATAATCGTTGTCCCTATCAATTGTGCAAGAAATAACACTATGAATTTCACAATGTTTAGGAGCTACACAATGCCTACCATTAAGGACTCCACAATCACCATTTCTAGAGGTTTCACAAGCATTGCTCTAAAGGACCGCATAATGCTTATCTTCCCACACAGAGTCTAACTATTGGACTCGCTAGGAAGATGTGTGCTTTTGAATGCATAAAAATATAAGCATGTGCAAGTAAGTGGCTTCAATAGTTATAATCTGAGAAGAAGGTTTGAAAAATTAGCAAAAAAATAAACCGACGTTGAAGTGAATATGATCAACTAGTAAGATCACAAGAAGGCTCCAAAATTCAAGTATAGGAAAAACTATGGAAGGTGTTTGTCACAACGACAACAAGTTGACACATATATTTTTTAAAATTAAAGTAAAGTCTTTGCTAAATGAAAAAAGTTGACACATATCTTTTTTAAAATTAAACTAAAAACTTTGCTAAAGGAAAAAATAATGTTAGTTGTAAAAGAAAAAATAAATATACATATTTTGCTATTGTCAACCAAAAGCTTTATAAAACATCAATAATGTTTCTATAATGGTGCTTGCTTAGTTTATTTATTGAGTTTACAAACCAAATGTAAATTTTTTTTGTGTGTTTAATATAGAGTTGACATGTAGTATTTAATATATATTATTCTATGAGTGATAAATAAGATATTTTGATGTAAATTTTAGGTAACATAATTTTCATCAATTTTATATAGAGATAAATTTACTCAAATGTTGGAAAACAATCTTATATTTTCACTTCCAAATTCACTTTTATTTGTAAACTATTTCATTGTAAATCCTAAATAATATATTTGAATATCTATGTTAACTAATATATTCCCATCTCAACTTCATATGTACTTTTAAGAAGAGAGGAAGTGATATATATATATATATATATAGATATATATATATATATATATATATATAGATATATATATATATATATATATATATATATATATATATATATATATATATATATATATATATATATATCATCCATGTTAATCAAAAATTTATGAAAAGTCACAACGAATCAATTTTTTTAGGTGCAAAATTTTCTTCCAATTTTTACTCTAAAAAAATGTGCATATAAAAATATTTGATCCCTTATAAAAATAATAACATAATATATTAGTGATTAAATTAAATCAATTTTAATATGACGGTCAAATTTTTAAAATATATCAAATGTCATGTTAATTAATATATTTCAATATCAAATTCACATATATTTATAAAAAAAATTGAAAAAATATTATATATATATATATATATATATTCTATTTTAACCCATAAATTTAATCCATTATGGATTAAAAGTTTAATCCATAATGATTAAAAAGTGTAAACAATATTTTTTTAGATGCAAATTTTCCTTTTCAAAATTTATTTTTATCGCTTACCAACATAAAAACATAATAAACTAGTAGTTAAACTAAATATATATTAACATAGTTGTCAAAATTTTTAAATATATGAAATGCCTTATCTACCCAATCAATAGCATGTCACATGAGTTTACTAATTTCATTAGTCGCAAAAAATAATTAAATTAAAATAAAAATACGAGAATAAAAGAATCAACCTAAATTACCTTCAATGGATTAAATTCCTAAAACAAATCACTCAATCAATAAAACAAAATTACTTGTTCGGGGATTAAGAATTGATATATTGAAAAAGAAAAAACCAATCCAATAAATAGACTAGCTAAATCGTAATTTGTTTTTCCCTAGATGATACACTTAATTCCAATAATATTAGGAAAATTAGTTAACATGATTATTTGCCTATCGAAGGGGAAGATGCTTAGTATCTTTTTGGAGATAATTGGATTTTTTTGAAAGATTAATTAAATTTATTTTAAGTTTAATTTTTTAAATTTAAAAATTATGTTTAAAAATATTTAATATCTCTAAGCAAATAATATTTTTTCATTAAAATTAATTTTTTTTTTGTAAGCTATGGCGGTTCTATTATCTACACCAAAATTAGAAGTACAACCAGAGGAGCCTCAATCCGTCCAACTCGGAAACCGGATCTGTTGGCTCCAATTCATCCGACAGTCAATAGAGTTTTTCATGTGTAAAGATGACAAAAACCTTTGAAGGACATTAAGCCCTATTTCTCCAGGTTTATCCAAAAAGCTATTCTGTCCCATTACTGCTAACCGATCTAGATTAACTACTACTGCTAAGGCATACAAACTCATATTCTAAAACCAAGCAGTATCATTCTACTATCAAAAGAAAACAGACAACAGGCCTCTCAATTCGCCGCATTTCCTCTTCCGAATTTGCTGTTGTCGTTGGTCTTCCCCAGCTCCTTCAGCATCTCTTGGATTTCCTTGAGTTGCTCGTTCTGTTGTCGCAACAGCCCTTCCACGTTCGCCACCTCCTTTTTCGCTGTCGCCGTTTCCTGCGCCATTTCCACCATCTTGGCCGCAACTTGCTCCATGGCTTTTGCCAAGAGGTGCTTCAGCACCCAGTAAGTGTGAAGTGCGCGGCGGTACAGGGTTAATCTGCCCCACGTGTTACCAGGGTCTGGCAGCTGCGAAACCCATTCATCCATCTCCGGGTCAGAGGGTTCCTCTAATAACCTGTCCTCCATGGCATGAATGATTTTCCTTATGTCCAGATTCGTCTCCAAGTTATAAGCCTGTTCAGCTTCATGCACAGCCATGCTAATTGATTTCTTTCCCCTTTTCCGTCTTCTTTGCGCCTGATTACCCTCTTCGTTGATGGTTGGTTGTCGGGGTCGACCTCTTCCTCTCTGTTCATGCGTCTTCCATCGCCCACCTTTTCTGCCCCGTTTAATTCCTTTGCTGCTTTGCCCTGTTTCAAAATTCTTGCCCCTGAAGCCTCCCCCCTGGCTATGCTCCATTTCGTCTGAACTTTCTATTTCAATTTTGATTTGGCCCCATTGATAGTGCCTATCGCCTACAGCCTCCTTCTCTACCTGGACTGTCTTATCCCTTCTCTCCGCCATTTTGGTGTGGTTGAGGCGTTGATTGTGACTCCTCTGCCAAATCTCCCCTTCTCTCGCCACCTTCTTCGAATTCTTGTTGCCTGTCATTCTTCTCCTGTTCTTCCTTATAAGCTTCTCGCCACCTTTTCGCTTATGATGGGTTTGCTTCCCACTTCTTATCTCCCCTACGCTTTGAATGATGGTTCCTGCGGTGATGTCTGATTTTTGCTTTGGGCCGCGTCCCTGGTGATCTGAGTGATCATTAAATGCTGATGGCAGGGATTTAAGGCCGCCGTCCTTCTTTCCTATCTTCGCTGCCGCATGAGCCTGCCTTATTCTCCTTCTCCAGCTCCATGCAAAAATTTGATTATCATCATGCTGAGTCATGGTTATCGATGTTTATGAGCTGTTTTAAGCCGTCCCATCTTGCCATCGCTGCTTGATTGGACCAGCTGTCATCCACTTTCGCCAATGATTCTTTACTTCCCCAATTAGCTAGGCAATCAGCGGGCTTATTTCCTTCTCTTCTTACATGGGAAGTGATCTTGTATTCAATTCCTTTCAGTGTTTCCTCGATTTCTTGGACTATACTCACTGTCCTCCAGCTTTTAACTACCTTCTCCCACTGTTTCCCTTGGATTAATTTCCTTATGGTACTGATGACTAGGGCTGAATCCCCTTCAATTTCGATCTTCCTATATCCGTTCCTTATGGCGATTTTGAGCCCTTGATACACTGCTATAAATTCCGCTTCGTTATTAGTCATTGTTCCTCCGTGTTCTGCATAGATCCATTCTACCTCTCCTTGTCTGTTTCTGAAGACTCCTCCAAATCCTGCTGGACCTGGGTTCCCCTTTGCTGCCCCGTCGAAATTGAGTTTGATAAACCCTTCCGGAGGTTTTTGATAGATTGTGTTACTTTGGCCTGCTATAGGTTGGTGCTGCTTCGCTTTTTGATGATAGATCATCCCTTGATCCAAATTCAGCCTTTTTAGGATTTCAGTTTCTGCTTCCGGTGTCTTCCAATCTTCTTTTGCCCAATTTTCCACTAGGATTGATTCTCTGATTTGTCTTAGAGTTCTTTTCCATACTTCTTCCGTGTTTGAATATTTCCCCTTAAAGATTCTGCTATTTCTCTCTTTCCAAAGATTCCATACGTTGAAGCCTGCTGTCAAGCTCCAGGCTCTTCTTACAATCTTGCTTTTAAACTTCCCTTCTCCCCAATCACATAGGGTTTGGATTATATCCTGTGGATTTCTTTCTGTGGTCGAGAATAAGTTTCTCATCTTTTCCCATTGGAATTGGGCCGCACTGCATCCATTGAGAAGGTGTTCCTGGTCTTCTTCGTCTAGATTACAAAGGCTGCATCTTGAAGGACCTGAGAAGCCTCGTTTTTGAATTCGATCCCATGTTAGGATGGGTTTCCTTCCTACCAGCCAAACGAACATTTTGATCTTCGGCCACCATTTATTTCTCCATATCTTCCTCCACTTCCACTCTTCGGCCTCCCCCTGCTCTTGCTCTATCTTTACTTTATAGGCTTCCCTTATGGTGAACGCTCCTTTTGTTTCCTTACCCCATCGAAGGATGTCGCTACCTTCTCTCTTTTTTATTTTCCTGGAGTCTAATTCTTTACTAAATATAATTTTTTGTTCCTCTGTTGCATTCCTGTTCCATTCATCCATCGGTTTCCATGCCCTCCATTCTACATTCCCTCTTTCTTCTGTCCAAAAATCTTTAACCCTAATGAGGTCTCTGTCCATACTTGTTCTATAGATTTCTTGCATTCCTTGTAGATCTAGCATTTTCCCCCTCTGTTGCTAGGCTTCCTCCCAAAATCTCACGATCTGGCCTCCTCTTATCTCCCAAAAAATATGCCCATCAATTAGTTCCCTATTTTGGATGGTTAGGTTCCATATGTCTGATCCTCGAGGTGCTTCTTGCTTCCTTAGTATTTCTTCTGGAGTGACTGGCATATTATATTTTGATGTCCAGATCTCTTTCCACAGGTCCTGCCCCCCTTGCATCCATCTCCATCTTAACTTAGCTGCTAGCACTTGATTTAGGGTCCAAGGGTCTCTCAGACCGAGACCTCCTTTTTCTTTTGGTTTGGTTAGGCTGTCCCAAGAACAGAGGGCCCATTTCTTTTGTTGCTTGGGTCCTCCCCACAGAAATTTTCTGTAAATCTCTACCAGCTTATTGCATATTCCTTTTGGAGCTGCCATCACTGATAAGGGGTATATCAGAATCACCTGAATGGTGGATTTAAGCAAAACAACCCTTGCTGCCAAGTTCAGGGTACGAAAAGTCCAATTTTCTAGTCTTTTCATGATCTTTTCCAGGGTGTTCTTCCAGTTTCCTATTTTGAGGGATGAGGAGTCTAGCATCGTTCCTAGGTACTTTGTAGGGAGATCCCCTTTCCTGTAACCCAAGATCCTGGTTAAATGGTTTTTAATGGGCTCCACCGTATTAAAGAAGAAAGTTCTTGATTTTTCATTGTTTACCTCCATACCTGAGCCTTCCATAAATACCTCTAAAATTTTCTTTATTCTTCTCACCTCCTTCATGGATGCTTTGCAATATATCATGATATCATCCACGAACTGTTGGTGGGTGACTGTAGTTTGATTACCCCATAGTCTCAGGCCTTGGATTTTCCTTTCTCTTAATTCTTTTTTGAAGTATCTACCTAATCCTTCTGCTGCTATTATGAACAGGAAGGGGGATAGGGGGTCCCCTTGTCTCAGTCCTCTTGTAGCATTAAATGTCTTTGATGGTGCTCCATTTAGCAAGATAGAGAAATTTGGGGTGGAGATCATGCTTAAGACCCATTTCACCCATCTATCACAGAATCCAAATGCTTTGAGGATAGTTTCAAGATAATTCCAGTTTAACCTATCATAAGCTTTTGATAAGTCTAATTTTATTAGCATTCCTTTTTCTTTCTTCGTTTTCAAAGTGTGGATTACTTCTTGGGCCTCCACTAACCCATCGAGGATCTGTCTTCCTTCTACGAACCCAGTTTGCTCTGGGGAAATTATGCTTGGTAGAATCGATTTCAGCCTTTGAGCCACCACTGATGCTACTATCTTGTAAATAACGTTGCATAAGGCTATTGGGCGAAAGCCTTCGGCCTGATCTGTTTGATTGGTTTTAGGGATCAGGGTCAGCAGGGTTGAGTTTATCCCTGGCCATATCCTTTGATTTATTCTAGCTTCCTCGACCACTTCTAAAACTTCCTCAGCGAGAAAATGACACCCCGCTTGAAAGAATTCTACTGTATACCCATCCGGCTCGGGGGCTTTATTCTTTTTCATGTTCTTGACTATTTCCTCCACTTCTTCCATCGTAACTTTCCTCATTAGGGCCAAATTCTGATCTCTGGTTACCAGTTTTGGGATCTCCCTACTTATCTTAGTTATGGCTTCTGATCTATTATCGTGAGATTCCTTTAATAGATTCTTGAAATGATTGACCAGTACTTTTTCAATTTCTTCGTGCTGGAGGACTCTCTGACCTTCTTGATTTTTAATAGAGAAGTTTCGATTACTTTGTCTATGCTGTACCATCGCCTTATGGAAGAACTTAGTATTCCTTTCACCTTCTCTGAGCCATTGAACCCTTGACTTTTGTCTCCATAGAATCTCCTCTTGTTTCCTTCTTTCTTCTAGCTGGTTCAATATAATTCCTTCTTCCTTTGTTCTTTCCTCCTGGATACCTTCTAGGATATTCATCTGCTGTAGTTCTTCCATTCTCTGCTCCAGTCTCTTTTTTTCTTCTAGAATGTTACCAAATTCTTCTTTATTCCATTTTTTTAATTTATCCTTCATCTCCTTCAGTTTGAGTTGAAAGGTGTGCATCTTATTTCTTCCTCTCTGATCACTCGTTCTCCACCATTCTTCAAGTTTCTCTACCAGTCCTTCATTTCTTAACCAGAAGGCTTTGAAGCTGAAGGGTTTGTTGGGAGGTCTTTGCTTTAGATCTATTTCCATTTTAATCGGCCAATGGTCCGATCCTGTTACCGGTAGAATTGTGGCTTCTATGAATACATCTTTCATCATTATTTGTTCTGAGATTAAGAATCTGTCAAGCCGAGATGTGATTTGATTAGCTCCTCCTCTGCGGTTATTCCAAGTGTGGTTTCCATTAATGGTTTGAATATCGATCAGTCTCTGCTCTCTTATCAAATCTCCGAACTGTTCCATTTCTTTATCCATTCTCCTTAGTCCTCCTCTTTTTTCCGCTGAGGTTTTAATCAGATTGAAATCCCCTCCTACAATCCATTGTTTCTCTGGGATTAGACTTCTCAGTGCTTTTAGATTTTGCAAAAAGTGTTCCTTTTCTCCTTGGATATGCGGCCCATATACTCCTGTTATTATAACCTCCTCCGTAGTTCCTATTATCCTTGCTGTCCCTGTTAGTATTCTTGGGAAACTTATCCAATTGCTAAATTGAATTTCTTCAGGGTTCCAAATTATTACCAGGCCTCCTGCGCTCCCGATCGCATCCTGTCCCATCATTTCATATCTGTTCTTGTTTCTGTTCAGGAGGTCTCTCATTTTCTCAGTACTTATTTTTGTTTCCTGTACTATCATTATGCTAGGCTTTTCTTTTTTCAGTCTGTCATTCAAATACCTCTGTTTGCCTCTGCTATTGAGGCCTCTTATGTTCCAGCTTGTAATTATCATCGTAACAGTTTCTGAGGGGATTGGAATACCTCTGAGAGAGGTATCACTCTTCCTGAATTAACTAGCATCTCTCCAACTTCTTGAATTGTTTCACTCATTGTTCTTCTACCTCTTTTTTTGCCTCCCTTGCCAGTGCTGCTCACTCCTATATTTTGTGCTTCCTGCTTCGCCATTTTCCCATCTTCTCTATCTTCCATTATTCCCTTTTTCTCTTTATATCTTTGGAAAGCTTCTTTATATCTCTGTTTCTGCTCCTCTGGGATAAATCTTTCATCGAGCCTCTTCCATTCCTGCAGAAGCTTCGCCATAACTTGTTCCTCTTCTTCCCCTTTTGCTTTTTGTGGATCTATTTCCATTTATCTTTGATCCTCTTGGCTTTCTCTTGGGATTTTTGCCTTTTCTTGATCCTTATTCATTTGCTCTATCTCTTTGTCTTCATTTTCTTTCATTGCTTCCATTCCTTCTAATTCCTCTTCCTCATTTGTCTCTATTTCTGCTTCGTCATCCTGTAGAATTTGAAACTTGTTTTGGGATCCTGTGCTATGGGCTCCTTTTTGCTTCCCCGTCTGTGTCTTGTTGTTTCCTCTCTTTTTCTTTCTTTGCACTTCTCTGAAGTCCTCTTCCTCTTCTCCTGTATTCCTTGTTGCATTTCTTCTCTCGTTTTCTGCTTCTCTTTCCTTTTCTGCTATTGTAATGGGACATTCTCGATATAGATGGCCATACTCATGGCATCTTCTGCAACGAAATGGGATATGTTCATAATCAATTGCTTGGTGCCAGATCTCATCATGATATTCCAATTCTATTGTATCTGGAAGCGGCTCTGTGATGTTCATGTACGCGCATATTCTAGCATATGTAGTATATCTTCCCCTCTTCGTAGACTCTGCCACTTTCACAAACGAACCTATTGCATTTCCTATGCCCTTAAGGATCTCTGGGTCCCAGAATTCTGTTGGTAGGCCAAAGAGTCTAATCCATATCGGGGCAGCTAACATTCTTTTCTTTTCTGGGTTATAGCATTCTACCCATTCCCTCATGAATAGACCTGCATTGTTCATGAAGTAGGGTCCTTCCTCAAAGATTCTTTCCCTGTCTTCTAGATTGGAAAATATTACTGTAAAAAATCATTTTGCTCCCAGCTTTACTTCCACATGACCTTTTGGTTTCCACCTCTGCTGGATCCATCTAAGTAGATCTTTCTCTGCTGGCCAATATCCTACGAACTTACAGATCAAAGCGTAATCTCTCATGTAACTTCTATAGTTCTCTAATCTATTGGGCGGGATTACAAACCTGGGTTTGTTCGTCGCCCTCGGCAGACATTTGCTTGCTACTCCTGTTCTCCTTTGCACTCCCGCTGCTGACGTTTCACCTTCATTTATTCGATCTCCTTCCTTTTGCCGTTCCTTTCTCGCTTCACCCGTTATTACTGCCTTATAGGAGGGGATCTCTCCCCTCCCCTGCTCCGTTCCCATTTTTCAGTCAGAACTTGCCCTTTGATTATCCTGTACTCCTTAGTTTCTTGCTTTTCTTCTTCTCCGGCTATCTATGATTGTGAGGTCTGCGCCCGAGGATCTTCCTGATGCGCTGGCTCTACCCTTGGCCCCTGATCTTCCTTCCTTTGGCTAAACTTTCGCCTGCGAAACCCTCGTCTCGCATCCTTCATTAAAATTAAATTATATATATTTATATTAGAAATTAATATATTATAATGATATTTAACTATTGAATAATTAATATCTATATATATTAAAAATTAATATATTATAATGATATATAACTGTTGAATAATTAATATATATGGTCTTTCTTTTAATTAATTTTTTTACAATACTAAATAATTAATATTCATTTTTATTTAATTAAAAAAGTGTAACAAAATAATGATAATATTGTAGGAATTTATTAGTGATTGTACTCCATAGAATGCAAAGTAAATTTGAATCGAACTTTACTTCTTTTATCAATATAACTTATTAAGAAAACTAAATTCTTCACTTTACATTTTTTTAATGATTGCAAGAATTCAACTTTTTGATTAATTCTTTATAGTAAAAAAACTTTCAATTACATAATATTTAGTTATATTTTAATACTATAAATTTTTAAATGTGTCACTTGTACACATGGAAAGAATCAAAATACTCATAGAAATGGTTATTTAATCACTTTCCCAACGGTAAAAAAGACAATTATTTATAGCCAAGAAAGAAACCCTAAACGTGGTAATGTTTATAGATATGAGATATATCTTCAAAAGTGCTGGAATAGTCATATATTTATTGGGCCGAGACGCATATTATACGATCGAATAAAAGGAAAATGATTCATTTTCTCCATGTTGAAGGAACTCTTTTTTTGAAATTAAATTAAAATATTCGCTAAATAAAAAATCAAGGTTTATTAAAAAAACGGTATATATGTGATTATTTTTAATTAAAAATAATATAAAATATTAGTAATATCATTTTAATTTCTTTTAATCTATTGATTAAGATCATAATCTAGATGTCTATTTTTTCTTTATTCATAATATATAATATTTTTTTGATCAATTTTATATAAAAAATAAATATAAAATAGTTTAATGTTAAACTTAAAAATAACACGTAATTCTCTTACTTTTCAAAAATGATTTCAAATTAGCTTTTCAATAAAATATTTGAATACTTATATTAATTAATATATTTTAATAGCAATCTCCTCTATATTTATGAAAAGGAAAAAAACTATATATGTGTGGGGTTAACAAGAAAATAAATATTTTAATTTTTACATTAAATAAAATCATTTTATATAAAGTTATTGATATAGAGAAAAGATAAATAAAACTTAAAAAAATTATTTTGAAATATTAAAGAGATGTGAATTTATTCAATTCCATAATAAGAAGTAGATATATCAAATTTATAAAATATCCCTATCAAAATTATATATATATATATGAAAGAACGATAATTATAATATTTCATTGTTGTGTTGTCAAAAATGAAAGAGATATTTAATTCCATTTAATTCTTTCACATATTCAAATTCGTTTTAATCACATTTATATGAGGCATCTCGAAGCATAAAAGTTCCTAAATGGCAAACTTAAATTATATATATATATATATATATATATATATATATTTCATGAAACAATTTATATACTTTATCATCATTTAATATAGTATTATTCAATACTAGAATGGCATCTTCTTTGAGATGTCTTTCAATGTAAAACTGGAAAAAAAAATTGAGAAAAATTGAGCAAGAGAATCATGATGAAAAAAAAAAGAAAAACATGGTATTTCAATTTTAAATTTTTGGAATATACATTTTGTATAAATAAAATATAGTAAAAATTAGAAATTTTAATTTTAATAAAAAATTATAAAAATATTTTTTAATGTCAAATTTATCTTAAATATAAATGCATTAAGTAAAAAATTTTATTTGTAATTTTTTTTATCATTTAATTTTGTATTATATATTAAAAAATACATATTAATGAACTCCATTTCTCTCCAGGCTTCAAGTTGGCTTCATCAAGTTGATGTAATGTCGATTTAAATTGAATTAATTTTATTAAAATTATATATATATATATATATATATATATATATATATTTATTTATTTTGTAATTTATTTGATGTGTATATTTTTTTTATTATCTAATTTTGTGTTATGCATTAAAAATTTAAATGTAAAATAACTTCCTATTAGTGTGAATTTAGATTGGATATCTATATATATATATATAAGTCAATGTAAAATAAAAGTTACGAATTAGTTACAAAACTAATTCTTGTTATTTGTGAAAACTGAAATCAAGAAAAGAAGGAAAGTGGAGGCATGTAGCAGTTGGGGGTTGGGCGAAGAAGTGGGAGCTGCCTTTGAGCGCTCGATAGATGGGAGTGGGAGGTTCCAGAGAGAAAGGAGTGCAGACAGTAGGGAAAACGGTTCCCAAGATCTTTCACAGGCGAACCCAAGTTTTGAAGACATACAGTATCACTGTATCTTTCTGTTATCTTGCGTGTCCAACAATGAAGGCATACATTATCGCAGTATCTTTCAATGAACCTCTGTTTCGTTAAGAGTGTTGAAATCGGTTGGCCCATATTTCAATAAAGGGATTGGGTTTGAAGGCCATTTTATTCCCTACCCTGTTCAAGACCATGGCAGCGTACAACAGTAATAGAATGAGGATAAAATCAGAAGAGGAATGCAAGTACAACAGCAATAGAATGAGGATAAAATCAGAAGAGGAATGTAAGTACGACAGCAATAGAATGAGGATAAAATCAGAAGAGGAATGCAAGTACAACAGCAATAGAATGAGGATAAAATCAGAAGAGGAACGCAAGCTCTGCCGCTGCGCGGTAGTGAGTTTTCTCTTCAACTGCTCAGGATTTTAATATCAGTTTAGTGGGCGGGAGATCTCTTACGAAGGGAAAAAAAGAGACATGGATATGCAAAGAACAAAAGCCACCAATCTACCAGGTTCGGCTTCCAGAACAGAGGTGATGGAGGCAAGAAGGCTGCCATGAAAAGATAAGTAACTAGCTCGCTTTCCTGAAGAAAAATATATGTTTGTTTTATTTGGGTATCTTATTAAGCATTTCTTACCAAATATAGATAACATATGCATAATAGTATGCAGTAAAATATTAAATATTTTCTATGTTTTCTTGGGAAGAAAACATGTTAATGCATGCAGTTAAAGATTGAATATTGTATATGTTTTCTTGTTGAAGAAAACATGTTAATGCATGCAGTAAAAGATGAATATTTTATATGTTTTCTTGGTAAAGAAAATATGTTAATGCATGCCGAAAAAGACTGAATATTTTATATGTTTTCTTGGTAAATAAAGTATTTAAATGAATGCATATAAAAGAAATAGCAGTTAAGTTGGATTTTATTGAGAAGGGATATATGCTTTATTGCATTGGGATACTAGCTAATCTCTAAGTTTTCTTGTGGAATGATTATGCATTACATGCATGATAGAAATAGCTAACGATGTGTTTCTAGGCACATAGATATGCATTTCTATAGTTTCTTTTCAGTAAAAGAGTGCATACTTCATGTATGAAGATGAAGGCTTTTATGAGAGTTTTCTTGAAAATAAAAATAGAGGTTCCATCTTTTAAGGACACATATGAATAGTGTTCATACAAGAACCAGAATCCATACTTATCTCATGAATAAACTATGTGCATTGAAGTAAAAATAATTGTGTTAGGAAAAACACATGTTGCATGCATATAAGGGTAGCTATTGTGACTGTGGAAGTATGATTTTGTATGATTTGGTGTGTACGTAGAGAAAGTGATTATGTTAACTTTCTTGAAAATAATAATCTCTTGAAGAGATTGTCTTGTTAGATGAGTTGTGTTGATTTCTTGATTTTGAAGAATAAAGGGTAAGTAAACCTTGTTTTTATATCTTGATTTTTATGCATAAATATGGATATCTTTAATAACTTCTTGAAAGGGAAGCTTGAGAAACCCTCATATAGGAAGATAGAGAAATGAGGTTATAATCACTTCCTTTAAGAAAGAAGTATGTGGTTTGTTGCATGAAATGATGGTAGTATTCTAATGAAGGGAATATGTGTTGCATACATTAAAGAAGGGCTAATATGATAAGCAATGGTATGAACAAGGAATAGTCATTGTGATATGGAGTTATGTTCTTTGTATGTTAGAGAGACTATGTTGAGTTCTCGAAAAATAACTATGTGAAAATAACATATATGCTTAAGCATGGAAATAACAGTTTATTACATGTATGAAGATATAATGAATGTGTTATACATGTTAGTAGAACTAATGGGTTAGAACTCCTGAAGAGAATTATGCATTAGTGTAAATAAACACTGTGGAGGTCAAACAATATTTACTTGAGTATATGTACTAGTTAAATAGTATGTCATGCTTGCTCATGCATATGAGTAGATGTTAAAGAATCTCTTTTAGGGGTTGATTATTGATTCATTAATATGGTATCTAATCTTGTTGCCAAAGCTTCTTGACGACAACATGGATAGGAAACAATGGCGGTTGGTGCCAAGAAAAGTGAGGTTAACATTGTGGCAGGAAAGTGATCAATGGTCCATGCAGATGAGTTTGAGTTGCAGGAACGTACATTGCTAGAACAATCATGCCACAAGGAATGTTGTATGTGGTGGTATGTAAGTAAAAGATTACATGAAAACTGTATTAGCTTTTAGCTAGTTATGTGACAACTTAATGATAATTCATTGTAATGATTTTATAACAATGGTTAAGGGATGGAATCCCTTATAAGCCATTGAGTGAGGGGTGAAATCCCTCACAAGCATTTAATAATAAGATTAAATGTTTGCTGGTTTTCACCCTATGGGGTTTCCAGGGTATATCGGTGTTCAATGGTGTGATTGCCTTTTGTGTCAGTTGGATGATGTTGAATCCTTGATGATGATGTTTCTTTATTTGATGTGATAATCATAATGTCCTAGTACGTGATTATTTAATATGGTTAAGGAAATCATGAAATGGATGCAAGGATTCATGAGACAGTTTATGTTATTACACTACCACAGTGGTGGTTAATGGTTATGCAAATGACTATGCAACTACTGTCTTTAATTGCAATTTACCTAATGTACTAATGAACATTATATCTAATGGTTAATGAGGAATTGTGGAGTTGTGAATTTGATAATTACTTGTGGGTAATTTGTATAGAAAATTTCTAACTCCGTGCTTTTACATGCAAGGTTACCGGGTATGTGACTATATATATGATTTAATTTTATTTGAATTTTTATTTTTAATATAGTATTATAGAATATTTTTTTTATTTACTCAATTTAAAGTATTTCACAAAAGATACAGATAACTAATCGCTATGAATAAGAAATGTGCACATCATATTAAAAAAAGCACCTTTCACTAATAATTAAAATAAAAGATATAAAAAATTTGAAAAACTACATGCTACATAGTATATGCAATATTTAATAAAAAATTGCACACATTTTTTTTAAATACTCCATAAAATATGAATAGGAGAAAAGGATACATAATAACCCTATGTTGAAGATTAATATTCAAATAAAATGGATTTAATTAAATAATGCTCATTTATCTTATAATAATCTGACCCGTGAAATCTTCTCTATAACAGCCCCACTCACTATATTACCATTCTTTATGCCGTTAGTTCCATTAACGTATTTAAAACTGCCTGAAACCGTCACATGCTACGAGGTGCATGCAAGCTCCGAGTACTCACAGTTCTGTTTTCAATTATTGAAGAAGAATGTTACGGATGCTTTACGGTAACGATAGACTACCCTGGTTGTAATGTCAGCACATTACATCTAATGTAATGTGGTAGGATAGCGTTAGAAAAATCAACGTCATTATATGTAATTTTCTCTGTTCAGGTGTGAGGGGTAACCATAAGATTAATCTTGGGAGTCTCGAATAGCATCTTGCGGAAGGAGATGGGTCTAAATAACTTTGAAAATTCTGGATGAGCCTTGCTGACAAAGAGTTTTTGTAGAGCATTATTTGGATCTGGCATTTGGAAATAAATTATTAACGAGAATTATTTAAAAGGTTTGGCTCCCCATACTTGGTTAAAGAATGGGGATCCTTCGTATAAGGATTCATGAAAATGAAAAATTGGCTTATCGGAAATTTGAGTTGAGAGATCGGTTCTCGCTCTATGGTTAAAGTGAGGTTGGATCCTATTTGCAGTGTTCAGAGAGATCATTCATTGCCGAACGAAATAACTCACCGCATCCATGGTATGGCCATTTACTTCATTAACCAAATTCAATATGATATGGATACATTTCATCATTATCCTACTTGGAAAAGGGCCTAAGAAATTGCCAAACGAAATAACTCACCACCTCCATGGCATGGCTACTCAAAGTTAAGTATTGATTGGATTAACGATAGATCTGCTTTCGACCATCCTTTCTTGTGTAACTCGATGCGGACGATCATAAAGTTGAAGAGTATGCTTCAAATCATTTTTTGTCCACATAGTTACACGGAACAAAAATATTTTGTTGAATCTCTATTGAAATTGGCCAAGACCCTTCTCATGGGCGAAATTCACTACAATTATTTTTAAATGGAAAACTTTGAAGTTCAAGCAAGATTCCATTCTATTGAGTTCTATTTTTCTTTTTGGTTTATAGATGATCTAAAGGATGGTTCTTAGGTAGTTTGTTGAATCTCTATTGAAATTGGCCAAGACCCTTCTCATGGGTGAAATTCACTACAATTATTTTTAAATGGAAAACTTTGAAGTTCTAGCAAGATTCCATTCTACTAAGCTCTATTTTTCTTTTCTGTTTATAGATGATCTAAAGGATGGTTTTTAGGTAGTTAGTTTAAAATGATTGCTTGTGTTTTTATAGTGTCAATATGAGACTTATTGCATTCAAAGGAGCTCTACAACTAGTACATGAAGGAGAGGTTATCACTTTACATTAAAAGAAATAAAAATTATATATGATGGCTAATATATATATACATATATATATGAGAGATGTTGTCTAATTTTACTTTGAAAAAAAAAATAATAAGATTACTTTAAGATCAATGTCAACCATAAATAAAATACTTCAATTTTAACCTTTATTTTACACGAGACTTTATATAGTGAGACAAAGTAATTGAAATTAAAAAATAATAACTTTTGAGTATGAGGGGTATATGTAGTTTCTTCATTGTGGTGACATCTAATGCCTATAGTATGCTAGAAATGTGTAAAGTAAGGTAATGTAATGTAAGCATTTTAACTTTGTGAAAATAAAGTAAAATAAAACAGAATGATAAAATAAAAATAACTCCATAAAAATTAAATTAAGAAAAGAATGATATTGACCCATGGTATTCATGTGAAATATAACTTATTTAAGGGGAAATTAAACTAGCCTAGATCCATATTAATTTGATACATAATTAGCTCTTGAAAATGAAATTGAATCCATGTAGCCGGTAAAGGTAAAACTTTTTCTTATGGATATGTTCGTGTTGTTCATTTGTGAGGATATATTAGGAAAAATGTAATTATTTCATTTTATCTAATATTTATGAGTACCTCCATCCATTTTTTACTAGGTTATGTTGGGTAAAATATAATACTATAATGTTACATTTAACCCAATATTTCCCCTCAATAGGTCAAATTTTTATTGTAATTTTTAATTATATTTGAGGTTTAAGAGTAAACAAACTCAAGTATAAAATTAGCACACATGAGGAAGAATATTGAGTAAAATGTAATATTTACGCGGGCTGAAATATTAGGTAAAATGAAATAATTACATGAGTTACTTGAAAAGGATTTCGCAAAAAAATCTTTATATTTACGAGAAATTACTTCGGACTATTATTTATGTTGTATGAGTAAAATATTAAATGTGTACACTTACAAGTGGTTACTCCCCACCAAAATTTATGCTAGTGTTCATCGTGACTAAACAATTAATTTAGTCACTTCAAATCTCAATTTATTAATTGCCACTAAAGAAATACTATAGGATTCAATTTGGTTAATGACCAAACTTATTTTAGCATGGAGAAATATAAGTTATAATTTATTATATAATTTGTATAGTAGCAGAGTTTCTAACCTGAATAGTGAAGACTAAACTGCCTTGCAACACTTTTTTTTAAATGCAATTAACTTAATAATTTTAATCCTGCCTTTTCCTAAATATCAAACGATGAGGACAAGAAAGAAAAATTTAAAATAAATTTTGAACATCAACGTCAAATGTAAATCCTGATACAAACCTATTAGCCTTAAGGTTAATTGTTAGTCCTGCAAGGCTTATCAACCATAATTGTAAGAACATGTTATCATTTAGGCTAAATATTAATACCCCTGGGCCTATCAACCTTAATTGTAAAAAGACTTAACATTTAGGCTAATTTTATATACAGGTAACATATTTCATATATACTAGTTAGTTATTTTCGAGTGCGATCCCCCAAAAAATACAATACTTAAATCGCAGAAGAGCCTCCTGATGTCACGAAATGGACGATCACAAGGTGAAATTGACGCTTAGGAGCTCCACTAGGAGAGAACCTAATAAAAAATACTCGTAACGTCATCGACATTAGCTTTTAAAGTAAATCGTTTTATGCTAAACCCTGTTAAGCAATCTTCTTGGATGTTACATTTTGTGCTGACAAGATAGTTCTGCTTGATTGGATCTCTCATGTGTATATCGATTGTTATGTCGATGGAAGTAAGTGTACAACTGTAATTGCAAAGTTGAGTCGAAGATAATCCTTTTCAAAGACCTTTAGAATAGTGGATTTCAGTCTAATTCAACTGTTTTGTCTTCCACTTTGAGTGGTTGTCGTAAATTTCGACAACAGAATGGGAGTTCAACTAGCAGAGCCCTTAGCGATGGCTAAAGTTATCAGTGATGTGGCTGACATGTTCACTCCTAGCATGAAAATGACAGTCAGATATGATACCAACCAAATCAATAATGGCCACGAGCTTCTGCCTTTGGCCATTGTGCGCCCCTCTCTAGTGGAGGTTGGAGGCGAAGACATGCAAACTTTATACACTTTGGTATGCTCTTCTACCCTCTTCTTCCTTTCTTTTACGCTAATGATATAGTGGAATGCTGGTCTCCATTCAGATTTTTTTGTAAAATTTATGCAAGATAAAACTATCTCCTCTGTGTTGTGCAAGAATACGAATCATGTGATTGGCATTGATTGTATATATTTTACATCTGTATTTTAATTCAATTGCCTAACGATATTTTCTCCTTGTATTCATATTGAACTCCTCAACAATATTTTATCCTTGTACTCATATTTTGGGAAAGAGTTCAAGTACAGTGTTAGCCTTTCTTTGTGTGTAATTTTAAGTTGTCCATTTTAACTAGTACTAAGTATTACAAAATTGTTTTCATTAATATGGTGGCTTTTTTGTTAAGACAAAAAGAAATTCAAAGATCCTAAATACTACTATAATGTAAATATGTAACATATCATAGTTTTCTTGTTTGTTGTTGATTATACACCTATTATGTTTTCACTACATTTTTCTTTTTTATGTCATCATTTTATCTTTTTAAATATTTATAATGTTATCTTAGTAACATTATTTATTGTATTAAAATCACATTGCCATTAATTTCAAATGTTTTGTATCTCTTGTATATAATCATAGCTCAAAAAAATGCATTTTATTGTGGTTATCCTATATATGCAGTGCATACGAAACCTATGAAAAGTAGCAATGCATGATCCACACACTATTTAATATTTGCAAATTTTATTTACTTTAATTCAGCTTTTGAGATTAATGCAACTTCAGTTGAATGAATGTTGCAATTTTTAATTCTCAATCTCTAATCTTTCCCAAATTTCATGAAAAATACAATCGTATCTGAAAGTAGACCTTAAGACAAACAAGGTAGTTTAGAATGTATGTTTTCTAATGCAATTTTCTAGTATGTTTTCTTTGAACAATTTTATATTAAAAGTTAAGTATCAACCCACATCTATAGTAGCTCTTCTATTCAGGATGATGATCTATTTATGAATGAAAAATGTATACATGGACCATGTCATTTTATAATATGCAATTTTAAGTTGTATGATTGTTTTAGACATTTACACAATTATAAGATTCATGAACACAAATTGTACCATGCTTTATAATTTTTAATTTCACTATTCATTATATAACTTAATAGAACAACTTCGCAAAATGTAAGAATCAACCCAAATACTTAATATACTCTACTAACATTATAAGAATAATCATGAAAAATGTACCAATTAAATGAAAATTTACAAACAATTCTTCATATTCATGAACTTATATTTAAAACCTTTAAGAATCAAACCATGCATCATGCAAAATTTAACATGTTCTAAATAATTTTTATTGTTGATTAAAGTTACAAACTGTAATTTGAAACCTTACATCAAACAAAGAGTTGGAAGCTAACTAGAATAACCAAGCAAGGGTTGATCCATCATAGCTTTGGTGAGTAATAATGAAATCCAAAATGACATGAATTCTATATAGCATTTCACTTGAAACATACATAACTTGAAAAGTTGGTATGGCGAAATTGTAACTATTACAAACTAGATAAAAAGTTGGATTCTAAAACTCTACATATGTGAGCCATACAAAGTACCAACTAAATGCAAATTTACAATAGTATGTTTTATTTGAAAAACTTTATATTAAAAATTAAGTATCAATATCCCTTCTATAAAATATGATGATCTATTCATGAATGCAAAATGTATACACATACTAGATGTTTTATAATGTAATTTTAAGTTATACGATTATTTTAGACATCTACCCATAATAAAATTCATGAATGCAAAATGTACCATGTTTTGTAATTTCCAATTTTTGTAATTTTACAATTTTACAAACATTGCTCCATATTCATGATCTTAAATGTAAAACCTTTAAGCATCAAAACATAACTTTCTTATATCCAGATATTTTTCTTTTTTCTTAATCTCACTAAAATTTCCTCTAAGAGGGCATGCTAGTGCAAAATAAAATTGTAGGAAGATAAACAAATATAATGTTTGTTATGGGGAAAACTAGTGTCCATTCAAAGCTGCTAGTCCCACTAAGACGGGTAGCTAACTTAGAAACAGAAAAACTAAAGTTACTTGTGTTTTCCTTTATGAGAGATAGATGAGAGAGAAGCATATAGCACCAACCTCAGTCTTTTGCTAGTCTCCTTGCTTGTTTCCTCTCTCCCTTGATAGAGCTTTTGCCACTCCTTTCTTGCCTATCCTGCTTCAACGAACACCTGTAGAGTCAAGGCAGTAAAATACCATCAAATCCTAGAGATCTATAAACATAAACAATGTAGGATCAGATGTACATTAACCATATAAATGCATATACAAATACGAGATTCAGAGATATACAAGAATATGGAGGAAAACTCAAATAGCTTTATTGATAGAAGTATTAGAAGAGAGGATTAGAACCAAGCTGTCTGATCCAACATCCCCCTCCCAACATGAAATCCCTCTTTACCTCATACAAAGCAAGATCACCCAACAATGTCTTCAAAGAGAAACCAACAACACTTCCCTACAAATTACAAAATTTCTGCCCCTGGATCTCTAGGATGAGGGATCCATATATAGATGTTTACAACAAAGTGAGTCAGCTTCTGGGATTTTGATTAGTATCACTTCACCGATAGTTCTTAGCTCCACTTGGAGATTTCATGATCTCTTACTCACCCTTGGTGAATTCAGAGAGGCAAGTGTCAAATGAGAAGTTTCTAGAAGATTCTTTGAGTTTCCACCTAGAAAACTACTTCTACCATTTGTCTTCTCTTGCTCCTCGCACCCTATAGAAGGGCTTTTCAGTATGCATTGCACCCCCCATGTCTAATAGGTGAGATGCATCGCACCATATGCATGGAGCAGTTTGTACGGTCCAGTTTTGACCAGTTCTGAGTAGCTTTTCAGGGAGAACTTCTGGGAAATGATGTAATGAGTTGACCTTGTTACTTTAGGGTATGAAACAACACTTTTAGGGGTTTAGAAGCCCTTGGTTTATTGACATATGTGATTGGGGTTGTAGTGCCCAAATATGTCTATAACAATTGCCCCCTAAAGCATGAGGTCGTAAATCTTTTGATGTCGGGTGAAATGCTTTATAATGAGGATCTGATGTTTTTCGAACTGGAAGCTAACCTATAATAAGATACAATACAATACATTATCTTCACAATATTTTTATGGTCTACCTGAGGTGGGCATTCCCATGCCCAGCTTTATAAATTCATATTTATGTACATAAGATAGACAACTGTCTGTGTGGCAGACTGATGATTCTGATAGAGCCATCATCCTTTAGTTTGGATGATTATCTGTGCAGCTGTGATGTACATTCGATGTCTTTATTTTCCTGAATATATCTCAGCCTAGATGGATGTAACTACATCCGGTGTCTTTAAACGCGTTCAATCTTTGCCCGAAGTACAAGTCAATCCATGTGAGAAGATGTTCTGATGTCGAACATGGAAAGACATCACCTGATTACCAGCCAATGATGTCAGTTGTTAATAGGCGCAAGAGAAATCATTGATAATGATAATGACCCTCAAGTTACTGCAGTACAATTCACGTGGTGTGAATACATGCGGTGATGTTGAACATGACGCAAAATCCTTTCGTCGAATCCCATTGATGTGAACCTGTTGCCGGAAGTGAGAAACTTGTCGTTGAGGCATGCAAGATTCAAAGTATTGAAAGGGTTGTTCCTAAGTCAACTTCTTGGATAATGAGCTGATGTCGATAATGAGTGACTTGTCATAGGAGGGCCTTAATGAATCCCACATCTATGACACGGAACGGAGAAAATGATTTTGTGGAGGTGGAAACAATCTGATGAGACAAGGTTCAGGGTGGCGGTAATGAAAAATGGAGAGTGAAGCTATTGAAGCGGATGAGGCATTAGCTAGGTTGATGAATACTCTGAGCAACTTCTCTTGAACATATCAGCGACACTGAAATGGATTGGTAGCGTTAACCCAAAAATGGATAGTACGGTGGACCAATGGTGATATGACTGGTGAATGGAATAACCCAACTTGACTCAATCATGGTGACGGAGTGAAAGTGTCATGTTCAAGAGCGACCTGCTACCAATGAAGCTATTCAAGTTTTCTTCCCTTTTTCCCCAGTCATTGCTCACCAGTACTTCTTTATTTTTGTCAAGTTTGAGGAGGATAACATATGCTTGTTCTATAATTTTCCCTTTGGACAAACCTGTCGCTATGTTTTAACGAGGCTAGCGATAGTGAAACTTGCTCTTGTCTGCATGGACAAGTTTGTCACTATTGTTTTAACGAGTTCAACAACAAAGATAACTCGGTCCTTTTCAATTTTAGAGAGTCTAAAAAGAGACATAAAGGCAACTCCAATGGTCCTTTTTCATAATGTAATCCCTTAAGTCTGAAAAAGTGAAAAATAATACGAAAGGGACGACTTTTTCGATATTTTTAACGAGCCAAACAGGACAAGCGCTAAATCCTTTTATGTAATAATCCCTCAGGTCCAAAAATATTAAAATCTAGAGGAGGGATGGCACTTCTGATCACTTTAACAAGCTGGAGAGGCAAATTTCTCGGCAATCTTTTCATATTTTATGAGTCAGATGAAAAGAGCTGAAAGGAGACTCTTTTTTTGAGGAACGAGTGATGTTTTTGGATAGAAACTAGTTCCAGGTAAGGTTTGGAACTTTTCAATCACGGTAGTGTAAAGAAGGTGACTAATAGAATGACTCGTCACAATTGTTCCTCAAAAGGGTAAACAATCAAATGGAGGCGTATGATCAGCTAAAAAAGAGTGGAGGTGATGGTAAGAACACGACCAAGGTTAAAAAGCTGATAATTACGCGATCGCAAAGATTATTTACTGAAGGTGGTTTCATTTTTTAATGAGCTTAAACTTTGGGGGAACATTTACTCATTGCTAGGTTTATCTTTTAACGAGCTTGAACTTCACGTAAAACTGCTCATGGCTAGGTTTATTTTTTAACGAGCTTGAACTTCGTGTAAAACTGCTCGTGATAATAGTCAGAGATGTTGATTTCACCATTAACACTATGTTCTTTTGACGGTCGTACTGCCTGTTCAATTACTCCATCAAATTGATTAGAAATGCAAATACATGCTTGAAAAATGAGTTAAACAACAATATTTTACTTGAACTACGTGAATAGTAACATAAAAATAGTTTTTACCTCTCATTTCTACCATTTCATTCAAATTTAGGATTTTTGGAGCTCTAGAGGTTTTTCGCCCTCGATTTTGACCAGTTGATTCCGCGAGATTATTTGGACTATTTTCAGTGCCGTCTGGACCAGGTAGGAGCTAACCTTGAGCTATTCAATTGCATTCTTTCCTTTCTTGATTCTGAGCATGTTTTCCTGTTGTGAACTCTCATATCATTTTTCTCCTACAGGGAACAATAAAAAGGCATACTGCCCCCCATATGGCGGCAATCCAGTGTTCAAAGGGAAAATTGGTCTTTGTAGACTGGACTACCCAAATTGATACAAATCAATTTGCTGAGACTCAGCATAAGGAATTCCAGATATTATTCCGGATGAACAAATGGTAACAGACCATACTATCGAAACAATCCCTATGTGGACTTCATCTAGCGGTTGAGAGCTAGTTGGGATAGATAGTATACTAGCAAACATTATCGGAGTAGTGGCAGGAGTTTCTGCTGCTGTTGTATCGGATGACACAGTCCTAGATGTTGATGGTTGTTTAGAGATATTGAGTCTATCCAAAAGACTTCCTAGCGATTCTACAGGAACTTGCGATGAAGGGTGACTAACTTCTGAATTAGAAGGATACAAGTGGATCCCAGTTCCAAAATGCAATGGGGTACTGGATGGAAGATCCTCCACAATCTCTTCTATCGCAATCAGTCCAGGTGGAAGAGGCAGACCGTCAGGTCCGTAAAATATTTCTGGTGTTGAAGAAGGTACACACTCTGTAGCGACAGATGTTGGAGGGGTCACACCTTCTGAATCAGTCCTAGATGGAGTTGGTTCAGGAATAGATGTGTTTACTATTACAATAGCATCAGTTCTAGTGTCCTCTTGTAACTGTGGAACTTCCTCTATAGAGGAAGGGATACCAGAAATAGTTGGAGTAACTGGAGTCTCTGAGGATGTTGAAACACAAGTTTCAAACAAACCAGGGGACTTTGACACAGTTAAACGAGATCTCTTGGCCTATTTTGGTCTCCTAATATATACTCAATGGTACATGGGAGCACAAGTTTGTACTGGCACTTCTTGTCTCAAAGAGGAGGAATCACCCAACCTACGGGGAAAGTGATAGTTACCAGGCTTTACAATGTCAGAATACATCTCTAGCCTAGACTTATAAATGTTGTGCGTAAGGTTCCAAAGCATTTTTATGTTCATTGAGGTTTATTTTACAGTTGATCTTTCTTAAGAAGTTTTCCTTTAAGGTTCACCGCGTGATGTAGATATACAATTCCTAAATATGCAATGTAAGATGATAAGAAGTCTTTTACTTTCTTTTTGCAATGAAAATCCTCGCTACTAAGGAAAGGGAAATGAAATTATTTCAACATAGAGCAGAGAGCACACACTAGATGCACTTTTCCTAAATCAATTTTAGCATGCAGTCTAAATGCAAATTCACATGCATGTATTGTTTTTCAGTTTCCTTAATGTCAGAATGACAAAAAGAAAACTAAGTATAGATCTGAACTATCTTCTTTCAAAGCGACAGTACTAACAATTTTCTTTTTCAAAAAAACGAAAGTAAGGCCAAGACGACACTTTGCGATTTCGAATTTAAAATTGCTTTCGACAATTGAAATACTAATAATTCAAATAAAATACAATGGCAAAAGTGTAATTGATTATCTAAAAGAGGAATGCTTTGTGACACTCTTTTTCTTGACTAAAAACGACACTTCCGATGCTTTCAAATTAATAGACAACAGTTTGATTAAGCTACTATTTGCGAAGGAGAACTGTCAATGATGAAAAATACATTAAAAACATCCACAATTCCTTCTAATGGAGGCTAAATAATGCAAAGCAAGATGGTTCCAATAGTGATATATTGATCATAGAAAACAAAACTACTGAATAAAGCTGAAGAAAATGAAGATAAAACCAAAATCTGGAGGCAAAAACAGTCTTCGTCAATCATCTCACATGTAACACAAGGAAATAGGGATGCATCTCACCTGCAACACACAGGAGGTGTGATGTATCCAGATTGCCAAGGAGAGATAGAGTGATGGTCCAGGGACGAGACTAAGATTGGTTTTCACTCACAGTTTGCATCTAAGTTCAAGGGTCTAGGCTAAGCTAGTGATTGTCAGTAAACACAGAATATAGGGGCTTATCTAATGAGGTTATTTGAGCTACCACTAGGGCACTTAGGATGTTTGCAAGCTAGATGTTCAGTTCATAAACCAACCTGGAGATTGACTGAAGCAACGTTGATCTACTTTGCAGTTGCATAGCAAAAGCAGTTTGAAGGCTAGCTAGCTTAACTTCAGGCTCTGTCTATGGTTTATAAAGCAAACAACAGTAACAAAAGATACAAACTATTCACTCCCCAGTGGAGTCACCATTTCTTACCAAGGTTTTGTATGCCCACAAGGCTGAGTACAGGATTAGGTGCCAACTCCATTTGTGGACTCCAATCATCCTTTGCAGCATGTGCTTCAGGACATTGTTGATTGCCTGAACTTGTCCGTTAGCTTGTGGATAATACATAGTAGAATTTTCGTGGGACAATCCTAATTTGACAGCCAATTTGACCATCATGTGATTGCGGAAATGCAATCCATGATCTGTAACTATAGCTTTTGGAACACCGAACCTGGAGACGACATGATTGAAAAGGAAAAGAGCAGTTGTTTCACTGCTATTGTTTAATGTAGGCATCACCTCGGCCCATTTCATAAAATAGTCAATCGCAACTATGATATGCCCATCCCCCCCGGCCGAGTTGGGGTTACATGTCATGAAATGTATGCCCCATTTGGCGAATGGCCCAACAACAACTACTGGATGCAGAGATGCAGGTGGTATTCTGGTTTTGGGGTAGAAGATTTAACAAGCATGGAAACATCTGACTACGGTTATGCAACCTTTGTGTCATAGCATAACCAGATTGATGTCACCACACATGCCTCAATGACAAGCATTTAGGTCTTTTTTAACCTCCTCATGGGTGAGGCACCTTCGTAGAACTGTATCGACACCGCGATGGTAAAGTGTATCACCGATGATCATGTAGTCTTTTGCTTGGTATCGACTGCGTCGTTGTTCAGAGCGAGAGGTATTAGGCCTGTATGTTTGGGTATGGAGATAGATGATTATATCTCCATACCACGGATCGCTTGATGATATCAGAAACAAAGATTCATCCATGATTGTTGTTTTGGATGTTGAATCGTTGGACGATGATGGGAAGTCACATAATAACTCCACGAAAACTAGAGATTTCTTTGATTTGGATTTTATGAATTCCATATCAAACTCTTGCAAAATAGCTATCCATTTTTAATATTTTCCCCCAAGTATCTAATGCGATAGAATGTAAGTCATAGAGTTTCAATCTAACAAAATGGTAGTTTTGCGAAAGAGGATATAGTGTCGAAATCTCTGTACTACTTGAACAGCTGCAAGAGCCAGCTTTTCAACATAGGAGTATTTGCTTTCTGTATCATTTAAGTTTTGGCTTAAATAATAGACTGGATATTCGATTCCATTTTCTTCTTGAACTAAAACCATTGGGATGGTTGTATCTACTGCAGCTAGATACAGGTTAAAGTCTTTTTGATAATCAGTAGCATACGTTAATGATGCGTTTATTAGGGATTCCTTTAGAGCATCAAAGGAAGCTTGCACAACCTAATCCCAGTTGAAGGGTATTTCTTTTTTCAAAATACGCGTATAACCTTTAGCAAGTTCGGCATAATTTGGAATGAACCTCCTCAGAAAGTTTGCTTTCCCTTGGAGTTTTTGAATCTGAAGCAAATTTGAAGGTGAAGGCATATCAATGATTGCCTGAACCTTACATAGGTTGAGTCGAATTCCATCCTTAGAAACCATAAAGCCAAGTAAATGACCAGAACTGACACAAAACACACACTTGTGTAGGTTGAGTCATATCTTGTAGTGTTAGCAATGTAGAAATATAGCTCTCAAATGCTGTGAATAATTAGTCCACTTTAGCGAATGAGCCAAAAGATCATCGAGATATGGTTGAACAATGTTCTTGATGTTATGGAAGGCATAATGCATAGCCCTCTGAAAGGTTGCTCTGCGTTCTTTAAACTGAAAGGTAATTTTCGGTACATGGATGTGCCCCACAGACATATAAATGTAGTCTTTGACTGGTCTTGTGGTTGGATATTTATTTGATTATACCCGGCAAATCCATCCATAAATGAAAATATTTCATATCCGACGCATTCATCAATTATCGGGTCAATGAAGGGTGTAGGGTAGTTATCCTTTGGACAAGCTTGATTTACATCCTTGTAATCAACGCACACTCTAATCGTTCCTTGCTTTTTCATCACAAGAACAATATTCGATACCCAATCAGTTAGAGGAACCAGGTAAATGAAACCATTATGTAAAAGTTTTTCAACTTCTGCCTTGATGGCAACGGCTTCCTTCGGGTGCACCTGTCGAAGCCGTTGTCGTACCAGTTTGACATCTGGATACATCTTGATTCCATGTTCAACTATGCTTTAGTCAATGCCTGGCATTTCTTCGTATGGGGATGCAAAGAAATCTTTGAATTCATGAAAGAGAGCGCAAAATATTTCAAGTTCTGAAGAAGAACAAGATTTGCCGACATGAACATTATCTACAACATTAGGTTTGATTGAGATATTTATGGCGATAGTTTCCTCAATATTGGACGGATTTTGCTCGGAATCCACCGTATTTATAGTATTTGATATAAAATAAAAAACTGAAGAATGATCAAGGTCACTGGAATAATCTTCGTTATAATCCAGAAGATGGGAACAATGGTGGTAATCTTCCCATGGTGCCTCTCCTATCATCATCGACTGAATAATTCCTTTGACTATAGAATCTACATGTGACCAAGGATTTGAAGAGGCGCCATATTCCATTGACCTATCTACCGAAACACTCGATGAGCATTGATTTGGGTTTGCCGCCCAGGCCGAGAAAATTGATTGCTACAAACTTTCTATTGGGTTTGGAGGCAATACTTGTTGATGATCCATGCTAACAAAATGTTCAGAAATCTTCTGAAAGGAAAATATCATATTGTAGACTCCTACTGTGGCTACTTCCGCCAGATTACTCGGAGGCGGTAGGGAAAAAGTACCCATCAAGGCAGGGTCTTCTAGTAGGCCGACTCTGACATTTTGAAGTGAATGAGAGCTTCCATGGATCATTGGAATGCTTCCTATAACTTGTGAACTGTTGGGGAGAAAGGTTTGTTGATCAGTGATTGTAATTCCTCCTTGGAAAGGAAATGCAATCTTTCTAAAGTAAGTTGATACAACAGTAGCCATAGCATAAATCTAAGGCCTTCCTAGTAGGATATTGTAATCGAGGTTTCCATCAATAACTTCAACGTCAATTTCTACTATCTTTCCCCCCAATTCAACTTGCAAGTTACCTAAAATCCCCATCCCAAGTGCTTATGTTGTCCATTTTGAAACAACAAAATGATGCTTTGATATCGACAAGGAATAAAGATTACGGGAATCCACAGCTATCGAACAACAAGGCTGCAGATCAACCTAGTAGTTCGACAACAACTTCAACCGAAGTTGTGCCACCCACCATTCCTAAGCTAACAATAAAGTTGCCAAAGGGAGTAGTACACAAATCAACATTTAATCCTCATGCCTGAGCAGCATAGAATTACAATATAGTAGAGGATCTGGCCCAATCACCGTCTACTATGTCGACACTTGAAGTATTGCAAAGTTGCCCCTCCCAAAAGTAGGCTCTATTATTAGCGATAGGTGGGATTGACCCACCAGATTCCAATCTTGTGGCCTTTAATCATAAAGGATTTGAACCTCAGTTACTAGCTCGACTAGCTTTCCTCATCCAACTGAAAGCCTTCAACAAAACTGTTCATCGAACAATTATTGATGAGGGGGCATCTACCTGCATTATGTCAATGAGTTACTGGGAAACTTTAGGATCACCACCCTTGTCAAGATCATCAATGACATTAAAATCATTCGATATTACAACCTAATTGACTTGAGGTTGACATATAACAGGTAGCGTTTGTACTTGTGACACAACCACAATCGTCAATTCGTGGCTCCTTAACTAAAGTGACTGAGGCTCAAATGGGTACTATCACCCCTAATCTTGGTCAAAAATCCAGTATTGGACAACAACAAATGGCTTCACAACCATGGCTGGTGCAATATCAACAACCGCAATTCCAGCAAGCTTACTGAGGACCTGAGTAATAAAGCTTTGCAAGTAATGGGCAGCCATATATTCAAAACAGTCACCATCAATCATATCATAATGGTTATGGCCATCAACCTTATCAAAGTTATCAACATCAAATACATTATGCTGGTATGCAAAGACCCACTACTCAGGCGATCCCATCTTCTCCTAGGTATGCTTCACCAAACCTGAATCAATAGTTTCCTTTCGTTGCAACTTTAGAATTACCATATCTGAATCGGCTAACAAATGATCCAATTGCTTACGCCCCTTGGTGGCTGGCGATTCCTCATAAACTTCTGTCAGATATTCCTAAATTCAATGGAAATCCGGCTGAAGATTCGTCAAATAATGTGATGACCTTTCATCTATGGTGTTCGTCCAACATTCTCAATGATGATTTGATTAGGCTTCACCTTTTTCAGCGAACATTAACTAGTCTGGCAGCAAAATAGTACATCGAATTTCCTAGAGCTTCATTCGATAACTTCAGTGACCTTGCCACCACCTTTTTAACCCATTTTCAGTTACCAATAAGGTACGAAACATGAACGAATCTTCTTACCAATTTTAAGCAATCGACATCCACTCACATATCCGATCATATTCATGAGTGGCAACATCATCGTCGAATGGTAAAAAAATATGTTCCTGATTAGCTACTAGCTGAATGGTTTATTAAGTCATTGTTACCTTCTATTACAGAAGATGTGGCTAAGGGGGGTTGTCACTGAAGAGCAAGTCATTTCTCATTCACAATATCTAGAATTGATCTATACTCAGTCTGGCACACTCTATAACAAAATTCCTGATGCTCTTAGACCAAAGCTTTCCATTCCTCCTCCTCCTAAATCAAATAAAGACTCGCATGCCGATGATGGCATGATAGGTACAACCAGCATGAAAACAACAAAGGCTACATCTAAGAAAGCCTATACGGGTTCTTGTCAAAATGCAAATGAATAACTTCTTGCCTCGGAGGTTAATGTCATGTCAGCTGACAAAGGCAAAGAACCAAAGCAACCAGGGGCAAGAAGAAATGGAAAAGTAAAAAGAAGAAATATGATGGTTCTTGTCCTGAAAAATATTCTGCAAACCCTCCTGGGAAAAAGAAACCTCCTTCGCCATGTAACATATGTGATGAAGACCATTGGACGAGTGATTTTCCATATAGAGTTGAGATTAATAATTTCTTTAAGAGATCAAAAACCTCAACAGTCTTAAAGGATCCGTTCCCAAACCCAGAAACCAATCTGGTTACTAGCGACAATGCTTCCCCAGTGGAGTCGCCAATTTGTTATCGGGAAAACTAGTGTCCATTCAGAGTTGCTAGTCCCACTAAGATGGGTAGCTATCGTAGAAACAAACAAACTAAAGTTACTTGTGTTTTCCTTTATGAGAGATAGATGAGAGAGAAGCAGAGAGTACCAACCTCAGTCTTTCGCTAGTCTCCTTGCTTGTTTCCTCTCTCCCTTGATAGAGCTTTCGCCACTCCTTTCTCGCCTTTCCCACTTCAAAGAACACCTGTAGAGTCAAGGAAAAAAAATACCATCAAAGCATAGAGATCTATAACCATAAACAATGTAGGATCATATGTACTTTAACCATATAAATGCATATACAAATACGAGATTCAGAGATGTACAAGTATATGGAGGAAAACTCAAATAGCTTTATTTATAGAAGTAGTAGAAGAGAGGATTACAACCAAGCTATCTGATCCAACATCACCCTCCCAGCATGGAATCCCTCTTCACCTCATACAAAGCAAGATCACCCAACAATGTCTTCAAAGAGAAACAAACAACACTTCCTTGCAAATTACAAAATTCCTGCCCCTGGATCTCTAGGATGAGGGATCCATATATGGATGTTTACAGGAGAGTGAGTCAGCTTCTGGGATTTTGATTAGTGTCATTTCACTGATAGTTCTCAATTCCACTTGGAGATTTCATGATCTCTTACTCATCCCTGGTGAATTCAGAGAGGCAAGTTTCAAATGAGCAGTTTCTAGAAGATTCTTTCAGTTTCCACCTAGCAAACTGCTTCTTCCATTTGTCTACTCTAGCTCATCGCACACTACAAAAGGGCTTTTCAATATGAATCACACCCCCCATGTGTAATAGGTGAGATGCATCGCACCCTATGCATGGGGCAGTCTGTATGGTCCAATTTTCACCAGTTTTGAGTAGTTTTTCAAGGAGAACTTCTGGGAAATGATGTAATTATCTGACCTTGTTCCTTTAGGGTATGAAACAACACTTTTAGGGGTTCAGAAGCCCTTGGTTTATGGACATATGTGATTTGGGTTGCAGTTCCCAAATATGTCTATAATAATGTTAAATAATAAACATAAACCAAAAAGGCTTCATTTCATAGTGGTTTTCATGTGGTCAATCCTTTAACAACCCCAATCTTGAGCGAGATAAATTTAATAATAAGTGATCAACAAAAACCAAACAGGATTCATTGGATGCTAGTTGTCCTCTTGCCATCTTTTGGTTTCATTCATTCTTGAAAGGCCTCAAGGGTCGATTTTTTTTATTTTAGGTAATCTTGAAAATTATCTTCAAGGACTTTGGGTGTTTGGTTCAAAGATCCTAGTTTTTCTTATGTCCATATCTTTTTTTTTTTGCTAATGTCACTAAGCTTCCCTCTAATAGGGCATGGTAGTACTAAAGAAAATTATAGGAAAATAAGCAAACATAACATTAAATGATCAACCAAAACTAAAAAGGCTTCATTGCATAGTAGTTTTCATCTCGTCAATACTTTAACAACCCCAATCTTCAACCCAAATAAACAAATTCAATATAAAGTGATCAACAAAAACCCTAAATGTTTCAATGCATGGTAGTTGTCCTATGGCCAATGCTTTAACATTCCGAACCTTGAATCCTATGTTAAACAACAATTCTTACTATTAACTTCACTTCCATAATAGACATATATGAGCAATTACCTTCCACTACCATCCTCTAAAGGGTGTAATAACTAACAGGATATGTTGGAGAATGTGGAATCAATATGGGGCACAAAGGGATAGACCAAAATTACATTACTTAGTTTTTATATCATCTTTATATATATGTCAACTCTACTTTGTTTTTAGATTCTCTCTCTAATTATGTATAAAATTGTAATATATTTACTATATATTTAAAGCATTGAAATTTTTAATTAGTGTTTGAAATTCACATTCAAAGTGATTAATTTTTTTGTGGAGTTAATTTTCACTTTGAAGTAAATGGGAAATGGCCCAACAAATAAGTATTGCAAGTTTGGGTAGGATATAGGCCATCATTTGTCTTTATAAGAATATGGGTCATTTGGTTGAGGGTGATTATAACAAATGCTTCATTGGCATGGAAACATAGTTTAATAATACATACTTATGGTATTTTTTCCAAGAAATTACTTTACTTAACTATAAACATTTCTCTTGTGATTATACAATTTAGAAAAACACACTTTAAAACCTAGTGATAAGAGAGATCGTAACCCTTGTTTTGTTTTTTTCTTGATGACATAATGCTTATTCATTAACACACATTAATCCAATATGACATTTTATATAAAATTAAAAAAAAATGATATTAAATTTAATGGTAGTAGCTAGTAATTATTTACAAAATTTTATATACATCAAATTAACACTATACAAATTCAATCATAATGATTACTAGAAATAATAAATTGAATATTTGTTTTCAAATTATTTATTAAATAAATTTCTTCAACATTTTTCTTTATTATTTTTACAAATATATAATATAAATATTAAACTTAATAATATGAAACATTTATATATAAATATACATATCTAAAAAATCTTAACTTACACTTTTCATAATATATATCCATTACAAATTCCATGTTCTTCATAATAGTTATCTATACTAAAAAAATGTACATACATAGGAATCAATGTACCAACTAATATACGAGTATTTGTCTTAAACTTTTTTTTAACATTTAAATATCTTTCCCAATCTCCTCTTCTATATACATATGGTATTTTTTCCAAGAAAGTACTTTACTTAACT
The DNA here is from genome assembly GCA_031772625.1 of Pinus tabuliformis. Lineage (NCBI taxonomy): Eukaryota > Viridiplantae > Streptophyta > Pinopsida > Pinales > Pinaceae > Pinus > Pinus tabuliformis. Next base: position 353,001,382 of record CM062805.1, on the reverse strand, counting down.
ATAAACATTTCTCTTGTGATTATACAATTTAGAAAAACACACTTTAAAACCTAGTGATAAAAGAGATTGTAACCCTTGTTATTTTTTTTCTTCATCACATAATGCCTATTCATTAACACACATTAATCCAATATGACATTTTATATAAAATTAAAAAAAATGATATTAAATTTAATGGTAGTAGCTAGTAATTATTTACAAAATTTTATATACATTAAATTAACACTATACAAATTAAATCATATTGATTATCAGAAATAATAAATTGAATATTTCTTTTCAAATTATTTATTAAATAAATTTCTTCAAATTTTTTCTTTATTATTTTTACAAATGTATAATATAAATATTAAACATAATAATATGAAACATTTATATATAAATATACATATATAAAAAAGACTTAACTTACACTTTTCATAATATCTCAATTAAAAATTCCATGTTCTTCATAATAGTTATCTATACTAAAAGAATGTACATACATAGGAAACAATGTACCAACTAATATACGAGTATTTGTCTTAAACTATCTTTTAACATTTAAATATCTTTCCCAATCTCCTCTTCTATATTATCTACTTATAGGAGGAAGCATAATGTTCAGTTGGTGAACAAGTTAATTGTAAGAGGAGGAAGTGGTAGAAACAAAATAACAAATCACAATCTTAAGAGAATGAAATGGTACTTTGGAAGAGAAACTAACTCAAATGGATTCACAAATTAGCTACCTTGAAGCTTTCATAACAAATTTCCAATGTGAGACTAATAATCGCCATGGGGAACATGCATAACTAAAAGAAAAAATTGAGGAATCCACAATAGAAACAAAACGAACTAAGATTATTATTTTAAAAAAAAAATTATGTTCTTTTTTTCAAATGAAAAAAACATGGTATCTTAATGTGATATTACATACTTCATCAACAGAGAAACAGAGTCATATGTCACCCAAAATAAGGGGACGAAGCCTACCAATGTAAACAGAGGAGAAGAACAACAATGTCATGAGAATAACAATGGATCAAAATAAGCAAAAGATTGGCCAAAGCCCCTATTGAGTCATCACAAACCAACACAACGTGTTGCACAAATTTTAATTTTTTTCAAACAAAAGAAATATATTACATTCATTGATCAAATGAGATATTACATACTTCATCAGCCGAGAATCATAGTCATAAATCACCCAAGAGAAGGGGAATAATCATACCAAAATAAACAGAGAAACAAAACAAAAATGTGGTAAGGATATTGATGGATGAAAATAAAATAAAAAATAGTCCAAAGTCCCTACTGACTCACCACAGACCAACACAACATGTTGCATAGATTTTTTTTTCAAACAAAAAAAAAAAAAGTATCTTCATTGATAAAAAGAGATATTATATACTTCATCAGCAAAGAATCTGAGGAACTTCATGAGTTGCCTAATATAATGAGATAGAGCCTACCAAAATAAATAGAGTAATAAAATAACAATGTTATGAGTATATCGATGGATCAAAATAAACAAACAACTCGTCAAAGCCCCTATTGAGTCACTGTAGACGAACACAATATGTTGCACATATTTTATCTTTTTAAAAAAAAACCAATAGAGTATCTTCATTAATAAAAAGATATATGACATAATTCATCAGAAAAGAATTAGCGTCATAAATCACCCAATAGAAGGGGACAAAGCCTACCAAAATAAAGCAACAAAAAAACAATTTCATGAGCGTATCGATGGATCAAAGTAAACAAACAACTAACCAAAGCCCCTACTGAGCCACATACCAACACGACATGTTACAAATATTTCTTTTTTCAAATGAAAAAACAGAGTATCTTCACCGATAAAATGAGATATTACATACTTCATCATCAAAGAACCAAAGTTATAAGTCACCCAAAAGAGGCAGATATATCCTATAAAAAAAAATATAGGAACAATTAATAATGTAATTAGCATACATATGGATTAAAATAAACAAAAAATTGACGAAAGCACCTACTGAGTCACCACAGACAAACACAGTTTGTTCCACAGATTTTTCTTTTCGAACAAAAAAAATATAGTATCTTCACTCATAAAATGAGATAATACATACTTCATGAAGAGAGAATCAGAGTCATAAGTCCCCCAAGAGAAGGGGACATAGACTACCAGAATAAAAAGATGAACAATATAAAAATGATGTGAGAATATCAATGGATCAAATAGACAAACAATTGGCCAAAGCCCCTATTGAGTCACCATTGACCAACACAATGTGATGCACAAATTTTTTAATAGAAAAAAACATTCACACAAAGAAACCCCCAACACATTGGTTGTTTATGTAGAAAAAATAGAGAAATAATTGTGTGATTGAAATATATGGGTAATGGATATGAAGCGGTACATAGGAGTGTAATAGAAAAAATTGGAAAAGCATGGTCTTGCGATGGAAGTGTGTGGTTTTAAGCAAAAGTGATAGAAAAGCATTTCCAACACCATTGTGATTCCTCCTTTCTGTGTGTTGTTATTCCATTGACTCATTTTATTTAGGCATCAAGAAAGTGATGCCATTGAAATTGAATGTAATGGATTGAGCCACATGATTTCTAGCTATACCGAGTCAATAAATAAATGCAAAGGAATTAAAATTACTGAGTGAGCAAGAAAGAAGTTCTTGGTTGACAAGAGGATGAGGTCAATGTGGGTGACATGAGGACAAGGTGTGCTCAAGTTGAAAGGAGGAGGATGTGTAGTGGCAATGATGAAAAATGAAAAAACACAATACAGACAAAACAACAAAGTGAAAAAAATATAAAATGGCCTGACAACCATCATATGTAGAAAAACATTCGGGCGAAATATTGTTCGGCATAAAATAAAACTAGTTTGGCCAAAACAGAATAAATATTTCAGCTGAAAAATTACATTTATGAATTTTTCGTGAGAAATTCTCACAAAAGTGTAACCCAACCTCACATTTTCAAGTTTAAATATTATAATGAAGAGATGTGAAATCTGATAATATAAAAAATTAATCCAAACACCATGTACAAATGAACTAATAAAATTTTAATTTACATGAATATTGTGATAAGATATATCTCAATATTTTTATGAATAACGGATTTAAAATTTTCTTATAATTGCACTCTCATAGGTTGATGTTCCCAAAAAATAGGAAATATCATTCAAAAACTTGGTGTGTCTGTAACATAAAAAAGTATCGATGTGTTGTGTTATATAAAAGCACCGTGACGACATTTTTTTGCATGCCTAACGCTGTTTAATAAAACGACACCATCGATGCATTTATCACTACAGGTGCCTCTCTTGTTTGAGATTAATGCTCTAATGCATTTTAATTCTAAATGCACCATTGATTTCATATAACAAACTATCTAGTCCTACAAGATATTATTACTAGCGTCGTGTCTTATGTGAACTAACAACATTGGTCCTTTTCAATAACTAACACACCGAGGCCTTTGTACTAATGATATGAATCGACATTGGAAATTAAATAAAAAAGGACTGACACAACAATTATTTTTTGTGTTCCCTGGTATCATTCCTTAGAAGCACACCCCAGGGATTCCTTATCTCTTAGCATTGGTGTTGTATATATTACACACTCGTATTCTTTACATTCAATGGCTCAGAGATTTTATTTATTTATGTTGTCTAGTGCTTTATGTATGTAACGCATTGGCCCTACCTATTCCATTAAGCGCATTGGGAAAAAAAAAGAACTTTTATAACCTCTGGTCACCCACATTTTTCCCCTTGTGATGAAGTTTCGTTAAACCTCCACTAAAACCTCCTCTATAACAAATGGATATTTTAGTTGTCTTTTTTTACAATTTTGATCAATTTTATAACACTAAAGACCTTTTATAACATCCTCTAGAGGGCATTTTCCTTGTAATGATGAACAAAAAGGTGTGAAAAAAGTGACAGTTGAGAAAACTCACTGTGATGATGGTACACTTGCCAGTAAGAGTGAGAGAGACTATCAACTAGAATTGTGCGTTGATTGCTCAAGTGGATTGCGTAGTCATTGTCCCTATCAATTGCTCAAGAACTAACACTATGGATTTCACAATGTTTAGGAGCTATGTAATGCCTACCATTAAGGACTCTACAATCATGTTATGAAACCAGCTCACAAAAAGATAGAAAAGAGAGATCCATGCCTTAGAATTCAGCCTCTTCGAGGGGGCAACCTCCTTTACATTACACAAATGAGCAATTCTTGGATGATACGAATGAAAAGACCTCCTTTCTATATATAGGAGTCTAAGGGGTTACAACATAATTAGAGAGAACATAACAATAATAATGTAAGGGCACAATAATAACAATAGTGGGCTTCTACGGGGCACAATAGTAACAATATGGGTAGTACATGGGTACAACAATATAATAAGTGGGTTGTAATAATAACAATAAGGGGTTACACTAGTAGTATAGGGGCCTAACATGCCCCTCTCCTTCAAAAAGTGTTGTCCTCAATGCTTGAGTATTTCTTCATGCTTCTGTATAAAATTCTTGTCCTCCCATGTGGAATCTTCAGCGGGTAAGTTCTTCCACTTGATGAGATACTCTAAAATTGATCGATTTTGTAGTTGTAGGGTTCTTGTTTCTCTGACTGCTCCAAGTTCCAATATGAATTTTCCTTCCTCTTCAATTTCTAGCAATATTGTTTGAATTGGGATCTTTTGCAACTTTTAAATAAGTGGCCATACTTCTTCATCGTTCTTCCATTCATCCCTTGCTTCGTTTATCCAATCTGGTTGGATAATAGAAATAACACAAAACAATGCTTCCACATCCTCATCCTTGAAGAGTCTTCCCATTCGGTGAGGTCGCCATTTTTTAAGTGCATGTAGTATTGCCAATATTTCCTTCTCATAAATAGCTTGCTTGAGATGTAGCAGTAAAAATACCCAATCACCTACATCAAAACATTTTTCACTACGACGTTGATCTACCTGTTGTTTCGTTTGATTTTGCACTGAAGTGGCATTATCCTTTAAAAGTTGGAGAACTTGTTGTTGATGCTCGATGTGATCTTTCACTGCTTGAACCTTTTTCTTCTTGATATGTCCTTCTATCTCTAGAGTTTGAGGAGTGGTAATTTCTTCCATTCCTTTACAAGATATGGTCCGATTCATTTCTTGATGCTCGATGTGATCTTTCACTTCTTCAACATTTTTCTTGATATGTCCTTCTATCTTGATAGTTTCAGGAGTGGTAATTTCGACCAATGAATTATAAGATATGGTTGGATTCATTTCTTCTTTCTCGATGTGATATTTCACTTCTTGCACCTTTTTCTTCTTGATATGCCCTTCTGTCTTGAGAGTTTGAGGAGTGGTAATTCTTGCCAGTGCTTTACAAGATATGGTCTGATTCATTTCTTCTTTCTCTGGGGTGGGGTCCTGGTGTATATCTTCATATTTTGATGTTTCTTGATCCTTTTCTTCCTCCTCTTCATATTCTATGTAAAATAATTTCTTCTCAGCACAGTTATGACCTTTAGTGCATTTGTTATCACAATTGTAACAAAGCCCTATTTCTCTTTTTTCTTCCAACTGTTGTGGTGTAACCCTTGTAGGTTGTGGAATGCTAGGAGAAACAACACTTCCATCTTTATAGTTGTGAGGGGTATGCTTCCTGCTTTGCATAATTTTGCTTTCCACTATGTCACAAAGCCCTTTTACTCTTTCCAATTATTCTGGTGCTTCTCTAAAGAAGGTGTTGCTCTTTGTATCCTCATAATGTGCTTTCATTTCCTCCGTGAAAATTGACCATGTAACAAGTTGTTTATGAGAACAAAGCCCTTCATACCATAAAAATTGATCTGGTTCAAAATGTGAAGATGCAATACATACCTTTTGTAACAGTGGTACACCATGTAGATCAAAATATTGCTCCATCTGAAGTATCCAATTTACCAGATCCTTGCCATCAAACATCCTCATCCTACTTTTTCTTGATTTTAGGAGCTCAATCTTGAAACAACCGTAACTCTATACTTTCGGACCTTTAAGTTCTGAAATTGCGACCTATAGTAGCCCTTTGTGTCCTCTTTCCAATGCCACCAGTCTGATCCAAATTGGATTCTCCAAGAAAGGTTTATGCACAATCTCCCAAGATGACCTGATTATAAACCTTTCCAAAAGAGTGAACTTGTATGAAGTGCCACATGTCACTGTTTCTACCTTTGGCTCTAAAAAATATATACAAGAAACTACAGTCTGCCCTCTTTCTGCGACTTCTTACAAAAATTCAATCTGATGCTCAGAGAGAAAGTTATGATGATTTTCCCCAAGTCACCTATTTGCAGTTTAATTTAGGAGTCTTCAAAAACACTAACTTCCTTAGATCATATCTCCGCAAATATGGTTTGAAAAGCTCTGAAATTTGGATCTGAGATTTAGCGTCATTTCTTCTAAAATGGGTTTTTTTTTAGCTTCTGAAACATCGCAGAAAAAAATTTATAGCGAAAATGGCACGATGACTTGTTTGGAGTAGTAAAACCCTAGAATCCAAAGCTCTGATACCAAATGTTATGAAACCAGCTCACAAAAAGATGGAAAAGAGAGATCCACGCCTTAGAATTCAGACTCTTCGATGGGGCAACCTCCTTTACATTACATAAATGAGCAATTCTTGGATGATACAAAGGAAAAGACCTCCTTTCTATATATAGGAGTCTAAGGGGTCACAACATAATTAGAGCCAACATAACAATAATAATGTAAGGGCACAAGAATAACAATAGTGGGCTTCTATGGGGCACAATAGTAACAATATGGATAGTACATGGGTACAACAATATAATAAGTGGGTTGTACTAATAACAATAAGGGGTTACACTAGTAGTAGAGGGGCCTAACAAATCACCATTTCTAGAGGTTGCACAAGAATTCCTCTAAAGGACCGCATAATGCTCATCTTCCCACACAGACACTCACTGTTGGACTCAGGGAAAATTTTAGGGGCTCATATGTGTAGGTCGGCTAATTTTCCATTCTTTTTCCCAAAAAATGATTCGCTAATTTCCATTTTTTCTAAAAATGGTTTGCCCAAGTTTTATAATATAAAATCATTTCACCTTAAAAATTGCCAAAAATTTATATAAGTACTATACAAAATTATTAGAAATTTGAATATTTTTACAAAAATATTGTTAAACATTTTTTAGATTTCATATAATGGACTACGAGATTCGCGAAGGTTTCTAAACTTCAAGATAAATTTCCATCATTAAAATTTTCCCTGGTTGGACTCACTAAGAAGATGTGTGCTTATTAATGCATAAAAATATAAACATGTGTAAGTAAGTGGCTTCAATAGTTAGAATCTCAGAAGAAGATTTGAACAATTAGCAAAAATTCAACTGATCTTGAAGCGAATATGATCAACTTAGAATGATAGATCGTAAGATCGCAAGGATGCTCCAAAATTAAAGTATAGGAAAATCTTCAGAGGGTGTTTGTCACAGCGACAACAAGTTGACACATATCTTTTTTAACATTAAAGTAAAATCTTTGCTAAATCAAAAAATTTGACACATATCTTTTTCAAAATTAAAGTAAAATCTTTGCTAAATGAAAAAATAATGTCACATCAATAATGTTTCTATAATGGTGCTTGTTAGTTTATTTATTGAGTTTACAACACAAATGTATAATTTCTTTTGTGCGTTTAATATAGAGTTGACATGTAGTATCTAATATATTATTGTAGAGTGATAAATAAGATATTTTGATGTAAATGTTAGGTAACATAATTTTCGTCAATTTTATATAGAGATAAATTTACTCAAATGTTAGAAAACAATCTTATATTTTCACTTCCAAATTCAAGGAGGAAATTTGATTCTTTTATTTGTAAGTTATTTCAATGTAAATCCTAAGTAACATATTTGAATATCTATGTCCACTAATAGAGTTGAATGTCAACTTCATAAGTATTTATAAAAAGAGAGAAATTAGTATATATATCATCCATGTTAATCAAGAATTTATCAAAAGTCGCAATGAATCAATATTTTTGGTTGCAAATTTTCTTCAAATTTTTTTCTCTAAAAAAATTGCATATCAAAAGATTTGATCCCTTATAAACATAATAACATAATAGACTAGTGATTAAACTAAATAAATATTAATATGGTGGTCAAATTTTTAAAATATATTGAATGTTGTGTTAACTAGTATATTTCAATATCAAATTCATATACATTTATAAAAAAAAAGATGAGAAAATAATATCTATATATATATCTATATATATTTATATATATATATATATATATATATATATATATATATAGATAGATAGATAGATAATCTATTTTAACCCATAATTAATCAATAGTCGTAAAGAATCTATTTTTTTAGGCGCAGATTTTTCTTCTCTAATTTTTTTTATCCCTTACAAACATAATAACATAATAAACTAGTGGTTAAACTAAATCTATATTAACATAGTGGTCAAATTTTTAAAATACATTGAATCGTGTAACACCTAAAACCTTAATATTACGTAAAATAAAAAAAATTAATATACATAAAATAGACATTGATAAATGGATCCTACAGTGAATTTACATGAAGTATTAATGTGTACTTAATACATGACCGTAATCATAGGGTAGCACTTATATGGTTTCATATGTTTAATTAAAATTCACATTTAGTGATGTGTATGTGGTGGATTGTAATTAATTTTCACATGGGCCCGAGCAGGGTAGCCGTCCATGACCAGACCTTAGTTAACTGGCTCTTGTATGTTGGAACACCCGGCACACTTGTGGCCAAGCTTGCTACATGTGTTCTCTAGCTAGTGGTGATCCCTTACAACACCTCAACCACTTCACATCCATTGATCTCCGCTATGCAATCCAACGGTGGAGAGGGTTTAGGGTTTAACCCTCTAATCAATTTTCCACGTCTGGCAAATTGTAGTGTCATTTATTGTCAGCAACCTATGGTGTCTCACTACTCTGCAACGAAATTGTTCTGTGGTGGTTTCAAGTCGGCACACGACTCTTACCATTGTTTACCATTGATGTTATGGTTAGTCCTACAAAGGAAGGTACCCCCAACAATGTGACCCTATGCCATTTCGATTTGTTTTACTGTCTAAGCTGGTTTTCCAGTTTGAACCCCTGCCTAGTGCAAAGTTTAACTGATTGCCTCCACTATCCATGGGTGGCTTGATGGTTTTTAGTTGTTGTGGGAGCTACCTAGAGCCGACATTGATTTCCAGAAGGTAAGCCCAGAGGCCTTAAAGTTCTTAAGTTTTCTCACAGTTGTTTATTATTTTTCGACTCTAAATTTGTCTAGTGATGATACTTGTTGTGATGCAGGTGGACTGCCCATTTCTGGAATCCTCCAGTCTCAGGTAAGGTCGCCCCTCCTCTTGACATCTTTTTTTCACTTATTTAATAGGTTTATTCGCATACTGACTCCATGGTTGCTGGCATTTGTGTGCAAGTATTCCACTATAGCTGCGTAGTTAATTATGTGGCTAAGACAATGTCTTTTATGGGTTTAGGAGCTTATGTTCTCCGTGGTTGTTTCCAGGTTGGAAAACTCACCTCTGGTTCATGAATGTTTAATTGCTATGTGTTAATTGCACTATGAAGGAACTGTTTACCGAGAAGAGGCCTTACGGCGAGACTTGTTAGGTTATCCTTTTAATTAGATAACTTTGTAAAATATTTAAACTCTGTGCTCGGCATTAACAAGGGTGTTGAATGTTCGGTATTTGTTTTGACTGTGAGTTTTCATGAATATTTTCTCTTAATTAGTGAGTGTTTGAATTAGGATTCTCTTCTATGCATATTTTTATAGCTAAGGTTGCAAAATTGAAGCTTTCTGGGGTTTTTGTCACGTTGACGAACCCAGGTCGTTGAGCCCGTATTGATGTGGAGAACTTTATTTTAAGTTATTGTTCCAGTTGGATTATATATATATAATTTCAGTTCGTCTATTTAAACAAATGAATGTATAGTTATTTTGTTATTGTCTTCCCTCTAGAGATGGATAGAAGTTTACTCTGCTTCTTTTGTTTAAGGTAGCAGCTTAGTGGATAGACAACGAATTAAGATTAACTTTTCTTCTTATCCATTTAGAATTCCAGGAACTGTCCTTATAAAGCTTGTTCTTACAATGTATCACCTAGATTACTTCTATAGTGTTCTGATACCATATCACACAGATTATTTCTAAAGTTTTTTTGCAGTATATCAAACAATTACTTCTACAATGTTTTTACAGTATTTCGCATAGATTATTTGTACAGTTCTTTTGCAGTATATCATACAAATTACTTCTACAACTTATCATAAAAATTACCTTTATAGATTTAAGAGCACATGAGTATATGTTTTCTATAATTAGATATTTCTTTGTGCATTACTTGTACCACTCAGTTTCTATCATGCATTGTTGTAACATCTACTATCTGCTCTTTTAATTGTGAATCTGGTAAATTTTGTTTTCTACTCTAATGTACTTTTAAGGAATTTCTCTCCTTAGTTTGTTCTGTCACTTAGACAAGTAATTTTTAGAGTCCAAAATTAATTCATAAATGAAATTTCTATGTTACTTATCTATTTAATACTTACAAACATGTAGCTTCAATCCTATCTAGAGAGTGCATCCTCCCAGCCGCGAGCTTGTGACTTATGTCTAGACTCTCCCCCGAGCACTTTCTTATGTTCATAGTTAAGATAGTTGCAGCCACAGTCGAGTACCTTGGGCCTCCAGAGTGACTGTCTTGCCCTAAGTCCTATACTTCACAGATTGTCTTTAAGTATTCTCCCACTGGTTTATTCCACCTAGCTCTAGGATATCTCCTGGACTCTTTTACCCCCATCTATATCTCCCCCCATGACAGATGAACTATATTTTTTAACTATTTCTTTTAACTATTGCAAATAATTTTTATTTTTGTTAAGGTATTTGAACTCCTAATAACCAATAATTAGGTAACCAAATATATCTTGGCCTTCCAGCCTGAGTCATTTACTATTTTAACAACACAGGGTAAGGAAATTAAAGCAGTAAATGGTAGAGATAGAAATTAGTAACCACAATAATTGTTTATGCATTTTGGGGTGCTACATCTCCCCCCCAATATGAGCAACACCATCCTTGGTGTTCTTTCCATTTTAAGAAAAAAACATCGGATAGGCTTTTTGCATAAATTCCTCCTCTTCCGAGGTGGCCTCATTCGGGCCAAAGTGCTTCCATTACACTTTAACATGGGTGATGGCTCACTTCTGAAAGTTGGTTTCTCTCTGATTGAGAATACAAAGAGCTTTTTCCAGAAACTTTCCTTCCAGTTTGACCTGCACATATACAATTTATAGTCACAACCTCTTTAAAACAGTTTATACAAAAGTTATATATTCTACTTAACTGATTACCTGAATATTTTCCCAGTGAATGATATGATGAGAGTTGTACAAATATTTTTTTTACAATGACACATGGAAAGCATTGTGGACCTAAATGTGGATTGGTAACGCATGTTTGTAGGCTACTGGTCCAATCCATTCTAAGCCTTGAAATAGTCCACAATACCATAGTGCTAACTTGGCACAAGCCCTCCATTGTAAGGAACTTTTCTGAGGTTTTACTCTTAGATAAACATGATCCCCTAGCTAAAAATATTTGTATGTTATCTTTTTATCTGCATAAATATTCTGCCTATCTTGGGCAACCCTTAGATTTTGTCAAACTTTCTTGACCACTTCCTCCATCTCTATTAGCATGTCAGGACCCAAGGATAGATTATTAATTGGACTATTCCAATCTATGGGCACTCTGCATCTTCTCCCATGCAACACCTCAAAGGGGCTTATACCAAATGATTCATGATGCCCATTATTATAAGAAAATTCCACTAATTGGAGATAGTCTTCCCTCTTTTGTGGTTGTTGCTTTAAAAACATAAGTCGGATGTCCTCTTGTACTTGATCTACTTGTTTGGTTTGTCCATCCATTTGCGGATGGTAAGCTGTACTAAATTGGACCTGGGTACCCAATCCTGCAAAGAGGGTTTTCTAGAATGTGGATGTAAAATTTATATCCCTATCAAAAATTACCGCCTTGCGTATTTCGAGCAGACAAAAAATTTCCATATAAATATGTCCGCAATTTTTACATTTTTATAAGTGGATTTCACCGGTATAAACTAACAGTTTTGCTCAATTTGTCCACCACCACCATAATTGAGTCGTGCTGCTTTTTGGTTCTAGGTAAGTCGGTGATGAAGTCTAGAGATATGGTCTTCCATTTCCACTCTGGTATGGGAAACGGTTGCAACAAACTAGCTGGATGCTGATGTTCTGCCTTCACCAACTAACATTCCAAACATTTGGACAAGTACTCAGTGACATGTTTCCTTAACCGGGACCAAAAATAACCTTTCATGATGGATGAAAATAGTTTTTGGTATCAAAGCGAAGTGCTTGACATGATTTGTGTCCAGTATGGATTTTGAAGGTGAGGATCTTATCTGAATTTATTTCAAAATCTGATTTTTCCCTTTTTAACTCAACTTCCAGATCTTGCTGCTAAAGAAAAGTGTACTCAAGATCCTTAAGAGAGTCTTCCTTTATGATTTCAGGGATGTTTGAGCTTACCTGACTGATTTGAACCTCATAAATACAATGTATTTTCCTACTCAATGTGTTGACCACTCAATTTTCCTTCCCTTTAATATCTTTCAATTTGAAATTGAATTCACTTAAAAATGTCGTACATCTGACCTGCCGAGCATTTAAGCTAGAGTAGTTAAAGAAATATGTAAAGCTACTTTGATCTATTAATAGAGAAAATTTCTTCCCCAATAGGTAGTGTTGCCACATTTTAAGTGCATGCACTACCACTGTTAATTCAAGGTTGTAAGCAGAATATCACTGCTCATAATCCTTCAACTTTCGTGATTTGTAAGTAATAACTCTTCCTTCTTGTGTTAGTACTCCACCAACACCTTCTTTTATAGCATCCATGAAAACCAAGAAAGACTTTTCCGGATCTACTACCTTTAACAGGGATGCAGTGGTAAGTAGGTGTTTTAGTCTTTCAAAGCTTTGCTGACATTCAACTATCCATTGGAAAGGGTGTCCCTTTTTCTATAAGGAGGTCATTAGAAAAGAAATCTTTGCAAATCCTTCGATGTACCAATAGTAATACCTTGCCAAACCTAGAAATGATCTAATATGACCAACATTCTTTAGAATGGTCCATTCCATAATGCTCTTCATGTTTTCGAGATCCACCGTTATTCCCTCTACTGATATAACTGTAGGTTTTAACACTATACAGAAATTACCTGCATACAAATTCTAAAACACAAAAAATAAACAATTTGAGAGCATAACACATAAAACACATATAGATAGAGATTTTCCCCTTGATCCAAAAATTGGGACTACTAGCTTGAGTTTTCATTATGTTCCTTTCAAATGTTATAATGCATGTTTATACATGCCGAAACATTCGATACCATGGACTAAAAACCATCGCGCCAAAAACCATGGACTGAAAATCATCGCGTCCAAAACCATGTGTGAAAATCATGCACAAAACCATAGGTAGGCCTGCTCAACCTAACATAGGGTCCAAAACCAAAATTTGCCAGGGCACTGCCTCAGACCCCATAAAGTGGGGTTACCTGCACCCCTCAAAACCCATGTGACTCCCCCCGCTACGGAATCAGCACAACGAAGGGGGGGCTACGGCCCCCTTCTAACCCCCTCGTTAACTACGTGGGCTAGTCTCGAAAAGAATATAACACAACCCAACATTCTACCACTTTTTGTTTTCTTTGCATAGGGGGCCACAAGAGAGCTTAGTCATTTATTCAACCCTACAATGCCCATTGTTTCTCTACACCAAGAGAACTTCTTAGAGCTCACAGATTTTGTCAATGCATCTGCAGTATTCTTCAAAATGTCCACATTTACCAGCAACCCCTTTTTGTCTTCTATCATATCCCTCACAAAGTGATACTAAATATCAATGTGATTTGTCTTTGAATGTTAAGCAGGGTTCTTTGCTAAGAAAATTTCACTTCGGCGGTCACAGTTTATCCTTATAGCTCCCTGCACTAACCCCATACTTGAACACAATCTTTGCAACCAAACTGCTTCCTTGCTTGAATGAGTGGCTACCATGTATTCTGCCTTTGTAGTTGATAGTGCCACTACAGATTATTTCTTACTCATCCAAATGACTACACCTCCAAATAGGTTAAACACATATCCACTTGTAGATCTTCTATGATCTACATCTCCTGCCCAATATGCATCAACAAAGCCATCGATATCCAAATATCTGTCCAATCCTGGTCTTCCTTGGTAGCACAAACCATAATCACTGGTGCCACAAAGATACCTGAAAACCTGCTTCGCTGCTGTTTAGTGCTCCTTGCTTGGTTTTGACATAAACCTACTAAATACTCCCACTGCATGTCCAATGTCTGGTCTAGTACAGACCATCGTATACATCAAGCTACCGACTACACTTGCATATGGAACACGGGACATGTCCTCTTCCTCTTCTTGTGCCTTGGGACAATGTTCAACAGATAACTTTACACCTACAGGAATAGGAAACTTCATTGGTTTGTTGTCCTGCATATTAAACCTCTATGATATTATGTCGACATACTTCCTCTGGTTTAACCAGAGCTTCCTCTTTGTCCAAACTCTTTTAATTTCCATGCCCAAAATATAGTTTGCAGCACCAAGATCTTTCATTTCGAATCTGGAGGAGAAAAGGATCTTAAAATCCTAGATAATTTCTTTGTCATTTCCAACCAACAACATATCATCCACATACCAGACTAGATAAATAACACAGTCACCAATTAATTTCAAATACACACAGTGATTTTCTTTGCTTCTGGTGAAGCCAAGTCCCAGTATAAATGTATCAAATTTCTGATACCACATCCTTGGTGACTGTTTTAACCCATACAAAGACTTTTTTAACTTGCATACCAATTCTTTCTTACCCTTCACTGCAATGCTTTCAAGTTGCTTCATGTAGATCTCCTCTTCCAAATCCCCATGAAGAAATTTTGTCTTCACATTCTTCTATTCTACCTCAAAATAAAAAGCAGTAGCAACAGATAAAAGTAATCTAATTGAAGCTACCATGGCAACAGGAGAAATAATATCACCAAAATCAATTCTCGGCTCCTGGGAATAACCCTTTTCTACCAACTGAGTTTTGTATTTCTCCACCTTTCCTTCTGTATTTGTCTTCTTCTTGAACACCCATTTGTTGCCAATGGGTTTCCTTCTAGTCAGAAAAACCACCAGATCCCAAGACTCATTTTTGTGCAAAGATGTCATTTCATCAAGCATGGCCTCTTTCCAAAGTTTTCCATCCTTTGAATCTAGTACTTCCTTCATAGTTCTAGGATCATCATCAGTTACAGATAAAGAAAAATTTGAATAGAAAGCAAATGGACTATACCTTTCCAGTTGCCTTCTTTCTCGAACTGATCTTCTCACAGCCGGAGTTTGTGGCTGTTCATCTTCTAATTCCTCCTCTGTTGTAGAGTCTGATTCTTCCTCCTTAAGCTCAAACTCTATCTTCCCAGGTTCCTTTGGTTGGACTTCATGTTTAATAACATCTTTCACCTCTCTGAAAAACACATCTCAGCTATACACAACCTTCCTTATTACTGGGTTCCAAATATTATAACCCTTTAAACCATCCTTATACCCAATAAAGATGCACTTTTCCAATTTACTATCCAACTTGGTTCGTTTCTCCTTTGGAACATGTAGATATGCATCACATCCAAATACCCTCAGATGTGAGAGAGAGGGTTTCTTATCAGTCCATACCTCTTGTGGAGTCTTATCCTCCAGCGCTGATGAAGGTTATCTATTGACTAGGTAACATGTTGTCTCCACCACCTCTGCCTAGAATTCATGTCCTAACCCAGCACCACTAAGCATGCTTCTTGCCCTTTCCATTAACGTCTTGTTCATTCTTTCTGCAACTCCATTTTGCTAAGGTTTATATGGAGTAGTATTCTGCCATGCTATACCACACTTCTTACAAAATTCTTCAAATTCCTTATTGTAAAACTCTCCACTGTTATCTGTCCTCGAAACCTTTATCCTCTTCTCTGATTGGTTTTCCACCATAGCCTTAAATTATTTAAACCTGTCAAAGACTTCAAATTTCTTCTTAAGGAAATATATCCATGTAACCTTGAGAATTCATCTATAAATGATATATAGTACATAGACTTACCCAGTGATGGAACCTTCACAGGTCCAAACACATCATTGTACACAAGCTCTAATATATGTTTCTCCTTCTTACCACTAGAGGGGAAACTCACCTAACTCTGCTTCCGATATACACAATTTTCACAGAAATCAAAGTCCAGAGAGTTCTTACTCATACCTTCTACCATACCTTTACCATGAGGTATTTGAAGGCCCTTCTCTCCAATATGTCCAAGCCTTTGATGCCACAACTTGGTCTTCTCTCTAGAGACCGCTAGATTTTTTGCTCCACTTTAGGAGCTACAGAACTATTGCACCCATCATCAACAACACTACCTTGCAGCTTGTACAAAGTACCAATCCAGACTCCCCGCATCAATGCCAGTGCTCCCCAAACCATCTTGCAGGCATCCTTCTCAAACACTATTTTTACACCTGCATCATCAATATTTCTTACAGAAATAAGATTTTTTCCCAACGCAGGAATATGCAGAACACTCAAAAGTGTTCTAACCCTTCCACCTATCAACTTCAACTTTACTTTTTCGTGACCAACGATTCTGGCGTTCCTATCATCTCCTAAGAAGACATCACCACCATCGTATTTCTCATACTTGCAAAACAACTTTGTATGGGGAGTGAAGTGAAATGATGCACTTGAGTCAATCAACCATGCCTCATGATCTGCATGTGTACTTGAAGAAGCCATGTACACATCCCCACCTTCATCTGAGGTGGGTTTCACCTCTGCAGAAGGAACATCATCAGATCCCTTTTCTTTGTCAGGAGCTTTAGAGTTACAGTCCCTTTTGTAGTGCCCTTCCTTTCCACATTTCCAACAAACCACCTTTACAGGATTTCTTGGAGATTTAGATCTCCCTCTAGATTTAAATCTCCCACTCGATGACTTATTTTAGTTTCTGTTCTGGGACCATCCTCGTACATGCAAGGCATCATAATTCTGGTTCTCCATATTTTTCCGTCTCATCTCCTCCGTCAACAAGGATGAGACTATTTCATAAAACTGCAAGGTAGTTGCATTGCTACCTATTGCAATAACCAGACTATCCCATGAATCTGGTAGAGAACACAACAAACTAATGCACTTATCTTCATCTAAAATTTTTATATCAACAGATGATAACTAACTTACCACAACATTAAACGCATTCAGATGCTCTGTCACCGATTCTCCATATTTCATCCTCAGATTATATAGCTTTTTCCGTAGGAACAGTTTATTCACCAGAGAGTTGGATTGGTACAAAGTCCCTAACTTGTCACACAAAGCCTTCACCATAGCTTCCCTTGATACATTTAGCAATACTGAATCTAAGACACATAATCGTATTATGCTCTTTGCCTTCCGATCCAACTTCTACCATTCTTCATTGGGCACTCTAGTTGGTTTAGTGCTCAGATCTACTGTGATCCACTAATCTTTATCCACCAATAGATCCTCCATCTTGAGTTTCCACAGCTCGAAACTCTAACCATTAAATTTCTTGATCTCTATCTTTCTACTGCTCGCCATCTTCTTTCACCACCAACATCGATCTCGCAAATCTCCCACTGAACAAGGTCTACCATAGGCCTGAGCAAAACCCCTCAGTAATAAAGGCATCCCCTTGAAGCCAAAACAACTCTGATACCAAATGTAGGTTTTAACCTCATACAGAAATTACCTACGTACGAATTCTAAAACACAGAAAATAAACAGTGCGAGAGCATAACACATAAAACACATACACACAGAGATTTTCCCCTGGATCCCAAAACTGGGACTACTAGCTTGATTTCTCACTATGGTCCTTTCAATGTTAGAATACATATTTATACATGTCGAAGCATCCAATATCATGGACCGAAAACCATCACATCCAAAACCATGGACCAAAAATCATGGCGTCCAAAACCATGTGCGAAAATCATGCACAAAACGATAGGTAGGTCTGCCAAACCTAACATAGGGTCCAAAACCAAAATTTTTTGGGGCAATAAAGGGGGCGTTACCTGCACCCCTCAAACCCTTGTGACTCCCCCCGCTACGCAATCAGCGGAATGAAGGGAGGGCTCTGCCCCCCTTCTAACCCCCCGGTTAACTACGTGGGCTAGTCATGGAAAGAATATAACACAACCCAACAATAGCATGGACCAAGTACTCAATCTGACCTTGGAAAAAGTCACACTTGCTATATTTAGCATATAACTGATTTTCCTAGCAGAGTTTTCAATACTATCCTCAAATGCTCTTCAGGCTCCTCCTGATTCTTGGAGTATATTAAAATGTTGTCAATAAAAATCAGTACTTATTTATCAAGGTAAGGCTAGAAAATACCATGCATCAAATTGATAAAAGTGGTTGGGGCATTTGTGAGGCCAAATGGTAACACCACGAAATCGTAATGAACATAATGAGTTTGGAATGCATTCTTGTAAATATCTTATAAATATCATCCTCCTTTATCCTTATTTGGTGGTAGCTGGATCTTAAGTCAATTTTTAGAATACTTTAGCTCCTTGCACCTGATCAAATAGATCATCAATAGGTGGTAAAGGATTTTTATTCTTGATGGTCACTTTATTTAACTGACAATAATCAATGCATAATATTCGGGTTTCATCTTTCTTTCGTACAAATAGTATGGGGGCTCCCCAAGGGGATACACTAGAGTGGATATAAATTTTATCGAGAAGCTCCTAGAGCTGCATTTTGAGCTTTGTTAAGTCAGGTATGCTCATGAGATAAGGAGCCTGGATACAGGGGCTGCACCCAAACTTAGTTCAAAGGTGAAATCAATATCATGCTTGGGTGGTAGTCCAGGAATAGATTCAGGGAAAACATCAGCAAATTCCTGGATAACATGAATATTATCCAAGGAGGTCATTTTATTTTTGGAGTTCGTAAATCACATCAGGATAACATATATCTGACAGCCTTTCCTAATACATTTTCCTAGCTGACTAGCAGTGATAGGAAACAACTTGGTATTGGTCTTGATTCCTTGAAGTTCCTTCCTTTGGCCTGATTCAGTGATAAAACTGACAGTTTTATGTTTGCAATCAACTAGGGATGAACATTTTTCCAACCAATCCATTCTTATTAAAATGTCATATGACCCCAAAGGGAGTATATTAAGGT
Source organism: Pinus tabuliformis (assembly GCA_031772625.1). Taxonomy (NCBI): domain Eukaryota; kingdom Viridiplantae; phylum Streptophyta; class Pinopsida; order Pinales; family Pinaceae; genus Pinus; species Pinus tabuliformis. Next base: position 352,981,972 of record CM062805.1, on the reverse strand, counting down.
CAATGTGAATGAGTTGTCCTGAAATTGTTATAGGACAAAATTCTATTTTTGCAATTACCCTTATTTTTTCCCCTGTGGCTAATTGAACTAACCAAGCTTTTGGAAACTTACTACTCTGCAGTTGGCAATTTTCTACCACATTACGACTAACATATCTTAGGCTAGCAGTAGGATCAAACAAAACAGAGGTAGGTTTCTTAGCAATCACACCTTCAGATCCAATCATGGTGGGCTGGTATTCTACTTGATGATTGTCTAGAGCAACATTAATTCTAGGCATGCTCCTCGCCACTTCTCCAACCGCGGATGCTTCCTGCATATTTGCTAGTTGTTTCATCCTTTCCTTATGTGGACAATTTTTGTAATAGTGGGGTTCTTTGCATCCCCATCATTGCAATGACGGTTTTGATTACTGGTCATTAACATATTTATTAACTCCCTTTGACTGTCTATTTTCAGAATATGGTACTTTGGGCTAGTTCATTGCTGGGAATTTATTGAGAGGATTTTGCTGTGCATTTTTTCCATTAGAAAATCTTGTTTTTCTAATTGGGATTAGTTTCCTTCCCTTCCTGTTCAGTCCTCCTTTAGGTCCATCATCTTTCCGTTTCATTTTCTGGTAGCAGATGTGGGCTTTCCACACTGCATCATCCATTGTTCTTGGGTTGTCAAACTCAAGCTTTTCCTTCATAAAATTGGGTAGGATACTAATGAAATGCTGAATTTTGGCCTTTTCTTCTTGCATATAAGGGACATAGCACAGTAAGGAGGTGAATCGTTTCACATATTCATCCATGGTTAAGGTTCCCAATCTTAACTCATGGAATTCCTTTTATTTTTCGTCATAATAACATTAAGTTAGATATTTATCCTTGAAATGATTTTGAAATTCTTTCCACGTAATTTGTTCTTTGTCGATTTTCCTTGCCGTTTTGATTTCTTCCCACAAAAGGGTATCCTTACCCCTTAACTGATAAACTCGAAAACATGCTTTCAACTTATCAATGTACTCATAAATCTGAAAATATTTCTGATATCAATTAACCAAGCTTTAGCTGCCTATTCCGATTCCCCTTCAAAGACTAACAATTTGACCTTTTTAAATTCTCCTTGTAATTCAAATTTCCGTCTTTTTATCCTGCGCTAGTCGGAAACATTGTCCAAGCAGCCTTCTCATCTTCCCCATGTTTTTCAGTTGACTCAACATTTTCTTCTCCATGCTAAGCTGTTGATGTCTTCTCTGTTTCTTCAACACTAGGGTCTGGATCTCATTGGTTTTGTCAATTGGATAGGCTTATGAGAATTCTCTCCTATTCTAGTCATAGTCGTTCGTTGTCTATTATTATGTTTGTCATCTCAGCACGCAGCTATTGAACGGTTTCAAGTAAAACAACATTAGCTTGTCGAGATTTCTCTCCCAACTGTATCCAAATATGAGGATTATCATTCACGTAAGTTGTTTCTGGTGGGTTTGGTGGTCCTAGGCTCCTCTGCATTCTGATCCTTTTTGTATTGATGTGGGCCTCTATTTTTACATACATATTTACTTAGTTAAATTAAATAAATCAAATTCATTTCATATACATATAATTCCCAAAGAGTCTCAGTGTATGAAACTGAGCTCTGATACCATTTGTAACACGTAAAACCTTAATACTGCAGAAAATATTCTTTTTACGTAATATATATATAATAGACATTGATAAATGGATCTTGTAGTGAATTTACATGAAGCATTAATATGCACTTAATACATGACCGTAATCATAGGACAACACTTATAAGTTTTGTATGTTTAACTCTTCACAGTTAGCAATGTGTATGTGGTGTATTGCAATTAATTTGCACATGGCCCCCTGTGGGGTATACTTCCATGATGAGATCTTGGTTAAATGGTTCTTGTATGCTGGAACACATGACACACTTGTGGCCAAGCTTGCTGCATGTGTTCACCATCTAGTGGTGATTCCTTATGACACCTAGACTACTTCACATCTGTTGCTCTGCACTGTGCAATCCGATGGTGGGAAGGCTTTAGGGTTTAACCCTCTAACCAATTTTCCATTTCTGGCAGACTGTAGTGTCTTTTGTTTTCGTCGGCCTTTGGTGTCTCTCTACTCTGCAATGGAATTGTTGTACGGTGGTTTCAGGTCGCCGCATGACTCTTACGCTCTTTACCATGGAGTTTATGGTCAGTCCTACAAAGCAAGGTACCCCCAACAGCCTGACCCTATGCCATTTCGATTCCTTGTACTCTTTGAGGTTGTTTTCCATTTTGAACCTCCTCCTAGTGCAGAGTTTAACTGATTTACTCCATTGTCTAGGGGTGGCTCGATGGTTTTTCGTTGTTGCAGGAGGTACCCATAACAAACATCCATTTCCATAAGGTAAGCCCACAGGCCCTAAAATTCTTAAGTTTTGTCAGAGTCGTTTATAGATTTTTGACTCTAAAATTGTCTAATGATTATATTTATTATGATGCAGGTGGACCACCCATTGCTAGAATCCTCCAATCTCAGGTAAGGTCACTCCTCCTCTTGGTATCATAGTATTCTACTTATTTAGCATGTTTATTCACATACAGACTCTATGGTTTCTCACGTTTTTGTGCAAGTATTCCACTATAGATGTCGAGTTAATTATGTGGCTAAGACAACGTCTTTTATTGGTTTAGGAGCTTATGTTATTCGTGGTTGTTTCCACGTTGGAAAACTCACCTCTCGTTCATGAATGTTTAATTTCTATGTGTTAACTACAATGCAAAAGGAACTGTTTACCGAGTACACGCCTTACGTCAACACTTTTTAGGTTATCCTTTTAATTAGATAACTCTGTAAAATGTTTAAACTCTGTGCCCGACATTAGCAAGGGTTTTGAATGATTTTCATTTGTTTTGACTGCGAGTTTTCATGAATATTTTCTCTTAATTAGTCAGTGTTTGAATGAGGATTCTCTGCTATGCATAATTTTATAGCTAAGGTTATAAACTTGAAGGTTTTTGGTGTTTTTATCATGTTGATGAACTCAGGCCGTTGAGCCTGTATTGATATGGAGATCTTTATTTTAATTCATTGTTCGAGTTGGATTATATATATATATATATATATATATATATATATATAAACTCAGTACATCTATTTAAATGAATGAATGTATGGTTATTTTGTTATTTTCTTGCCTCTAATGATGGATAGAGGTTTACTCTGCTTCTGGTTTACTCTGCTTCTTTTGTTCAAGGTAGCAACTTACTGGATAGAGAATGAATTAAGCTTAGCTTTTCTTCTTATCCATTTGGAATTCCCAGAACTATCCTTATAAAGCTTGTTTTTACAGTCTATCGCCTAGATTACTTCTATGGCGTTCTTGTAGCATATCATTGAAATTTCTTCTACAACTTATCATAAAAAAATACCTTTACTGATTTAAGAGCACATCATTACTTGTTTACTATAATGAGATATTTCTTCGTACATTACTTGTACCACTCACTGTCTATCATGCATTGCCGTAACATCTACTGCTTGCTCTTTTAATTGTGAATCTGGTAAATTCTGTTTTTTTTAAGAATTTCTCTCCATAATTTGTTCTGTCACTTAGACAAGTAATTCTCACAGTCCAACATTCATTCACAAATGAAATTTTTGTGTTACTTATTTATTAAATACTTGAAAACATGTAACTTCAATCTTGTCTGAAAAGCCTCTCCTCCCAGCCGTGAGCCTGGCAATTACTTCCAGGCTCTCCCTTGAGAACTTCCTTCGGTTCAAAGTTAAGATAGCTACAGCCACAGTCGAGTAACTTGGGCCTCCGGACCCACTGTCGTGCCTCAAGTCCTATACTTCACAGTTTTTGTTTGAGTATTTTCCTACTGGTTTATTCCACCCAGCTGTAGGATATCTCCTGGACTCTTTTTCCCATCTATATCTCCCCCGAGAACAGAGGGGTAATTGTCTCTTGTAACTGTTTCTTTTAACTATTGCAAACAATTTTTATTTTTCTTAAAGTATCTGAACTTCTAATTACCAATAACTAAGTAACCAAATATATATTGGCCTTCCAACCTCAGTCATTTATTATTTTAACAACACGGCCTAAGGAAGTTAAAGTAGTAAATGGTAAAAATAAAACTTAGAAACCATAGTAATTGTTTATGCATCTTAGGGTGTTACAAATCCCTTATCTACCCAAATGAGTAGCATATCACATGAGTTTACTAATTTCATTAGTTGCAAGAAAAAACAATTAAATTAAAATAAAATTACGAGAAAAAGAAAATCAACCTAAATTACCTTCAATGAATTAAATTCCTAAAACAAATCACTCAATCAATAAAACATAATTACTTATTCGGGGATTAAGAATTGATATATTGAAAAAGAAAAGACCAATACAATAAATAAAATACCTAAATAGTAATTTTTTTTTCAATAGATAATACACTTAATTCTAAATAGTAATTTGTTTTTCAGTAGATAATACACTTAATTCCAATAATATTAGGAAAATTAGTTATCATGATTATGGACCTATGAGCGAGGGACATGCTTAGTATCTTTTTTGGAGATAATTAAAAATTAATTAGATTTGTTTTAGTTTTATTTTTTTTAAATTTAAAAATTATAATTAAAAATATGTGATATCTTTAATCAAATAATAATTTTTAATTAAAATTAAATTATATTTATTTATATTAATAATTAGTATATTATAATGATATTTAAGTGTTGAATAATTAATATCGATTATTTAATTTTTTTAAATACCAAATAATTAATATTTATTTTTATTTAATTAAAACACTATAACAAAATAACGATAATATTGTAGCAATTAGTTAGTGATTGTACTCTATAGAATGCAAAACAAATTTGAATCGAAGCTTACTTCTTTTATCAATATAACTTATTTAAAAAACTAAATCATTCCGTCTCTTTTTTTTACCCTAAGTAAGAATTTAACTTTTTGACTAATTCTTTATAGTATAAATATTTTCATTTACATTATTTTAATATTATAAGTATTTTAATTTTTAAATATGTCACTTGTATACATGGAAAAAATGAAGATACTCATAGAATGGTTATTTAATCACTTTCGCAACGGCAAGGAAGGCAATTATTTATATGCATGAAAGAAACCCTAAACGAGGTAATGTTTATACATTTGAGATATATCTTCAAAAGTACTAGAATATTCATATACATATTGGGCCGAGACGCATATTATACGATCCAATAAAAGGAATATGATTCATTTTCTCCCTGCTGTATGAAATTTGTCCATTTTGAAATTAAAATAAAATATTCACTAAATATAAATAGAAACCAATGTTTAGTAGAATAAAAAATAAAAATAAAGTATATATTTAATTAATTTTAATTAACAACATTATAAAATATTAATAATATTATCTTATTTCTTCTTAATTTATTAATTAAGATTACAATTTAGATGTTTAATTTTTCTTTATATTCATAATATATAATATATTTTATCTTAATTTTATATAAAATATACAATAAAGTATTTGAATACTTATATCAATTAATATATTTTAATACCAATCTCCTTTGTATTTATGAAAATATATATATATATATATATATATATATATATATATGGGGTTAACTAGAAATTAAACATTTTAATTTTTACACTAAATAAAATTATTTTATATAAAGTATTTATATAAAGAAAAGATAAATAAAACTAAAAAAATATTTTGAAATATTAAAGAGATATGAGTTTATTCAATTCCATAATAAGAAGTTGATATGTCAAATTTATAAAATATTTATATCAAAATGATTTTATATATATGATAATTATGATATTTTATTGTTGTGTTGTTAAAATAAAAAAGATTTTTAATTCCTACACATATATACAGATTTATTTTGAAATATTTGAGAGACGTGAATTTATTCAATTCTATAATAAAAAATTGATATATCAAATTTATAAAATATTCATATGAAAATGATCAGTAAAATATATATATTAGTTATGAAATTTTTTTAATCTTTAAAAATAAAAAGATATTTAATTCCTATATAAATTTATTTTAATCACATATATATCATGTATCTCAAGCATAAAATTTCTTAAACTGCAAACCTAAATTATTTATATTTATATTTCATTTTCAAGAAATCAGTTTCTTTCCTACATCCTCTTTTAATATAGTGTTATTCAATATTTGAATGATATACGTCTTTTAATGTAATCCTTATTTTTTATCTACAAAAAAAATTTGACCAAGGAACATATACAAATCCATTTTAATTACATATATATCACGCATCTCGAGGAATAAAAATTCTTAAATTGCAAACTTAAATGATTTATACTTATATTATATTTTCATGAAATCAATTTCTTTCTTTTTATCATATATTTTAATACAGTATTATTTAATACCAGAACGACATCTTCATTGAGATGTCTTTCAGTGTAGTACTTATTTTTAATTCTTAAAAAAATGACCAAGAGAATCATGATTGAGAAAAAAAGAAAAAAGAAACATGGTATTTCAAATTTTAATTTTTTGGAATATATATTGTGTAAAAATAAAATATTCAGAAAATTAGAAATTATAATATTAAAAAAAAATTATAGAAATCTATTTTTTAATGTTAGATTAATTTTAAATATAGGTGCATTAAGTAAAGGTATAAATAAGCGTGATGTTTTTAGCGAATGTAAATATTTATTTACGACATTTGAACAACTGAATAATATTAAAGTTTATATAATTAATTATTTTTTATTAATAATTGATTTCACTCATTAAAGTTATATAGAAAATGAAATGTCATAATGTTGACAATTTTACATCTCTCAAGTAGTTAGGTTAGGCGGTTACCCAACCCTAACTACTTCCTAATTAATTGTTTTGATTAAAGTTACATAGAAAGTGAAATGTGAGAATGTTTGACAATTTTACATTTCTCAATTAGTTAGGTTAGCCAGTTACCCAACCCTAACTAACTACTTCCTAATTAATTGTTTTGATTAAAGTTACATAGAAAGTGAAATGTGAGAATGTTTGACAATTTCACATTTCTCAATTAGTTAGGTTAGCCAGTTACCCAACCCTAACTACTTCCTTGGAGATTTATTCCAAGGGAGGTATCAATAGGTTACAGGTACCTGAGATCAAGAAAATGATATTATTTTTAAATAAGAAAAACATTTCAACTGTGTTGGAAGGACAGACAAGTTGAAGGAACTAAGTCTGGTTAAGACCAAATAGCTATTATCATTCAAGACTATAAGACTTAAGGAGAAATCTTGTGATATGATAGCTCGGGGGCAGACTGAGGCAGAATCACGAGGTGCGAACAACAGGTCTCAAGGTTGGGAGGAAAAAGGAAGAAGATTAAGTTCTGTATTGTGTGAACAATGGGAGTAATAGGAACATACAGATAAGTATACTCTGGAACTAGCTAGAGGTATAATTATAAGATTTATTTTTCCAATAGAACGACTATTTATTCTTATCACCTATGTTATTTCATAACTCAGAAGATAAAGTAAGGACCATATGTGACCTTGTAGATAGGGTAAATGAGAATAAATAATTTTATTATTTTATATACTGAGAAGATAAAGTAAAGACCAAAGATAACCCTATTGATAGGGTGGAATAATAGTATTTATTTATGTTACTGTTCAAGAACCTTATAATCATAGAGGGAAAGCTAAAAGATCATGAGAAAAATATGAATGGTAGCTTGTAGACATAAAAGAAGTAGAAGGAAAATGCAATAATTTAATAACCTTGTAATAGGGTAGAAACTGAATGGGATTCTACATAACAATATTCTGACTAAAATTCTAGTGGATCAAATAGTGGTGCAAGGAAATCTCGCCCTTAATTAAGCATGATATATAAATTATGATAGAGGTGTATAACTTTAAATAGAACCATAAATGTATAGAACTCAGATGCAAGAAGTATACACGACAACCAAACCACCATAGGAGAGGATCCATGATAAAGTACCTAATTTAAAATAAAATTGCCATTCGAGAATTTTAGAAGGAATAAGAAAATTCCAATATAAAGGCGAAGTAAAAGTATAAAAATATCAAGTGAAAGAAAACCCATTGAATATAAGGTTATCGTTGTAGCCATTTATCCAGAAAGGAACAACCATGGATATATATATATATATATATATATATATATATATATATATATATATATATATAAGATAAATGATTAAGTTTTTTATGGGAGCATAAAGCTTAGACTAGAACATCTAAAAACAATAAGAAGGGTTTCACCATGATTCAGTGGACTCATTAACCTCCATAATTTCACAAAATTATTAAGCATCTTAATGAAAAAAATTAAAACCAGTTCATAAAATTCTTGGCTGCAAACCCTTAGTTTGCAAGATCAACAAAAACCCTCTCTTTGAGGTATGATCCATGGCCATTAACACTAACACATCCTGAGGTTGTTTCATAAATTGGAAGACTCGACAAAAATGATACACAATTAGAATTAACGCTTAATTGGAGGAAACTTTTGAACCCTCTTCCAAATTAACTAAACCCTCAAAACTGCTCGAACTGTCTATTGCATACCTAGTTATTCCTTGCATGTAGTTTGCAAGGTCTAGTAGGCTGAGGAAAGGCTCCAAATCCATCAACAAGCGAACAGGAAAAGCTTGAGAAACCCCCGCGATACCTAGACAGGAAAGCAACATAGGATTTAAATGCTAGTTTGTTAAACAACAAAATAGGGAAATCAGTGATAGTAAGCTTGATTTAGGAGTAGAAAAACCAATACCTGTCAGAGCAAAGAAAAACAACCAGCATAATTCAGAAATAGAAATAGCAACAAAGGGCAACCTGCAGAACATAGGAACATTCCTGAGCTCCATAGGATAAAAACGAAGAACTAAGAAATGCATAACAACAAGAACAAAGTAACCAAACACAAATTTCACTTGTGAGGAAGCTCAACAGAGAACGAGAATCTATCCCTATACCCCGGAGTTTCAAAATGACTAGTTACCAAACCATGGAAGAGCTTAGATCAGTGCGCATCCACACACACCGTTGGATCTAAGGACTGTAGTAGAATTGTTGCTGAAACACACTTAGCAACACATGGAGTCCAATTATGAAGCTCAACGAAGACTCCAAATGCAAAGTTTTCTATGTTCTAGGGTAGCCAACACCTGAACGGATAAGAAAAAAATAAATAGTGCTCTACCCATTCTTAGTTTTATTCATTACAATTGTAAAGGTTCGACCATACGACTTGAATTCTCTCTAGAGCAAGTAAAACATAGGCAAAACATTATGATGGATCTGATACATGAAGGCAACAAAATTCATATTTCATAGATAACCAATCATATTATGTAATTATAGCAGTACATGGTAAAAAGGGAATTTATCATGGTTTTTTCGATGATTATTATAATATGTAATATCATTTTCTTATTTGACTAATAATTAAAAATTTTCTTTATATATATGGGTATATGACAGGTGGTATTAGAGCGCTCAAGTTACAAAACTGAGACCTCTAGAAAATAAATGAGTAACAAAATTTGTGATGTACAAAGAGAAAGAAAACCAGACAACATGAGGAGAATGGGAACTACACCACACTGAACTGTGACAGGAACAGGTCTAGCATGTTTCTAGGAGACTAATCCTGAGCTATGGGTACAACTGGGGGAATAGCCACGTAACACTATTGTTGCCATTTTGGAAATTGTATGAGAGTTAAAGGATGAAATGGCTCGAATGTGGGCAGATAATGAAAGGTTGATGTAGGAGCAGGAACAGATCATGAAAAGTTTGTCAAGTGAACAGAATCAATGGCAACCAATTCCATTCCTGAGCATGGGAACATGACTGGTGAACAAGAATTCCATACTGAGAATGTAGAAACTAAAGGCGGTCAAGAGAATCGGAAGGAAGAATCCCGTAATGCATTAGAACACAAAATGCAAAAGAGACAGAAGGTAGAACTACAGGGAGAATTTCGAAAAATAAAGCCTCTCCTTTTCTATGCTGAACCAGAAGAGACAACTAAGGCCTGGCTCATCAATATGAACAAGTATTTTCAACTGTATGAATATCATCATAACTTAAATTCTCCATTGGCCATCTTTCAATTACAAGGAAAAGACACCTTGTGGTGGGATGAAGTAAACATATTATGTGGTGTAAATGAGCAGAGCATAACTTGGGACAAATTTCAAAGATATTTTAAGCACAAATACTTGACTAAAATATTTTATGATGATAAATCCGAGGAGTTTCATGACCTTCAATTGGGTCAACTATCCATGGATGAGTTCATAACAAAATTTACATCCTTACTATGGTATGTTCCATACATACGGGAAGAAAAACCATGGATGAAGTCATACGAAAGGCTCGATTATGATATCAACAAACTGACTAAAAGGAGATGGAGGTAAGAGATGGAATGATAAAAAAGGGAATAGGTTTTCCTCTGGAGCAAGTGGAACAAGATTATGGTCAATAAACCTCCTAAAGGGTAGGCAAATAGAAATATGAACCTAAATCGGCCTAGACTCAAATTACCTAGTGAGTCCAAGACAAATGAAGAATCAGTAAACACTAAAGTAGAGGTAGCATCTAGACCCCCAGTGTAGTGATGGGGATGTGGAGGACCCCATTATGTCAAAAATTGTCCACACCGCAAGGGAAATGATCAAGTGGCAAAAATTCAAGAAGCATCAACGATGGGAGAACTGGCACGAAGCATTCCTAAAATCAATGCTGCCCTTGAAGACCATCACGTAGAATACCAACCGACCATGACTTATTTTGAAGGTAAACTCTTCGATCGAACTATATCTATTTTAATTGATCCTGGAGCTACTTTGAGTTATATTACTCCCAAAATAGTAGAACAATGTTGTTTACAAGAGGTTAATTTTAAAAGTCCTTATTTAGTGAAATTAGCTATGGGAGCCAAAAGAAGAGTGTTGGACAAGGTCAGTAGTTGTCGCCTACAGTTAGTAGGTCAGTCTATTATGGCACACTTGAACGTGTTTACTCTAGGATCGTATGATATTTTAATAGGCATGGACTGGTTGGGAAAACATTGGTCCCTCATTAACTATAAAACTAAAACTATTAACTACTTGGACGAAGAAGGAAAAATGCAGGAAATTCACAAGATAATAAGACCATTAAAACTAAGACCTGTAACAACCTCTCAATTGGCAAAGAGTATTTGGAAAGGATGCCAAATTCACGCAATTCAGGTAGGATATTTTAACTTAAAAGAAAAGTTAATTTCCTTACAAAATATACCAGTAGTGCAAAATTTCTTGGATGTATTTCATGAATAAATTTTGGGACATCCACCAAAAGGTGATATAGATTTCACCATTGAATTGATTCTAGGAGCTACTCTCATATCTCAAGCTCCCTATCACATGACTATACCTGAGTTAACAGAACTAAAAACACAGTTACAAGAACTGCTTGATAAAAAGTATATCCGACCAAGTGCGCCACCTTGGGGAGCTCCGGTGCTTTTCATTAAGAAGAATAAATATCCTCTACCTCACATAGGCGAGTTGTTTGATCAAGTGAAGGGAGAAATCGTGTTTTCAAAAATTGACCTTCGCTCGGGTTATCATCAAATTAGAATAAAGGAGGATGATATTGGAAAAATGACCTTTAGAACTTGTTATTGGCATTACAAGTTCGTTGTGCTGCCCTTCGGGTTAACTAATGCTCCCACGAACTTCATGTGCCTTATAAACAGTGTATTCCATCAATATTTGGATAAATTTGTATTGATTTTTATCAATCACATACTAATTTATTTTCAGACTCTAGAAGAGGAAAAAGAACATCTCCGTGTCATTCTGCGAGTTTTAAGAGAACATCAATTATACTCTAAGTACAACATATGTGATTTCTTTAAAGAAAAAATCCAATATCTTCGCCATGTCATTACTAAGGATGGAATAGATGTAGACCCAGAAAATATAAAAATTATAATGGAGTGGCCAGTACCAAAAGATGTGGGTGATATAAGATCACTTATGGGTCTATCCAGATACTACAAGTGATTTGTTGAAGGATTTTCCAAGGTAGCATATACCATCACCTCTCTGCAAAACAAAGGAAAAGCTTCTAATTGGAGCATGGATTGCCAAAGGAGTTTTGATCAGTTTAAACATTTACTCACCATTGCGCCCAATTTGAGCTTTGCATATCGAAATAAAGATTATGTGGTGTGTATGGATTCTAGCAAGGAAGGTGTAGGTGGCTTACTAATGCAGGAGGGCAAGGTTGTTTCTTATCAGTCTAGGAAGATTAAGGAACACGAGCAAAAGTATTCAGCCTATGACTTAGAGTTGACAACGGTCATTCATGTATTAAATATGTGGGGACATTACTTAATGGATAAGAAATTTATGTTAATGATTGATCATAATAGTTTAACTAACTATTTTGAGCATCCCACTTTGAATGCTAGGGAAGCTCATTGGGTTGATTTATTAAGAAGATTTGATATTGAAATTAAGCACTTCAAGGGAAAAGAGACACATTTTGTGGACGCTTTAAGTCAGAATATCAACTGTATATATGAGGTATCATTTAGTGAGGTGTGCAACACATTTAAAGAGCAAATTAAAGAGGCAACAATGCAACATTCGGAATATAAATTTTTATGGCAGCAAGCCAAAATTTTGAACATTAATGAAGAACATCTGGGAGACGAAATGAATCAAGAAGGTATATTAATTTATGGAGGAAGGATGTGTGTACCTAACCAAAAATATATTAAAAATTTAATTTTAGATGAATATCATAAAGTTCCCTATCCAGACTACTCTGAATATCAGAAATTAATTACTACACTCAAAAATGAATATTCCTGGCCCGACATGAAAAAGAAGGTGGCTAAGTATTTGGCCCACTATTTGGAATGCCAGCAAGTAAAATCAGAAAATCATCACCCAGATGGATTCCTCCAACCACTACCTATTCCGGAATGGAAATGGGAAGCTATTTCTATCGATTTTATAATAGGGATGCCTAAATAAAAAAATAAGAATGATTCAATAGTGGTGGTAGTTGATAAGTTCAGCAAATTTTGTCACTTCATACAAGTACAATCTACTTATAAGGCAGTTCGAATTGCTAATATATTCATGCAAACTGCTTTTAGGTTGCATTGTATACCAAATATTATAATTTCTGACCGTGATGTAAAATTTACATAAGCCTTCTCGAAAGCTTTAGTTGGAGGTCTAGGCACTCAACTGGATTTCAACACTGCCTACCATCCCCAGAAAGATGGGCATACTGAGCGAGTAAAGGAAGTAGTAGAGGATATGTTGCGAACCTATGTAAAGTATTAGCCATCTAAGTGGGAGGAGTAAATACACTTAGTACAATTTTCTTATAATAACAACTACCATAATTCTCTGCAAATGAGTGCATTTGAACCATTGTATGGGTGTAAATGTAGGACTCCCTTGAATTGGGGTGGCCTAGAAGATAAGTTCATGCTAGGACCTGATATGCTAACAGAAATGGAAGAGATGGTCAAAAAGGTGAAAACCAATTTAAAAGCCGCTCAGGACCAAGAAAATAATTTTGTTGATCAGAAAAGATGTTTTCGGGAATTCCAAGTTGGAGATCATGTCTATGTTCATGTTCAAGCCAAGAAAAACACACTATAATGGAATGTATGCACTAAATTGGCACCCAGGTTTTGCGGTCCTTTTCAAATTTTAGCCCGAATTGGACATGTGGCTTATCAACTTTCTTTACCCAGCCATATTAATGTGCATAATGTCTTTCATGTTTCCCCATTGAAGAAATACATATATGATCCTAAACATATAATCAATTGGTAGGATATGTAGGTAAGTCAAAGGAGTTAAATTAAGAGTATGGCCAATCATATGTATAAAGATTGGAAAGCTAATTTTTTTTTTTAAAAGAGGGTTGACTAAAATTTTATGTTGTTTTACACGTCGAACCAAAAGGCGAGTTGTTGATCGAACCACTAGGTATATTCGATCGGAGAGAAGTAATGTTGTGGAAATGATTTATGACCCAATTTAACGTGCAGTGGCAGCACTTTGGGCCAGAGAAGGCTACCTGGAAAGATGAATAGATTATGAAGGAGACTTTTCCGAATTTTTTTTCCAGCGGAAAAACATCGGGACAGTGTTCAATCTTAGCGGGGAAGATGTGATGTCCCCAGTGAATGTAAATATTTATTTGCCACATTTGAAAAAACTGAATACTATTAAAGTTTCTATAATTAATTATTTTTGATTAAAAGTCAATTGTTTTCGTTAAGGTTACATAGAAAGTGAAATGTCAGAATGTTGACAGTTTTACATTTCTCAAGTAGTTAGGTTAGGCAATTACCCAACCCTAACTACTTCCTTTGAGATTTATTCCAAGGGAGAGATAAATAGGATAGAAGTATCTGGGATCAAGAAAAGAATATTAGTTTTAAATCAGAAAAACATGTCAACTATGCTGGAAGAACACACAAGTTGAAGAAGCTAAGTCTGGTTAAGACCAAATAGCTATTATCATTCAAGACTATAAGCCTTAAGGAGAAATCCTGTGATAGGACAACTCGGGCGAAGACTTAGGCAGAATCACGATGCTGGAACAACAAGTCTCAAGGTTGAGAGGATAAAAGAAGAAGATTAGGTTTTGTATCGTGTGGACAAGAGGAGTAATAGTGACATATGGATAAGTATACTTTGGAACTAACTAGAGGTATAATTATAAGATTTATTATGTAAATAGAACGACTGTTTATTATTATTATCTCTGTTATTTTATAACTCAGAAGATAAAGTAAAGACCATATGTGACCCTGTAGATAGGATAAATTCAAATAGCTAATTCTGTTATTTTATATACTCAGAAGATAAAGTAAACGCCAAGGGTAACCATGTAGATAGTGTGGAATATGAGTAGTTATTTCTGTTACTGTGCAAGAAACTTATAACCACAGAGGGAAAGGTAAAAGATCATGAGTAAAATATGAATGGTAGCCTGTAGACATATAAGAAGTAGAAAGAAAAAGAAAGAACTTAATAACCCTATAATAGGGCAAAAACCAAATAGCATTCTATAGAGCTATATTCCCACTAAAATTCTAGTTGGGCAAATAGTGGTGCAAGGAAATCCCTCCCTTAACTAACCACGATATATAAATTATGATAGAGGCATAAAACTTTAAATAGAACCATAAATGTATAGAAATTAGATGCAAAATGTGTATAGGAGTAAAACTGCCATAGGAGAGGATCCATGAGAATGTACCACATTTTAAATAGAATTTCCATTCAAGAATTTTAGAAGGAATAAGAAAATTCCAATATAACGGCGAAGTAAAATTATAAAAATATCAAGCAAAAATTCTTTGCCACAAACCTATAGTTTGCAAAATCAACAAAAACCCTCTCTCGGAGGTATGGTCCATGGCCATTAACACTAACACACGCTAAGGCTGTTTCATAAATTGGAAGACCAGACAAAATTCATACATAGTTAGAATTCACGCCTAACCGGAGGAGACTGCTAAACCCTCTTCCAAATTAACTAAACCCTCAGAACTGCTCAAACTGTCTCTGACATACCCAGTGATTCCTTGCATGTAGTCTGCAGGGTCTAGTAGGCTGATAAAAGGCTCCAAATCCATGAACAAGAGAGCAAGAAAAGCTTGACTAGTTACCAAACCGTGTAAGAGCTTAGATCAGTGGGCATCCACACAAAATGTTGGATCTGAGGACTGTCACAAAATCGTCAATGAAACACACTTACCAATACACAGAGTGCCAGCTGTGAAGCTCAACGAAGACTCCAGATGCAATGTTTTCGAGGTTCTAGGGAAGCCAACACCAAAATGGATAAGAGAATAATAAATAGTGCGCTACCCATTCTCAGTTTTATTTATTACAATTGTAAAGGCTCAACCATGTGACCTGAATTCTCTCTAGAGCAAATAAAACATAGGACAAACATTACGATTGATCTGATACATCAAGGCAACGAAATTTGTATTCCATAGTTAACTAATAAGATTATGTAATTATAGTAGTACTCGGTAAAAAGGGAATTTATCATGTTTAGTTCGATGATGATTATAATATGTAATATCGTTTTCTTATTTGACCAATAATTACAAATTTTCTATTAATGAGTATGTGACCATAAAGTTTCATTATTTTTTTACTTATTTTATTATTATATAATTTTTTGTTATGTATTAAATATATAAATATAAAATGATTGATTTCTTTTTGCTGTTATATATATATATATATAAAATTTAAAGTAATATTTTAGAATATTTTCTTCATTACCCAATATAAAATATATATATATATATATCTTTTTCTTATTTTTATTTTTTATTGTAATATCATTGAATATTATTTTGTATGTACTCAATTTAAAACATTTCACAAAAAATAGAGATAACTAATTGCTACGAATAAGAAATGTGCACTACATATTTAAAAAAAAATTCTTTCACTAATAATTAAACTAAAAATTATAAAATAAATAACGTATAGAATTTGAAAAACTACATGCTACATAGTATATAAAATATTTAATAAACAATTGCACATATTCTTTTTAAATACTCAATAAATAATGTGAATAGGGAAAAAGGATAAATAATAACTTTATGTCGAAGATTAATATTCAAATAAAGTGGAGTTAATTAAATAATGCTCATTTATCTTATAATAATCGTTCAAGTAAAACCGTGTGCCATCCAAACGATTCTCTCCGGTTTCTCGATGAGAGAATAACTTATCCACTGGGTCCTCTAGTTGCGTCATTAATCTGACGCGTGATATCTTCTTTATAACCGCCCCACTCACTATATTAGCATTCTTTATGCCATTAGTTCCATTAAGGTATTTAAAACTGCCTGAAACCGTCACATGCTACGAGGTGCATGCAAGCTCGAGTACTGACAGTTCTGTTTTCAATTATTGAAGAGGAATATTAAGGATGCTTTACGGTACCGATAGAATACACTGGCTGTAATGTAAGCAGATTACATCTAATGTAATGAGATAGAATAGCGTTAGAAAAATCAACGTCCTTATATCTAATTTTCTCTGTTCAGCTGTGAGGGGTAACCATAAGATTCATCTTGGGAGTCTCGGATAGCGACTTGCGGAAGGAGATGGGTCTAAATAACTTCGAAAATTTTGGATGAGCCCTGCTGACAAAGAGTTTTTGGAGAGCATTATTTCGATATGGTATTTGGAAATAAATTATTAAGGAGAATTATTTAAAAGGTTTGGCTCCCATGCTTGGTTAAAGAATGGGGATCCTTCATATGGAAAGGATTCATGAAAATAGAAAATTGGCTAAATTTGAGTTGAGAGATCGGTTCTGGCTCTATGGTTAAAGTGAGGTTGGATGTTATTTGTAGTGTTCAGAGAGATCATTTATTGCCAAACGAAATAACTCACCACCTCCATGGTATAGCCATTTACTTCATTAACCAAATTCAATCTGCTATTAACCAAATTCAATATGATAGGGATACATTTCATCATTATCCTATTTGGAGAGAGGCTAAGAAATTGCCAAACGAAATAGCTCACCACCTCCGTGGCATGGCCATTTACTTCATTAACCAAATTCAATATGCTATTAACAAAATTCAATATGATAGGGATACATTTCATCGTTATCTTACTTCCACTATTACACAAAGCTTATTTTTAATACATTTTTATAAGACAAAAGAAATATTTTGTCTTAAGAAATTTACTTTTTATTTTAGTTATTTTACATTAAATTTTAATATCAATTGAATTGTCTCAAAAATTTAAGACAAAAACAATGTGAGACAAAAACAGTTTAAGACAAACACATTATATTTAAGACAAAAACATTTTAAGACAAAAACGGTTTAAGACAAAAATATTTTAAGACAAAACTTTAAATTTAAGACAAAAAGAGTTTGAGACAAAAATATTTTAAGACAAAACTTAATATTTAAGAGAAAAACAATTTGAGACAAAAATATATTAAGACAAAACTTTATATTTAAGACAAAAACAGTTTAAGAAAAAATTATTTTAAGACAAAACTTTATATTTAAGACAATGACCACATAAGATGAAATTCATTTAAGAAAATTAACAATTAAGACAAAATCATACCAATTTAAGAAAACATTATCTAACAACTGCAAAATTGACTCTGAGAGTGCACCCTAATTCCACCAGCTTGCCGGCTAGTACTATCTTGCCCCTATACCGAGGTTGTTTTTTCACTTACCATTCATGTTATCTTATATAAGGATAATGATTTGTTGTGCTCTTCGTTTTCTGGGGGTAGTCTACTCTGAAGAACGTGACAACTTTTCCTTGCAAGATTTCGTAGACATCGATTCCATTTTTGTCCCTTCGATCTTTGTTGATACGATCAGAGACAATTTGTTTAAGGTTGCATTTGCGCAGTGAGTCACTTTGGTGCTTACTATTGTTGATTAGTTGATAAACTAACTAAACTATGGACTCCTTCTCCTCGTTATGTGATTAAGCCTTCAGTTTAAATTTCTCTTAGTATGCATCCCCTTAGAGTTTGGATCTATCTCAAGGTAATCAGCTGCAAGAAATATTGCAATGTGGCTGGCTTACAATTGGGTGAAGAGTTGAAATCCTTCCTTCAATTTTCAGTCATCATTAAACACAAATCGATAAGTGTACATTTCTTATGTGTATTTCCTTATGGAGTGTCATGAATCTTGTTACATTGTGGATCGTGCAGTATCTTGCGTCTTTGTAAATGTAAATGAATGTCTGAGTTTTGATGGTCAATGTGTCTTTGTGATTAGAATGGTGTCATGTATGCACATGAATTTTAAACTGTGGCTAGGATATGTTATTCATCATTATGTGCATGGTGAATGCGTAATTGTGTTCATTTTCAATCAGTTGATTTCCAAATTTATGGGTATACATAGTTTAACCAATCCCTACACTAGTTATTCTGTCAAAACTAAGAATTTAGGTATCAGGAATTGGGCCACGAGTCTCCTTAAAACTACAGGAGGTTGGGTGAACAACAGTTGTAGTTCTTCTTTATGAACCTATCCTAGGTTTCTTTTTAGTCCATATATGCTTTGTTTTCAAGGTCGAGAGGAGGTGGGATAACATGACTTTGTTGGCATGTTAGCAAGTCCAACAGCTAGTGGACATTGGTGAAACCACACCCTAGTGGAACCATATTGTGTGTATAGACACCAACCATAATCCATTGACCCCAGCGATCAAATCTGAGGTAAGGCGGGGTGTATGAACTTGGCCAAATGTTGTTTTATTTTGGGTGAGAATCATAAAGGGCAAGAGAGTGGTCCAACAAGTGTTGGGATTGTTGGGAACATTTTTAGCTTCCCATCGCTGAGATATTTGTACCCTACGAAACTCTAAGAGTGTAAAAATTAATATAAATTTGATACTACTGATGTATTTGAACTGAAAACAAGAGATTACAAATATCCTCTACTATTTTGGAAAATGGAAATCACAATTTAGAAACACATGCAATGACATGAAACCATAAGAAAAACGCAAGAACACGACTATTTATAGGGAAACCCAATAGGGAAAAACCCTTCCACTTCTTTTCATCAATCATATGAGAATGAGAAACTATTACAATGTCTTGCTTCAATCCTAAAGCACACCGTTCACTGCAAAATTGTTCTCCTATTGATTGTCCTGCTTAGGTAAATGCTTAGTCAATTCACAACCCCATCTTTCTCCTATTTCCTTGCATGACTCCCCAAGAAATTAACTCCTAAATAATAGGGGAATTCATTATTCCCTTGTGAGAATCCCAACTAATTGATTGTCTTCCTCAATGCCCACAATGTACACTCAACTAATATACAATTAATAATTACAATGCGATTTTTCCTCCACTTTAGTTTGACAATTCAAATTCCATACATGTCTGGGTTATTTTTAGTTGATTGACTAGTTTAACTGAGAGATCATTGAGTTAACAACAATTTTACTACTCAACTGACTCAACTAGTTGTTTCAGCTCAGTTAACTGAGTCAAACTAAAAATAACTGAATTAGATTGTTAAATTTTAGCAACACTACATCCGCAACTCTACTTCTAGCCTATAACTAGAATTTACTAAGTAAACAAGTAGACAAGGCCATGTCACACAAGTTAACTTCCATCCAAGTCATCTTGTTGATTTGGAAAATCGAATTACTAAATTTGACTAAGGAACAAGTCAAATTTAGCCTTTCTTGCTACATTTTCTAACACTCCCTCTTAGCAAGAAAGGGATTTTGAACTACCCATATCTTGCACCTGTGGAATTTGAATTTGCCTCTTGACAATGCCTTTTTCAATATATTTGCATCCCGCTTCTCAGTTGGAATGTACTGTAACATCATAATTCTCCTCTACACACAATTCTGCAAGTGATGGTACATGATATCAATGTGCTTGGACCTCGTGAAATACTAGATTCTCAAAGAGTTTGATACAACTCTGATTATCACAATAAATCATTGTCAAATCCATCTGTTGACTGAAAAGACCCACAAGTATTTTCCTCATCCACATGGCCTCACATGCTTCTTGACGTGTAGCCATGTATTCAAACTCTGCTGAGTTGAGTGCCACATACCTCTGTTTCCTACTATACTAGGAAATAGCTACATACCCAACACTAAAGATAGCACCTGAAGTAGTTTTCTTGTCTGATGGACTCCATGCCCAATCTGCATCAGTGAAGCCTTGGAGCTTCACTCCCTTTGTCCTCCTCTACCATACCCCATTCTTAGTTGTGCCTCTAAGGTACCTCAACACATGATTTGTCACCTTCCAATAAAGCTTGGTGGGCTTAACCATGGCTTGAATCAACTAATTAGCTGCATAACATATGTCAGGCCTTGTGTTCACTAGATACATCAAGGATCCCACAAGCTATTTGTAGATGGTAGCATCTATTGCCTCTCCTAAAGAAGCACTCTCCTTCCTCTAGTTTGTAGCTAGAGGTGTGTCCATAGGCTTGCAGTTATCCATGTAAAATCTTTGAAGTATTCAGAGGCATACTTTCCCTGACTCACAAACATCTCACCATCACCCTATCATATATCAAGCCTAAGGAAGTAATGTATCAATCCCATGTCCTTCATCTCTAAATAACTACTCATCTCCTTTAATTATTAAGTCTTCAACATACAATACCAAGATAAACAACTTGAAATACCACAATGTGATAGAGGTTGATATCTGCTTCATTTTTGGTGAATCCCAATTAACTGGCATACGTATAAATTTGAGTGTACCATGCTCAGGGTGCTTGTTTGACACCATATAGGGCTCTTTTGACTCTACACGTGCCTCCCAGTCATATGTCTCAAATCCCTCTGGCTCCTCTATGTCAATTTCTTCCTGAACAACACCATCGACAAAGGTGATATTCACATCCATCTGGTGGAAATTCCATGCCATATGTGTAACTAATGCTCGAATGGTTATGATTGAGGAATATGTTTCCCTTGGTGCAAATGTTTCCTCATATTCCACTCCCTCTATGTGAGAGAAGACTTTGGCCACAAATCTAGCCTTGTACTTCTCGATGCTCTCATCAGCTGCATGCTTCACTTTGTAGGTCCATGTAGAGCCAACTACTAACTTGTTCATTGGCCTTGGCACCACCTCCAATCCATTGTTATTCATGATGGAGTCATACTCCTCCCCCCTGGCATCAACCCACACTGATTGAGAAATTTCTTCCTCAAATAAAGAAGGCCCTAATTCAATGAGCTTTGTAATGATAGCCATATACCCAATGTACCTATCTAGTGACCTCCTCTTCCTGTGCTAAGAGGAAGGAGCTCCCACATGCTCTCGTGGATCTTATTCCAATCTAACATCTTCTTTGGCTCTCTTCCTCCCCTCTATGAAAGATTCTAGTTAAGTGGGTGCCTCCACTCAGCCTCTTGTCTACTCCTTTGGATGTGGCTGCTCCAAAACCTCCTAAAGTTCTACACGTGGCTGCTCGAAAACCTCCTAAAGCTCTGCATGAGGTTCCTCCTTAAGAACTATAACCTCCTCCTATGATGGGATTTTGAACTCTCACTCTATAGGGCATATCATAGCCTTCTCCTCAGGAAATTTGACATCTATCCTCATTACCTGGGTGATGACAAATATACCCTATAATTATGTGGTGTCTCTATGTGTCCTACAAAGACTCCTATCTCAGTTGCAGGCTCAATTTTATTCCCGATATCCTTGGAGACATGAAAATACACAATAGCTCCGAAAATTAGAAAATGAGATGCAACTGGCTTCCTCCCAGAGAAAGCTTTGGATGTGATCATGCCAAGCCTGTAATCATGCAGCATGCTTCTTGCTACTCCCACTATTTTTTTGATCTTCCTTTCAACTTCCCAATTTTGTTGTAGGTTATGGGGTGTTATGAGTTCTCTTCTAATACCATCTTTGGCACAAAATTACTTAAAGGTGCTAGATACATATTTTCTTCCATTATCACTTCTCAGGGATTTCAATTTTTAACCTGTATACTTTTAAAACAAAGCTTTGAATTCAACAAATTTTTATAAAAGTTCATCCTTCTTCTGCATGAAGAATATCCAATGTTTTATTGAAAAGTCATAAACGAAAATAACATAATGCTTGTATTTTGTTGTAGAGGTTGTATAAAATGGTTCACATAAATTACAGTGGACTCACTCCAAGATTACTCTAAATATGTTATCTGATCCCTAGAAGGTGAATTTGACATATTTCCCCAATGTGCATCCTTTGCAGACATCATGTTGGCAAAAGGTGCATTTCGGGAGACCTTATGGTTATTTGCTACATTATTTTTAAGGCCCCATGGTGTAATTCTCTCGTGTGTCTATGCCAGAGTTATCCAATATCCCAACTCTACAGTTCTCCTACCTTGCTACTTAGTGCAATGCAAGTTTCCACCTCAAGTTTGTATAGGTTCTTCACACAAAATCCAATTTGTTTCACTTTCACGATAGCTACATGTCTCAGAAAGGATTTCCCCTTACTGAAAATAACATCATAGCCCTGATCCTCCTATACAACTATAGAGATAAATTTCTTCTTCATCCAAGTACACACATGACATATCTCAAATGAAGATGGGAGCCTGACTCGCTCTTAAAGGTTACAGTACCAATTCCTTTTGTATTGTACCACCCATCATCCCCAATTTTTATGTGCATATGGAGATCCTTCTCCTCTTGGTTACTAAAGAATTCTTTACATCATGTCATATGGAACCAGGCACCTAAATATATATGCCATACACTCCCCATTATATTTTTTTTGCATAAATTCAGTCAGGGTGAAGTCTAATTCGATTTTTGAGGCAAGTTCTTCACCTCCTGCTCCACTTAAAGGAATCTTGTTATACTTCTTGTGCAAACACTTTGTTGCATAACTCTCAAATTCATGCCAATGAAAACAGTCTTTCTTCTTTCCATTGTTCTGGCTAGTCTATGGTTTTCTTTGGGCCTTGATTCCCTTTCTCCATTTCCCTTTCTAACCAAGGAAAAATTATCTTCCTCCTCAGATTTGGATGTTACTCCATCTCTAGTGTTCCATTGAATTTCTTCCTACACTAAATCAGATTGAAGTTTATCCTAATTTGGTAATTTGTCCCTTCCATTTACAGAGTCCCAATAGTTGCGCTAGGATTTTAGAATGCCTAGGACGGCTAATATCATTAGTTTTGGAGAGGGAATATTTTCTCCAACTCCTCCAAGCTCATCTCGACACTGAGTGAACCAAGAGAGTAATGTGGAATTTTTTCTCCTTTCTGTAAT
Source organism: Pinus tabuliformis (assembly GCA_031772625.1). Taxonomy (NCBI): domain Eukaryota; kingdom Viridiplantae; phylum Streptophyta; class Pinopsida; order Pinales; family Pinaceae; genus Pinus; species Pinus tabuliformis. The sequence goes on along the minus strand of CM062805.1, from coordinate 352,958,087 downwards.
AATATATTTCTAAGTTTTCCCCTCAATGCTAATCCTATTGGTTTGGTAAGATTCGAAGTGACTTTTCCTTCCACTAATATTATTTTTTAACTTGAGGAGGTGGAGGATTTTGACAATGGCATATTATGTTCTTCTAAGCAATGTGAGTAGGCCTTTTACTTAGATGTTCTAGGTAAAACAATATGTTGGTATGTTGTTAGATATGATGCAAGAGGAAGGTATGTAAAGTATACATAATTGTGGTTGGATCAATATATTATTTTTCAGCCATATTTTAGAGAGGAATGTTTGGAGGAATCAAATTTATGTGTCATTTTTATTACTTCTACCACCTTGAAAATTTCCAGAGAAAAGTTATAGGATCCATCTTGAGGCTTTAAATAACCACATTTTTTAGTCTCAACCTTATTATGGACCTTGATTCCACAATTCACATACATTTTGATAGAAAAAAATATCCCAAAAATAGTTTGTGACTCTCTACGGTGTGAGGTCCCAATTGGACCTCACAAAATTTGGTATGAGGTGCCAACTGGACCTCACAAAATTTGGTATGAGAGGACCATTCAAAGTTTGGCTCAGCTCCCATGTTTAGTTGTGTGTAGGTACTATGATATGTGTGTGATAATTACAATGATGGGTGCACCTATGGGGCTAGTAGTTATATAGGTTGCAAGAATGCAATAATTATAACCTATTTAAAGGGGTAAATTGATGAGAAAATTTGAGGTGATGAGTAGAAAATTACATATACTCACATTTAAGGTTTGTTTATTATAAACATTGAAGGCATTGTACACTTAACTTATCAAAACAAAAAATAGAATAGTCATTGACCAAGCCAATAAGTACCCAATGTAGAAGGCGACCAAATTGAAACCAAGTACAAGGGATGATACTTCACAAGGATCAAATGTGAAATTATTCTTTTTGAGGAAGTCCTTATTAAGTACCTTTTGAATATGAAATGCATTGCAGGTGACTGCCAAATTTGTTAGCTATTAATTGAGGAGAATGTTAAGAGTATCTAGCCTATCCATTGGTTATCATAGTTTATTCCTTGCCTCTTTAAATGCGACAATTTCCTACTTAAGTTTAAAGGATAGCTCATATGCCTTTTGTTTCTTATTTTGTTGTTATGACTACTCTACCTATTCTCTCATTTTAACATTTTCAGTAACAAATTGATGAACTAGTTGTTGCATTGATTCCAATTGGTCCTCACTTTTTCTTAGGCAAGTTAGCTGTGGTTGATATGTTACAAGAAAGATGCACAGGGGAGCATTACTTTATATCATGTCATTAAGGGTTACTTTGTGTCATGTATTGTATTAATCCTTAGCTATATATCAAATAATTATATATTCTAACAAAAGTCGTTATTTGTAAACATCGTTGGCTTTGTGGCAGTGTCGACATAAAAATGATTTTCGTTCATAATCCAATATTTGGTTGCGCACATATCTTAGGAACTAGAGTATCATATTTGCCACCAATCCATCCATGCTGTCGAGATAAACAAGCATGCTAGCATAAGACATTTCCCCTGTCGCCAAGTATGATCTATCAAAGTCAAGATAAGTACCGAGGTCATCCCCTATACACCAAAAGACATTTTCCATATAATGTTGAAGGGGAGGGTTAGGGAGCCTTAATCATATTGGCCCTGCACCTAATTGTTCTCTCTCAATCTTAAAGAGGGGATTCCATGTTTTCAAATATGCAGGGGGAATTTCTATGTTCCAGTAATTTGAGAGAACCCAATTCACATGTCCCTCTTTACTAAATTTGAAAGAAACCATCCTTTGGGCATGGTGCATGCAGATAGAAGCACATCTAGAATGTGTTCACAATTATATAGCACCCACCTCCTTGGGCACGTTAGGGAGTAGTGCCTACCTCTAATTCTTCGAATCAAAACCCTTTCAAGTGTAGACATAAATTCATCTAATATGATACCCTCCCCTAGTACTAATGCTCGGTTGCTATTTTTTACGTTGGGGTATTTTATCTTCCTTGCCTTCCTCTTTTAGCCTTCTGCCGAAGCATCCTCAAAGGGAATGGATGCGTCTTGAGGGTGTACCCTCAAAGGATCCACGATGCAAGGATGACCTGGGTTTGGTGATCTACCTTCATGCCCTACACCATGAGTGAAACAAGAGGGCAACCCTAATAATCCAACAAAGGAATTGGGAGAGATTTGAGCCTTTCCTCATTGAACTGTTGATAGGTCTTTAGCATAACCATCCACATTCCCCATGAAAGGCCCTAAGAATGCCCCTGAAATTACTAGTTCTTGGCAGAAGGCCACTATGTCTTCCTAAAATCTTTGAACATTAGACCCGATGCTGACAGGTCTGAATGTTTGTAATGGGCTACTATGGTTTAAGCAGGCCTTGACTAAATTTTGGGCCTCAATCGAGAAACCTAGTGAAAGAGATAGTTTTTGGGTAAAATTTGTTGATATTGCTATCAGAATCTTAGATGGCACCTCCTACCTAACCTAGTCACATCAAAACAAAGTAAACTTTGAAGTTCCACTTAAATTCTTCCCGCTAAGTTCTTACCACAATATTAAGGGACCATGGTAAAACAAGTCCGATGATGATTAGTCCTGAATTATAGTGTAATAATACTTGTACATACAATAGAGTAAAAAAATCCATGAGTTTGGTTTTTGTATTAGTCGGTATCAAATATTACTAATATTTCTTTAATCTTTAGATTGTGATTGTTCATATGTGGCAACTCGATATATATATAATTAAATATGTTATTGGGTATCAATTCTTTGCGTCTTGAAATCCTCTACTTCCCTGCCATGGTCATCTCTTCTCCTGCTGCTGCAACAATATCTTCCTCTGATATTAGCTACAACAATCTCTTCCTATGATACATTTTCGATATGGAAAAATGACCTACTCCTCTTATCAGTTCTTGGTTTCTTGAACCCTCTGCATCCCTGCCATGGTCATCTCTCCTCCTACTGTTGTAACAATCTCTTCCTCTAATATTAGCTACCGAGGACTTAGTGGCTTACTATGAAATGCCTTGCCACCCTCGCCTACGTGACATCAGGAATGCATGAATCATGTTGGGCATACCTCTCTTACCACACTGAAGTTGAAGAATCTAGAAGCATTGATATTTAAAATATCTCGAGCATTGAGTTTAGGAAATCATATTTGTTGGTGGAAGGTTATGGGATTGTTGGTTTTTTAGAGTTTTGAGCGCTTCTATTTATAGGGTGGAACTTTAGTAGTGTAATACCTTGCCGAAAAAGCTGTGAGGGATTGTGACATTGCGTAGGGTGGAATCAATTTTTTTGATAATGGATAAGTTTAGTGGCAGAGTGTGTGGGATCTAGGGCATATCTGTTAACCTTTTTGTCTATGGGGTAATGTACTTTCTCGGTTGATTAGATAATAATGAAGGGAGTAAGGTTGATGCATGGAGTTAGTAGACATTTTGAGCTTTTGATCTCTAGTAAGTCTTATCAATTTCATCACATTCTTAATTTCTCTAGGTCTTATATGTTGATTTGTTATGTTCCCAAGGTGGTAGGCTGGCTAGAGTAGGAAGTCTTCAGGGATCTACTTAGCCATAGAGCAAATTTTTTACTCTACTAAGTTCATGAGTGACTCTTGGTCATAGAGTCTGGCTTGGTGGTTTTTTTTAAGGGAAGAAGGTAGAGCATGCATCTCTTAGTCCTTGAGTCTGCTATTGGGGTTTGGAAATGATTTTGAAGGTAGTGTCTCAGGACTTGGTGTGCCGCATGGTGACATAGAAGGAAGGTGGCTTGGTGGCATGATCTAGAACACTGGGGTGAGATTTCATTCTCTTGATAGTTGGAGACTCTTGCCGTATCTTGACCACATACTTCATCAGCAAGGCCATGCGAGAAGGGGAGTGGGCCATCACGACCAAGGGGTGGGCAACTAGGGAGGAATTCAAGACTTGCGAGAACAAGACGACCCTCCATCAATGTCATCTTACATAGGGTAGATTTTCTTCCTCCTTTTGACATTTTGGAAGAAAGGATTCAACATATTATAATGGTCACAGACCAGCTTGTTCAGATCCAACAAAACGACATAAATGAGGTTATCAACATTTTAAATGTTCTCTAGCAAAACCAACAGAGAATTCTAGAATGGATGGCTTCCCTCTATCGTGGGATACAAAGGAATAATGATAGGCTATCGAGCTTGGAAGGGAGACTTGAGCATATGGAAGGCCATGTACATGATGTTTTTAGGCCTCTGCCTCCAGGAAATATATAGGCCATGCTCGTGTCGGCTCTCTTTCACGATCAAGGATGATAGTAGAGCACTTTTGGGTTCTAGGCACCTTTTCCTATTTTTGGGCTATCTATCTATAGTTATATAGTTTTATGCCCCTTTTTGTAATGTGGTTTGACTTTTATCTTTGGACCAACAAATACGGTAGGATTGTGCTCAATAGTTTTTGCTTTGGAGATCCTCATAATGTAAATTTTACATGAATTAATAGAAGAAAATCGACTTAAAAGAAAAGAATTAATTTCAATATTCTTTCTTTTTTTGGTACTTCTTTAGTTTTAACGAGGGGGCGCGGTCCATTTTTTCTTAGCAAATAATTATTAATAAATTAATTAAATATAAGTATTATGAATTATTGAAGTGTTAAGAGAAGAATTACATGAAGTGGCAGTGAGATTCCATTTTGAGTAGTTAGATGAGTTGAAAACACTGATTCTCAAACTTATAAGATCTCCCCTTTTCCGCACTACTGCCGCTCTCCTTAAGTGCTTATGGTTTTCTTACAAGGAATTTCTGTAGCCTATGGTTACTACTAACCAAATTCAACTAGCAGAAGGATGAGCTACTTTCAACCACATTGACAGTGATATGATTTCCTTCTTTGTAATGTACTGTTGCAGTAGGAACATGTTGAAGGTTGCAGGGAACATGGTTTGCAAGTGTATTATCTCATCATAATTTCCAGAGGTTATTTATGAGTATGAATAAAGAAAGATGACCAAGTTTGCCATGAAAGGACATTGGGAAGAGGCATCCATTATGATTACTATAAAAGAGAACTATGATAAAAGTGTAAATGTTCAGACAAGGGTTGTCCAGTGGCTACAGAAACCGGCGTTGGATATAGGTAGTGCAGAATTGAAAGAAATTGGCACTAGATATAGGTGCTGTAGAATTACAAGAAATTGGCACTGGATATAGGCGATTCTTCAGAAAGGGAGAGACTAGTTTTTTGAAATTACAAGACATGGTTTTCAGAAAATGAAGTTATAGCATGATTGGTTGAGGCTTTAAGCCATTTTTCTCAGGATGAAGTTGATGTGATTGGAAAATATTCTGAGTGGACGAAGAGGGAAGTTTCACTACTACAAATCGCTACTACCAAAATAGTGTTGGTATTTTACATGATAACTTTGTTTAGCACACAACATGTGCCTTAAAGTTATGTTTGATTCAACCACTATTTTGAATCTACAATACGTATTGAGCACAAAAGGAATGCAACAAGTTACCGAGGATTTTAGATATTTTTCGAAGCATAACCACTCAAATGTATAAGTGAAAATTCAACAAATGAGATGCAGACCATACGTTCAATATTTATTTGATTTTGATGTGGAGTAATTATGTCTCAATTGTGGAGATTGAGTCATTCTCATTGGTATAACCCGAAACAGTACATAATCAACCTCAAAGCTAGCTTGGAGCACAGGTTGTATAGACAAAATTTGTTAATTTTGCCATTTCTATTTTTTCCAAAGGTTTTTCTCCACCAAACTTAATCTAACGTGCCATCTTCGAGCAAAGGTTCTAATACAAATTTGTTGCCACTTAGGGTTTGAGAGCATGTTTAAGCTTGTTCAACATACCCATCTGGGGTCTGATACAGATTCATTGCCGCTTAGGGTTTAAGATCCACGGGACAGATATTGAACTATATTCAAAGTGGTTCTTTACAAGGCTTCTATAATGAGCATTCAGGGCAGCAAGCCCAATGGTTGTACCACTTACGAGGATAATAAAGGGATCTTCATCGACGATGTGGTTCCCTCTTCCCCTTTCCATCTTGCAGGGTGTTGACTCTTAGTCATAAATCACACACTTAGAAATATCTTAGCATTACATTTTATGGTTAATTTAATAAGTCGAGCACATAATACTTTAATGGTCGGTGTCGAGAGACAGATATCAAGAGACCCTAAGTCATAGGAAACTGGGACACAGGGGCGCTGACAAAGTGGGAAATAGCAAGAACAGTAGGCTAGGCCAACTAAAAATGGAAACAAGCCGGTCGAAAATCAAAACAAGTCGGCTGAAACCACTAAATGGTTTTTGGTGTAGAGGCTGAAAAACATTTTAGTGCCATTTTTTTTTAGTTTTTATATGTTGGGGATTTCATTGCGATTTCTCAAAGGCACTGGAAGCTGAGTTAGACGTATCAAGGAACACACCAAGTTTATTTTCCAGAGGTATTTTCCTTGTAATTTGATGTATTTTCCTTGTATTTTCCAGGGGTCTTTTCCTTGCATAGCTGAACGCATTGGTATTGAAGTTTCCTAACAAGTGTTTTGCATTGGTATTGAGGTCTCCTTACATTTTTTGATCGTTTTTGTCTTATCGTCCTTTAGATGAATTTTGAGAGAACATTGTCCCAGATGTGAATATATCCCGATTACATTTGGAACTAATTTAGTTATTACATGCCAGTAAATATCTATGTTGTTTTCCCATTTTTTTCATAAATGTAATTTCATGTGTGTTTCTACTTGCCTTATTCTTTGGTGGAAACCACTTTTTTCTGAGGAATATTATAATTTGTGGAATTCAAGATATGTTCTAAGACATGTTCATAATGGAAACACTGGTTATTGTTACTTTATTTCCTAGTTTATTTATGGACTTTATGTATGGTTCTTGAGACATGGTCACCATGACAGAAGTGCAACCCATATAATTGTGAAGTCATATCATAGCTTCTAGCCTATAATTGGATGACTATTATTTTGGAACAATTGGCTTCCTTTGAATTTACATTGTTGCTTCCCAAAATAAGAAACTACCTTCTTGCTAGTGGCTAAATTAGAGTTTTCATTTACTATATTATATGTAGCATTAGATGAGCAAAATAGGAAGTATATTGAAAAATATTTGACTTATGCAAACTTTGGGCATAAATTGTAAAATGTTGTACTGCATATTTTACTCAAAATTTGTAAACAATTATATTGAAGATTTAGTATATTTAAATTATGATATTTACTACCCAGAATGAGTCTCTAGATATAAAATGTTGCAATTCATATCTTATCTTTGGCTATAAAATTTCTGTTGTTTTGAACTTGAATATTTCTCAGCAGATGGACTTTATTTGAACCTTGGATTATCCTGCAATATTACTAAAATCTTTATTAGAACAAATAAATTGAATTTAAAATTCAAGGAATGAAAGATTTAACTGTTAATAATGATTTGAACCTTGGATTATCCTGGTAGGAAAGTTGGCATAACTAGTAGCTATTGTGAGCTAATGGGATGTAATGCATAGTTTCTTCTCAATTTAATGGCATTGAAACTCATTAGTAGATAGATTTCCTTTCTCCTCCACCTTCAAGATCGAGAAATATTAAGAAATTATATGCAAACTCTGAGAGCATAAAGGACTCCACTTAAATTGGTTTATAGCTAAAGTAGCTAGAGAAAGCATTAGTAGCATCCATATAGTTAGGGGCTTTTCCAAATAGGTCAATGGAAAAAAAATATGGATTTGTCGACCTTTCTAGAATTAGAGATGATGCTAGATATTTTATGGTTATCATAGAAATATAAGAAGTTACATGTAACATGTGGACTTTAATATCATATTTTGAAGTCAAATTCCAAGGTTTGAGTATGAGGTTGTGTTTAAATATTCTGTTATTATGTTCAAACTCTTTTCAATTTTCAATTTTCTTATTTAAAAATTAATATAGAGCACCCATGATACTTTGAGCTTTTGGAAGGAATCAAAAGAATTACTTATCTCATCTAGGAAAATTAGATGAACACAGGAAACATACTAAGTTCGTGGATTGAAAAACATGCCCAATTCCTTGTTAATTCATTTCTTTTTTAATAATCATTATTCAATTATTGTACATATTATATAAATATTTTATGATAAATTTCTGCTCCTATCATTAGTCCCCAAAAAGGCTCCCACAACTATGTAAATGGCATCTGGAGAAGCTTCTTACAGTGAATTCATTTTTAATTTTGATTGTAAAGACTGGAAGGTAGGGTAGGGCAACGTTTCCTTATAATTCAAATATATAAAAACTTATGCATAAGTTGAAAATGGAAATTTATATTTCATTAAGGATCAATAGATATGTACATCAATATCAACAAATCCTAGAGCCAAAGAAGCTGGGGATTCTGCTTCACATTTACGGTTATATTAAATTCCATTGTTAATTTCTATGTCGAAAATGCATTTTATATTTCATTAAAAATCAATAAATATGTACATCAAAATCAACAAATCTAGGAGCCAAAGAAGCTATGGTTTCTGGTGCATACTTACAGTTATGTTCAATTCCATTGTTAATTTTCACATCAAATGTTGAATGAGCTTAAGTATTCTACCCACAGTGTATGCCTTCATATGCCACAAACAAACATTGATTTCCCTAGAGTATTAACGACTTTCAGTATCTCCACATGGAATCAGTAGGATAAAAAATAGAGAATACCTGGATCCATCATGACATTCAAAGCACCAGAGCATAAAATTTCCACTAAGACTTCTATATGGGATAATTGTTCATTTAAAATTTCTAGAAACAAATCAAGTTATTCAATTTGTATCTCCTTTAGGTTCAGGATAGAAAAAATGAAACCTGCGCACAGGAACAATATCAATAGATGAATATCTATTGCCATTGCTTCCTATAAATATGTAAATTATAGGAATATGTTATCTTAATTTCTATTCGACTCACGGGATCCTCCCAAGTACAACATAATAGCTCAAGTACCATTTCATAAACTTCTTCAGACCTGTTTGTAGATTTGTGGTGGGCTTGTAACCCAACTCCATGCTTGCAAGGGTGACATTAGCATGTGTGAAGGGAAAATCTCCATTACTGTGAATTCTAAGGACATTCTTCTTGGCCTTCACTATCAACAATTCTAAGCACATTCTTCTTGGCCTTCATTTTATGCATTAAAAAATCTTCTTTCTTTGTTTGACTGGTCATAAATCTCCTTTCTCTATTTGACTGATCAGATTTGTTTCTTTTATATCTTCTCTAATCATTTCCAAGATATCTTTACACTATGGTTTTTTTATAGTTGACAATGATCTGACTATGATTTGTCTATAGTTGACCATGAATTGACCATGGTCAGCATGACAGAAGTACAACCCATAGAATTGTGAAGTCATCTCATAGCTTCTAGCCTATGATTGGACGATCATTCTTTTTGAATAGTTGGCTTCCTTTGAATTTACATCGTTGCTTCTGAAAGTAAGAAACTACCTTCTTGTTAGTGGCTAAATCAGAGTTTTCATTTACTATATTATATGTAGCATTAGACGAATAGAATAGGTAGTATAATATTTAGGTCATAGAAGGGACCTGCACCCTTCTTTGCCACATGAGCAGGCCCGAAAGAGCATGTTAACTCACTGAAATGTCTTGGTTTTCCCCTGAAAAATCAACGGTCACACCATATGCTATTTTGGAATTGTGAAATGATGTACATTAGGGATGGCAGAATTTCATTTCAGTTTTGGTATGTTTTGGATACTATTATGTTGCCCCGGGAGGTATTTCATGCAGCATAAGCCTGAGGGTTATTTATTTTGGCATTATGTCTTGTGATTGGCATATTTTTTTAGGTTCACTTATGTATATTTTTTTTCAGTTCCAGTGCTTGGCTTTTGCACTTTCTCTCAAGTACACTAGATGAATATCTCTCTAGCGCACTTTTGAGGAAGATGTTATTCCAAAATTTGGGTGCGATTTGGTTCGATTGATTATTCTGTTGGACCTTATAAATATTAACATTGAATGCTCTTAATTTATGCAGATGAAAATATACCTTGTTATTTTTGTTAAACACATTATTATTATAATAATTTTTGTTTAGAAGAATCAGCCACTAAGACAGGCTCATTCTCATTGGATATATATAACAGGTGAGCAGTAAATAGAGTTTCAACACCTTCGAACTTGAAAGTCAATTTTCATTAGTTAGAACAGGTCAACAAGGTGTTAGTGATAATTGCCATCACTGGCTGCAATAGGCAAAAGTTAAATCAACTACTAATCACTGAAGGTTGGCATAATTGACTATGTATAGAATCTTATTGTAGACCACCTTTTGTGGATAATAAGGATTATCATAACCTACAACTTGGTATATGTAAATATTTGTGACTCAAAAATATTCAGAAATCGACCAAATTTTATATGCATTTTCAAAATGATAAAATACATATATAAAAGGAGGTTCGAAATATAGCACATGTTTTAAAATATTCTTAAAACCAATAACCCTCCAATTTTGAAATCATCCCCACCTCAACTAATTCTAATGTCCCCGCACGACTATTCCATGATGTCTCATTGTAACTTTCTTCCCTCAAATGACCTCTATTAGTCCATCATACAACATCATTGTTCATATTTCACGACTTTACCACTGCAATTATTTCACATGGGTCCATATCTACAAAACACAAGCAAACATCCACTCTTGTCCCCATGTCCTAAGCCCTGACTAACAACTAATTTTTAAAATTCCCATATCAACTTTAATATGTATTGTAAGATGAAGAGCCACACAGAAGCCTGGGGGTGACTCCACGAGCCTGGGACTTGATAACATATATTTATGATTAAACATTCAAAGGAAATTAATTTTTTTGTTGATAAGGTAGACACTAGAATAGTAAGTGGGAGGCTTACACATGCTATTAATATTGGCACATGTTCCATCTATCATCTTTCCCTCTACAATCTTAGTGCCCACATGAACATTGTACACATGATTGGGAGCTCTAGGACACTCCCTCTCTTTCAGGGAGAAACTCAATGCTCCTTGGCTATCGACAAGCATACTAAAGCTCCTTCTCAAGATCAAAATTGAATGACAATCTGAAAACAACAACAACAAAAACAAAAAAAGATAGGTTGCACATTCCCTACACTCTCCCACATAACTAATGCTACTTGCTACTGCTCGTTTGGGAACATTTTGTCTTGCTCTGAAGCTTTTGTAAGCAAGGAAACATCAGGTACAGGCTCCACAACCCTCGAGAGTTGTAACTATGCAACTTTGGGAAATACAGTTGTGCCTCCCCTACCTAGGAATACAATGATGTTGCTGAAAAGCACACTACACTACATATTATATGGGCCATTTGCAGTAACATAGCCTTAGGTTTTACTATAAGATCCCACTATACTATTCAGGGTATAACCAATAGGGATAACATTTGAGCACTTAGACAATCACATGAATTCTTCCCTCAGGTTCATATCAAAAAAAAAAATTACTCTTCCCTTGACCATGTCGGACACCCTGCCATTTGCTATATAAATGGACCATCTATTGCTACTATCCTACTATCTATCTTTTGATCCTTTAAATAAATTTACATCCATCTCTGTCCTTCCTACACATAATTAAGAACTAGTTATAGATAAATCTTTATATAACAAAATTTGAACTTCAAATACAAGGAAAAATGAGAGGATATTACCCAAACCTTTCATGGTTTTTGCATCACAATTAAGGTTACTTCAATGTCACCCCCCACATCCTTGGTGTGCCTTCAAAAGTGAGTTCTTTGACCAAACCTACTTAGCATTATGCTTCAAGGGAATAAAAAAAAGTTCCTTGCTCATGTCAAAAATGCTCCATGAAGCGCACTCCCTAACCAGTTGTACTCTAGGACCAAACATTGATTAGGATTGGATTATTGGTCACCCTATCGACACATTCTAGAATATACTAAGATACCTAGATTCCTAATCATGGTGCTTGCTAGTTCTCTAGAAGAATGGTCTAGATACAAGTGGTATCAATGTCAATCTTACATTCTACAAGGAAATATAGATAGCCAACCAGGGTGCTCGCAAATTCTATAAGAGAATGGCCTAGATAGTGAATGTACCAATGTCAATCCTCCAAAATACTTTTACCAAGAAAACAGAGGAGATTAGAGATGTAATCAAACTTTACCAATTAGACTTGACTACTATTTCCAACCATTAATTTCTTAAACATTGATTCATAGATTTAGTGTAGATTTTCCCAAAAACAAAGAGACTAGGTGTCTCACAAAAAGAAACATGAGGGAGGAAGGAGAGGGAAGAATGAAAAAGAATAATTTTCCAACGATAATAATGTGATTTTCAAAGTTACCAAATCTATGACATCCGTAATAGCATTTGTAAGCCTGCCACTTACTATTCTAGTATCTATCTTATCCCACATAACCAATGTTGCTACTTCATACTACCTATTTTGGCACATTTTGTGCCTGCTCTGAAGCTTTTGGAAGCAAGGAAACATCAGGTATAAGCTCCATAGCCCTTGAGAATGGTAAATGTGAAACTTTGGGAAATACAATTGTGCCTCCCCTTCCTAGGAATATAATCATGTTGTTGAAAAGCACACTACTACACATATCGTACATGCCATTTGTAGTAACATAGCCTTGGTTTTTATTATAACATCCCACTGTACTATTCACGGTATAACTAGTAGGGATAACAGTTGAGCACATAGACAAGCACATATTCTCATAACTTCCTCTAGGACATGTAATCTTCAAAACTCCTTCAATAGGACAACTACTCAATAGTAGAGCTACATATAAGTTTTACATGCAAATGAATAAACATGCCCTTGTCTATATTAATGCTTGTATTTAGATCTAGATGGGTAAATGTGACTGTGCTCTGCTTTTGATTATTTTGAGAATTTTAAGTTGGTAATTGCCAAATGGCAATCACTTTCATTTAAACTGTACTTCAAGTGATTGCCAAGTCCTATTTACAAACTTAGTTTAAGGAATTGTGACAAATTGGACAATATCCATAGACTTTGAGAGAAAATAAATGTGTAGTACCTTAGTGATCTAGGGCGATTTTTCCTGTAGAAAATGAATTTCTTCCTCCAGTCTACAATTTAATTGAACATAATTGTTGTATTTTTTAGTGAGAAGTACTATTCCTTAGTAATTTATGCACAACATGTATCATTCAATAATTTGAATCTTTTCATTGACAATATGGTAAATCCCAGCAATACAATAATCTTAGTGGGGTAATGTATCATTTTGCAGCTTCAATTATTTCATCAATACATCAAACCAAGTACATCGTAATAGCTCAAGTACCATTTCACAAACTGCTTCAGACCTATTTGGAGATCTGTGGTGGGCTTCTCACTAAACTCCATGATTGAAAAGGTGACATTAGCATGTGTGAAGGGCACATCTCCATTATTGGGAATTCTAGAAACATTCTTCTTGGCCTTCACTTTCAGTAATTCTAAGCACATTCTTCTTGCCCTTCACTTTCTGGATTAACAAATATTCTCTCTATTTGACTGATCGTAAATATTCTTTCTATGTTTGACTTATCCGACCTGTTTCTTTTATATATTTTTTTATAATTTCCAAGATATGACCACAACAATTGATATTTCAAGCCTTGATTGTAAGGCTTATATAGTGTTCTAACAACAATAAATTTCTTTATCCTACTAGCCAGGGAAAAACAAGGAGGTAAGGCACCTACGTCATGTATGGAATTCATGTAGGCCAAAATTGTTGCATATGCAGTCAAGGGATCTCAATAAAACTGTATATGATGAGTATAGACAATTCTTACAAAAAATTCATCTCTATTGAGTGTGTGATAAAAATATGCTAAATGGAAAGGAAGTGGAAATGAGGAAGCCAATAAAGATGAACTCTGCTAGGTGGAAATCGATTTATGAAAAAAATAAGGGACATGTTTTCCCCTAGGAATGAAAAGACTCTCTATTTTCTACAAATTAGAATATTATGAGAGCATGCCAATAGCCCACCTATTTGATACTATGCACATTGGGAAAATGTGGCAGAGTGCTTGTGGAAACATATAAACGGAAGTAACCTTGAAGCAAAAATAAAGTTAAGAAAGGACCTTCGAGTTGCCAATACCATGCGGAACATGTGGTTTCATGAAGACAACTCATATGTTCATGCTCCATTCACATTTACATCAAATGAGAAAGAGAACATCATTTCTAGTATGAAAAGCATAATATTTCCTTATTTATTTGGTGCAAAATTAAAAAACTTATTCAGAAGAGATGGATCTAAGTTCTCAGGACTAAAAACACATGATTGGCGCAACTGGATAAAGGTAACGTTGCCACATGTTATATTTGATGGAAACTTAATTAGAAAATTTTATATCTTAGTGATAATATCAGTTCATGCATATTTGAACATGGTTATTTGTTAATGGTCATGCTACTATAGTGATAAAATCATTTCATGCATATTTGAACATGGTTATTTGTTAGTGGTCATGCAATATGTGTTTCCTGCAGCAATACAAAGTACTTTTGACCACAATGTCACTTTGCTATTTACAAATTATCTAAATATATGAGGTATTTTTCAATCCATCATGCATACTCTTCCATTATTCTTATCATTTGAATTGCATCACTGGTTATTCCTTATAATGAGTTTCTACTTTTAATTTGCAATAAATCACAAGTCTTTATTGTAATACATGGTTATACTTGTAGTTGGGTCTCATCTAAAGAGATACATCAGGATGAGTTGAAGTATTGGAAGAGGAATGTTTCACTTTTGATGTGTGATATTCAAATGTTCTTCCCTCCAAGCTTCTTTAATCCTCAATAGCACTACCTTCTACACCTAGAAGAAGAGATTGAACATTGTGGTCCTATTCATATTCAAACAATGTGGCTCGTGGAGGGATATATGAAGGTCTTAAAACAATTTGTGAGGCAAAAGGCTTGACGATAAGGGTCCATAGTAGGGGTACCTGGTTTTCCAGGCAATGGTTCATTTGAGTGAGTACTTACCTCAATTTCATTTTGAATCTCCGTGATTATGGAATTATAACCAATCTAAATCATTTGAAGGAGAAAAAATAGAGGGTGAAGGTATAAAAAAATGTTAGTAGGAATTATTTTTATCTTAAATTTTATATTTAATGGATTTAAATAATTATTAATTCATTGAACAAATACATTTTTCATGGTAGATGCTAAGGAGTGGGAGGCATTACATTTGTATGATAGATACAATTCTGACTTTATGTTGGAATGGATGGAGAAGTATGCTGAAAAAGGAAATTACAAGATGAAAATGCATGGGCCGATATATATAATAGAGAGGGTGAAAACACTACTCGAGGATTGTCTACAAGCCATGAAATAAAGTGGCCGGAGAGATTCTTGTGGAATTGGATAAAGACAAATATTGAACACGAGGCAACAAAAGGGAAGGATAGAGTAACACAACAAGAATTAAATTTCATTAAAGGATCTATAAATGGAGAGGTGATATTTATTAATATATTTCATATATTTAATAAAGTTTTTGTTATATTTCATATCCTTGGATATAATTATTTGATATTTATATGAATTTAGGTAAGGTATTACAAAGGAATGTGGAATTTTGGTCATCATTTTCGCATCAGAAAAGTTGATGAAAAGAGAAAAACTTATGATTGTAGAGTTTCAACATCATTTGAGGTGGAATGTCATTCACGTGCAAATGATAGACAACTAATGACAAGCACACTTTGCTACTCTAGAGTGTTGGAGTATGTTATAGATCTTGGTTTTATGTCTTTCAAGAAAAATGTTTTTCTTGTTGAATGGTACTAGCTTCTTGAAGTAGGAGAAGAAAAAACTATCTGCTCCATAATAATGGATTCCATATGATCAATACATCTAGGTTTGAAGCCACTACTAAACCTTATGTTTTTCCCTGTCAATTTGACCAAAATTTTCTCATCCCAATTTTAGAACAACCTGATTAGTCATTTGTGATTGATTATGATTCAAAAGGGCAAAGAGTAACTTTTGTTCAAGATGTAGAGGGCCATGATTTACTTGAATATGCAGAGTTTCCCATGAATACATAGATGACCAATCAAGAGATGATGAATAATTTATTTCCAATGGTGCATATCACCAAGACGAAGACCAAGATGAGTTTACTGAAGTGTCTCAAGGACATGAGCAACCACATGGGCATTAAGTCCATGAAGATGATGAATTTATTGACTTTAATTTACCTGTAGTTGAAGGTGATGAAGACTATGAAAATGTTGGTATTAATTTATTCGTGCATTTAGGTTCTATTAATTATGGGGTATATATTCCATCAAGTGAGGAGATTTCATGCGAGGATGACATTTTTTATTACTATGTTTACTTTAAGATAGTTTTAAGGATTCACTACAATATAATTTTTCTTTACAAGTTAAGCATTGAGTTTTTAATTGCAATGAACATTAAGTAATTTCAAGTTTTAAGGTTTTACTTGTGAGTATGACATTATTCGATCACTATGTTTAATTTAAGATAGTTGTAAGGATTCACTAGAATATAATTTTTCATTTCAAGTTAAGTATTGAGTTTTTGATTGTAATGAACATTAAGTAATTTCAATGTTTATGGTTTTACTTTAAAGACATATATATTTGGTGGAGGCACATGATCTACCACAACTCAATTCCTTAATTGAAATTTTGAATACCTTTACTTTATGCCATCAACACTTAGAGAACAAAAACACAACATTATAAACTTAGAAATGTTGGAAATAATACTGAGAGGGGGGGGTGAATTAGTATTATCAAGTCAAATATTCCTTTTTTCAAAATCAAATGATATACGCTACTTCAGTTAATTAAACCCGCTATATACACAACTATGTAGAAGGAAACCCATGTATATAATGCAAACCTTTAATTTACTTTATCTTTCTGATGTTGATTGTTAATCTGTGTTTCAGAAGACAATAACCAGTAACCAGAAACAGTAAAACAGAGCAGAAAGACAATTGCACACAAGAACGCAAGATATAAGGTGGAAACCCAATGTGGGTGAAAACCACCTGCTGCAATTTGTCTCTATATTCTCTTTAATTAGAAACTTCTTTTTACAATTGTACTGGTCCAGTCCTTTACTGGTACGCAGGCTGCAACCTGCAGAGGGATACAACCCTCTCTCGTTTTCCAGCTTCTCCTGGGAGGGAGCTACGACCCCCTTAGCTCTTGTACTAGCCAAGATACTAGTACGTAGGTGCAGGCCTACAGAAGGCTACAACCTTCTCTTTCTTTTAGGGACCACGTTTCATAAATTTTCAGACTCGATCCACAAATAACATCAATCAAACATCAAGAATTTTTGCATCTACCAATCACCTTTTCACCAATCAAAACTGAATCAACATAAACACTTCTTTGACGACTATACCCAGATCACAGTAACAGTAACCACACAACAAATTTGAACCCAAAACACTGCAGTAGTAAACAGACGCAGCTAGATCACAACTCAAAAGATATACGCTGCTTTAATAACCTGAAACCTGCGTGCATACGCTTCTGCGTATGGAACAAACTCCATATATGCCCCTTCGCTTCACTGAACTAGCATGTATACGCACCTTCGCTTCACTGAACCTACTTACAGATCTATAAAGGATAATTCACTCTTTCAGATATTCAAACACTAATTATCCCAGATTATCAGACTTATAGATTAAGCAAGCACCACATATAGCAGATCAAAATCATACAAAGATACTATCATTCAAGCTTAAAGATTATGACCCATGAATAGAACTTATCCTTCTCTTTGCGCTAGGGTTCCACCTTCATTCAGATCCAGATCTATACCATAACCCAATTACCAGTATTCTAGATCTAGCACTTTATCAGTTATTCAATAATAATTCAGATGATTCTTTGTCACATGATCTCCTTCCTCTTTTATAGTCTTAGGCCTTCCACAACACCACAGTCCAAAACCATAATAAACCAATACCAAGGACCCAATACCTAGGGTCAACACTTCTGATGAGGTACCATGGTCCAAAACCATAGGTTCAAATACCATGGACTAACTACTACGGACCAAAAGTAAGCTTTCCAACATATACGTGCCTTTCCTTGCATGAAAGTGCGTGTATACTCATACGCACCTTTTTAATGTCTAAGCCGCGTGTATACGCGTCTTAGTCTAGATGAAACTGTGTATATGTCTTTTCCTTCATTCTGAAAGCCTGAACTGAGATCTGTTACCAAAGAGAGTTGCCATCAAGGACAACACCTGTGCCATAGCTCCAAACCTATGCCATAATGCCAACAATCTCCCCCTTTGGACTTGATGGCAACCCCACAATCCTCAAAGTCAATCTGCCCCTTTGTCATCAAGGGCAAAGGGTTGTACTCCCCCTAAGTACATGCTGAAATTTCTACGCTGTTGTGCTGACCATGCTCCCCCTGACTGTAGGCAAGATCCGAAAAAGATGTTCTTTAATAAGAACCATGACTTATGCATCATAAAATACCTTACTATCATCAAAAGACTCAATACATACATCCATCACCCAACCAAGTGGGGATACATCAAAAATTTACATATGACAACCAAGTTCATTACATGTTCATCCCAGGCATAGTGGGGAAATCAAAATAGGCCGTTACATGACCTTGACACCATAAAAGAGATAGAATAAAAGAGATACATGACATAGAGACGAAATATCAAGACTTATGAAAGTCACCAATAACTGATAGTAGAAACATTTGTCAATCACCATTCAAATCAGCAGCCAAGATTTCCTTTTGTTCTCCCTCTGCCTCTGTTCCACCTTAAACCAACAACAGCTGTGATCTAGAACCACAAGCTTCTAAGATAATGCCAACAATGCATTATTAGAAGGTTATCTGCTCCCCCTGAACCTGTGCCAGATGGTCTCAGTCAGATCCATATCAGAATATCTTCAACCAGAGCCTGTCCCTACTGATATCCATCAAACCTCCATATACGCGACTGTCTCTGCACAAACTAGCGTATGTACGCGGATCCTCCTCATGAAACTCGCGTACACCCATTTTTCTCTGAAACAAACAAATTTTAATAGCAAGATGATGCATCAACTACTCCAAGATTTTGTCTGAGGTATTCAAATGTCTCCCTAGGTAGTGGTTTGGTGAGAATATCAGAAACTTGTTCCTTAGAAGGAACATACTCCAATTTGACCTTTTGTTCCAACACTTGTTCCCGGAGAAAGTGATACTTGATCAGTATGTGCTTGGTCTTTGAATGCATGACTAGGTTATTTGAAATGCTGATTGCACTTGTATTATCACATAAGATGGAGATAGGTGGTGTACAAGTGATTTGAAAGTCCTGCAAGGTTTGCATCATCCAAAGAAGTTGAGTGCAGCAAGATGCAGCAGCCACATATTCCACTTCAGCTGTAGATAAAGCAATCGAACTCTGTTTCTTGCTGAACCAAGATACTAATCTGGAACCCATAAAGAATGCACCACCAGTTGTGCTCTTCATGTTATCCACGCTTCTGGCCCAATCTGCATCTGTATAAGCATGAAGTGTGAGATCTGTATCTCTAGGATACCATAAGCCATAATTTTGAGTTCCTTGAAGGTACTTGAAGATTCTCTTCACTGCCTGAAGATGAGTTTCCTTTGGATTTGCCTGAAATCTCCCAACTATTCCCACTGCATGCATGATGTCTGGTCGGGTACCTGTCAAATAAAGTAGACTTGCAATCATAGATCTATAGGTTGGTTGATGCACTGCTGCTGATTCATCATTTGCACTAAGGCTGCATCCTGTGACCATGGGGTTACATACTGGTTTTTGATTTTCCATGCCATATTTCTTCAAAATCTTCTTGAGATACTTGGTTTGAGACAATAAGATCCCGCCTTCTTTTTGTTAGATTTGCAATCCAAGGAAATATGTCAGTTCTCTAAGCAAAGACATTTCGAATTCTTTCTGCATCACCAATGCAAAGCTTTGACTCATAGCTCCTTCATTGCTGCCAAAGATAATATCATCTACATACACAACAAGTATTAGCAATTTGTCATTTTCAATTTTTATATAAAGATTGCTATCTGCTGATCCCTTTGAAAAACCTTGTTGATGAAGATATTTGTCCAAATGGTAGTACCAAGCCCTTGGAGCCTATTTAAGACCATAGAGAGCATTTTTTAGTTTGCATACAAGATTTGGATTATTCCCAAGGATGAAACCATCTGGTTGCTCAATGTACACTTCTTCTTCTAAGTCTCCATTCAGAAACGTTGATTTCACGTCCATTTGAAATACTTTGAACTTCTGAAAGCTTGAGAGAGCAAGGAACATTCAGATGGCCTCAAGTCTAGCAACGGGAACAAAAGTTTCTTCAAAGTCTATTCCTTCTTGTTGAGAATACCCTTTACACACAATTCTGGCCTTATTTCTAATTACTTCTCCATTTTCATTCAACTTATTTTTAGGGATCCATTTTGTCCCTATGACATTCTTATCTTTTGGTCAAGGAACCAACTCCCAAGTGTTGTTCTTTTCGATCTGCTCAAGTTCCTCATCCATTGCCTTGACCCAGCATTCATCTTGCATGCCTCTTTTACATTTTGTGGCTCAGTGGAGGAGAGAAATGCCAAATAGCTTGAGGCTTCTGCGATTGTTCTTCTTGTTTGTACACCTGCCTCTTTCTGCCCCAAAATTTGAGATTCTGGGTGATTCTTCTAAACATATCTGGATGGAGTCTTCTCTTCTTTCCTTATCTGTTCCTCTAGTGCCTCTTGAGGTTCTTCTTCATCATCAGTCTGATTTGGAGAGTAGTCTTCATCCTCTTCGATATTTTCATAATTTACTTGCCTAGGAATGTATCATTTTTCATCAACCACTACATCAATGCTATCAATAATTCTTCCAAGTCTTTTATTGTAACACTTATATGCTTTGCTGTGGGGAGAATAACCAAGCAGAATGCCTTCATCTACTTTAGGTTCAAGTTTGCCAAGCTGTTCATCCTTATTCTTAATGTAGCATCTGCTTCCAAAAATTTTGAAATGATTTACTAAAGGAGTCTTACCATACCAGAGCTCATGAGGAGTTTGAGTGCTGTTCACTTGGACATTTGTTTTGTTGAGAATAACCACTGCAGCAAATGCAGCTTCACCCCAGAAGGTTGCGGGAGTTCCAGACTCATCAAGCATAGCACGAGCCATTTGTTGAACCGTTCCGTTCATCCTTTCCACCACTCCATTTTGCTGACGAGTCCTAGCTATAGAGAATTCCCTTCTTATTCCATGTTCTTCACAGAAATTGAAAAATTCATTTGAGGTAAACTCCCCACCTCTGTTAGACCTGAGGCACTTAATTTTGTGATCTGATTCGTTTTCAGCCAAGGCTTTGAAGGATTTGAATTTTTCGAATGCTTCGTCCTTATGTTTCATAAGTCCCAACCAAACCATCCTGGAGAAGGCGTCAATGAATAATATAAAGTATTCTTCTCCTCGAGGTGACCTTGTCCTAAATGGACCACATACATCTGTATGGACTAGTTCAAGAGGCCTGTTGGTTGATCCTTCCTTCTCGGGGAAGTTAGTTCTAGTTTTCTTAGCAAACTGACATGATTTGCATATGGTGTTGTCTAGAATTTTGATATCTGGAAGACCACGAACTGCCTGGTATTTGCATGCTTTCCTTATTTGTGAAAAGCATAGATGCCCCAAACTCTGGTGCCATAACCAGTGTTCATCATCCTTGCTCAAATAGCATTGTTGTTTTCCTTCTTCAAATATGTATAGATTATTTGGAGTTCTTCTTCCTTTCATCATTGTTTTTCTTGTATCAAGATCACGAACACTACATCCATTTGATCGAAATATTACCTCGATTCCTTGATTGCACATTTGACTGACACTCAGTAGATTATGCTTCAAGCCATCAACATACAAAACATTTCTAGCTTTGACCTTTTCTTTCAACTCAAAAGTGCCTTTTCCTTTTATGGCTGTAGGGGTATCATTTCCAAAAGAAACTTTCTTTCCCTTTTCTAAAGCAGTGTATGATTCAAGTTTTTTTTATCACCTATCATATGCTTTGAACATCCGCTGTCGATGTACCATAGATTTTCCTGTCCTTCTGCATAAAAAGCTATCCCACATCTTTCTGGTTGTGGTTCCTTTATTCTCCATGTTCTGGTGCTTGAGGCTTGTTCCTTTGTCTGCCGAAACCTGCTCCTGCATTAAGAATCTTCATGACCGAATTTATTACAAATAGAACATTCAATTTCATTTTCAAGGGGCAAAAAGTTGTTATAGGTATTTTTCATAATCCCAGTCATACTTCTTTGTTGTTGAGCTTCTCTAGTCATGATTGTCTTATAGGAAACACATTGAGCTGCTTTGATCCAAATTTAAACAGGAACGCAATAGATTACAAAGATAACCATAAATATAGAGATGCGATAACCATACATACAGAGATGTGGCGGAAATAATACTTCATTTCATTAATGGAGAATACTGAAAATATGCTTACAAACAGCAATAGAAATAAACCAGCTAGGGCGATAGTAGCTTATCTCTGAGAAGAGATGTGGTGGCTACATGCCTCAGAACTGTCCTAAACTGTCTTTACAATGAGGCTCGAAGGCATATTTATTATTGAGAAACAATGGAAAACCCTTCACGTTCCAAAGCCTAACCCTAGAAGATGAAACGCCAAATTGTGGGCCCCGTTATGGGGTGAGTTGGACAGCCAACTTCCCGGGGTCGCGAATTGGTCGTATTATCTCCGTTTGATGCGCATGATAGCCCGTTGGAAAGATCTACCCGAGGACTACGGCGGAAAAGACAATTTTTATTAAAAAAATCGTTGGCGGTGGATTTCCAAAAAACGTCGTTTAGGGCCTCAAAACGGCTCCGGAAGTTTAGGACCTGAAAAACTGCTAAAAATAGTAAATTGTGCTATAATTAAGGAAACTAAAAAACTAAAAGAGACAGTTGTGGGGGTCCAAATGGGATAGGTAGGTGGCCATCAACATCCACCTGGATCATGCTTTGTGACCAAAGTTATGGCAAGAGAAACATTGGCCATTGAAGAAACTTCTCCGATTATCAAATCTACCAGCCAAATGAATGTAATTTCTATTGTCATCCATTCTTGAAGCAAATTGAGAAGTTTTTACCTGTGGCTGGTTGTAGCTTTTGTTCACCCTTAAGATGGATTGCCCCTGGTTTACCTGGTAGTCTTTGTTTGTTCTTGATGTAATTCGTCCGTGCTTTACCTGGTGATCTCCATTGGGCTTTTTCTCATTCCTCCTTGCTGCATCAAGATAACTCTTTGAGGTGGATGCTTGAGATGTTTCTCCATTATAACCCAGACCTGTCTTGATTAGTGGAGAACGCTGTACATTGATAATCTCATCCAGAGTTTCAGATCCTTTAACAAATTTAAGATTAAGAGCCTTTGTTTTCTCAATTTCTTTCCTAAGGCCAACAGTTTCACATTCTAACTTCTCAAGAAATTTTTCTTTTTCATCAAGTTTAAATTGCAGAGTATTAATGATCACATTCTTTTCTTCTAAACATGTCTTAAGTCAATAAATCTCTTCATAAAAGCCATCCACATCTATAGAATCCATGTAATCATCATGTTCAAAATCCATTAAAAGTTTATAATCATTACCTCGTTCATCTTTGTCACTATTTGATAGGCCATCACTGTCATCATGAGTGTAGTAACTTTTCTTAGTTGCATTCTGTTTCTTGTTCCATCTAATAGGTTCCTTCCCTTTGTCAATCTTATCCTTGTGAGGAAATTTGGCAGCATAGTGACTGACTCTTCCACAAGCAAAGCATTTGAAAGGTAACTTACCTCGGAACCATCCAGTACCCCGTTGAAGATTTCTGACAAAATTTGATTCTTCTTCTTCTTCTGACACGTGTCATGACTCATAGTACTCTCCTTTGCCTGAAGCCTTGAAGGCAGCTTCTTTCCTGTCTGATGGACCTCCTTTCCTCATTTCATAAGCAGTTAGAATTCCGTGTAGCTGTGAAATTTTAAGGTTTTGTAGATTCTCCTTTTCTTCTATTGCACAAACTTTAGATTCAAACCTAGGGGACAAAGATCTTAGAACTTTTTCAACCACAACAGCCTCTTTTATTTCTTCACCCAAATTTTTCATACAATTAACAATCTCATCTACATGAAGAAAATAGTTAGCCACACTTTCATCATTATACATCCTGAGATTTTCATACTGAATCCTGAGGGTTTAAAGTTTTGCTCATTTTACCTGATCATCTCCGTCATAGCTCAGAACAATCTTGTCCCATATTTCTTTTGCAGATTTAAACTACATTACCTTGACAAATTCTGATTGAGATAGGCGTCCTAATAGAGTATTGAACGCATTTGCATTTGTTTCATATTTCTTCTTCTCAACCGGATCTGTAGGAGTTGCTGATGGAAAAGTATACCTTGTATCTATGATATCCCAGACTTCTGTACCAAGAGATTTAAGATAGGTAGTAACTCTTACCTTCGAATAAACGAAGTTTGTCGCATCAAAAATTGATGGCCTGATTGATGCTTCCCTCTTGTAGTTGCTCATGATGAAAGATCTTTCTTCAAGCAATCAAGCTTCTTCTGAGGAACCTGCTCTGACACCAATTGTTGGAAATAATATTGAGAGGGGGGGTGAATCAGTATTATCAAGTCAAATATTCCTTTTTTCAAAATCGAATGATATACACTACTTCAGTTAATTAAACCCGCATATATACACAACTATGTAGAAGGAAACCCGCGTATAGAATGCAAACTTTTAATTTACTTTATCTTTCTGATGTTGATTGTTAATTTGTGTTTCAGAAGAAAATAACCAGTAACCAGAAATAGTAAAACAGAGCAGAAAGACAATCGCACACAAGAACGCAACATATAAGGTGGAAACCTAATGTGGGTGAAAACCACCTGCTACAATTCATCTCTATCTTCTCTTTAATTAGAAACTTCTTTTTACAATTCTACTGGTGCAGTTCTTTACCAGTATGCAGGCTACAACCTGCAGAGAGCTACAACCCTCTCTCGTTTTCTAGCTTCTCCTGGAAGGGAGCTACGACCCCCTTAGCTCTTGTACTAGCCAAGATACTAGTACATAGGTCCTGGCCTATAGAAGGCTACAAAATTCTCTTTCCTTTAGGGACCACGTTTCATAAATTTTCAGACTGGATCCACAAATAACATCAATCAAACATCAAGAATTTCTGCATCTACCAATCACCTTTTCACCAAACAAAACTGAATCAACATAAACACTTCTCTGACGACTGTACCTAGATCACAGTAACAGTAACCACACACCAAATCTGAACCCAGAACACTGCAGCCGTAAACAGAGGCAGCTAGATCACAACTCAAAAGATATACGCTGCTTTAATAACCTGAAACCTGCGTGCATATGCTTCTACATATGGAACAAACTGCGTATACGCCCCTTCGCTTCACTGAACTAGTGTGTATACACGCCTTCACTTCACTGAACCTGCGTACAGATCTATAAAGGATAATTTGCTCTTTCAGATATTCAAACACTAATTAATCCAGATTATCAGACTTATAGATCAAGCAAGCGCCACATATAGCAGATCAAAATCATACAAAGATAGTATCATTCAAGCTTAAAGATTATGACTCATGAATAGAACTTATCCTTCTCTTTGCGCTAAGGTTCCTCCTTCATTCAGATCCAGATCTGTACGATAACCCAATTACCAGTATTCCAAATCTAGCACTTTATCAGATATTCAATAATAATTCAGATGATTCTTTGCCACACGATCTCCTTCCTCTTTTATAGTCTTAGGCCTTCCACAATACCACGGTCCAAAACCATAATAAACCAATACCAAGGACCCAATACCTGGGGTCAACACTTATGACGAGGTACCATGGTCCAAAACCATAGGTTCAAATACCAAGGAGTAACTACCATGGACCAAAAGTAAGCTTTCCAACATATACGTGCTTTTCCTTGCATGAAAGTGCATGTATATGCATACGCGCCTTTGTAATGTCTAACCTGTGTGTATACGCGTCTTAGTCTAGATGAAACTGTGTATATGTCTTTTCCTTCATTTTGAAAGCCTGAACTGAGATCTGTTACCAAAGAGAGTTGCCATCAAGGACAACACTTGTGCCATAGCTCCAAACCTGTGCCATAAGGCCAACAAGAAAAACTTTGCATATCGAGTATTGTTGGTGTCTTTCTTTAGGTATTTAAACATAATTAATTTGTGTATGTTATTGTTCATGTGCTGGTGAATTTGAATTGTGTTATTAATGTCACTTTCATATGTTCTCAAATCAATTTTTTCTTATTTTTACGTTATTATGTGTTTTTTTAAGAATATTCCCATGGATGTTACTGATTCTACTATGGGGGATTCAATGATCTTAACCGTTTTTATGGAAATTTTAACAAATGCACAAGGGAAAGACCTTGCTATGATGATGCATGAGGTAAGCTTGAATATTGTCTTTTGTACGTTCAATTATCATATGTTCCTTATTATATTATGATAATTTATGTTTGTGGAATGCAGCCAATCTGTAAAGTTGTTTCAACCCCTATAACACCTTTTAATACATCTAAGGTAATGCTAGTAGTAAGAATTGATAACATTTTTGTGCATTTAATCAACTTATTTCAATATATCTATTTATTAATATTTGTGTTTTTCTAGGCGTGCATTTTTTTGGCAGGCAATATTCATTTATGCCCCTCAATACACCCAATGTTGGCATGCATGGATCATTAATGCCCCCATATACATCAAATGTTATGAAAAATGTAATATTCAATCATCTATTTGTGTGAGTTTGATTATGTTATTTGTTGAGAAATCTAGGGCATAACAATGAAGGTGATTTCACTTTTTAATAATTGTTTGTGATGTATTTTTACTTCTTTAGATTAGCTTTTACTTTCGTTTGTTTTTTATTAGAGATATTATTCATCAAATAATTACCAAACCATAGCAAGAGTATAACATGATCAAATTCCTCTTCCATCTTCTTCGCTTGACTTCACCCTGCATT
This sequence comes from Pinus tabuliformis, assembly GCA_031772625.1. Lineage (NCBI taxonomy): Eukaryota > Viridiplantae > Streptophyta > Pinopsida > Pinales > Pinaceae > Pinus > Pinus tabuliformis. The sequence goes on along the minus strand of CM062805.1, from coordinate 352,930,866 downwards.
CTTGGCAAGTCTACTTGAGTTGGAGACCTTCTTTTAGTGATGATAACGATATACTTACCCAAAGATAGTCTGAATCATATGCCTCGCTTGTCCTATTCTACACTTCGCTGATTTTAGAGTTTCTTGTGTGTTTTCGATGCCCTAACAAATTAGGGAAAACTCTCCTTTTATAGCCTTCATGTCACTGCCTTTTGAGCCGACTTGCTACTGACCTGAGGCTGACCTGTTGTTAACATTTTGACTTGGTCCTGGAGGGTCATTTGAGTCTATTTGACATAAAAAAATTATTCTATGCAATATGTAACATGCCTAAATGGGTCTTTGTTGGCTTATGGGGGGTTGATCCAGGTCCAGTGTTATTTAGCCAAACAAATCCCTACACTACTGGCCCTTTGGGCATCAACCCATGGAGCGCAGACTGAAGTCTCACCCAAAATAGTATGGGAGGATGTTGGAACCAACTTTCTGCACCCTTGAGATGTGTGTGATGTCGATTTAGTCCAAGTAGACCTACCTTTGAGTATGTCACTTTGTGCACTTTCCCAATCGTCAGTACCCTAAAGAAGTGGCACAATCGTCTTTTACGTAGCCCTAACCAGGGGCTGAGATGCTCTCACGTTACTATGGCAGTGATCTATGCTTTTTCCTAACCTAGACTAAATATCTTACTTATCTTCTTTAAGTGATCTTAGCTAACTTCGCGTAAACAGATATTCTGTCCTGCATTCACTTAATCAACACCATTATACACATTCGCACATGATATAAGTATTAGAAGTGAATTTTAAAACTAATATAATAGATGCATAAAACAGGAAATAAAAATGCAGAATTGATAGGAAACTTCTCTTTATTAATACTTCCAATTGATGCAGACTTGATTTGTCCTGCGCACTCAGCTGCATGGGTCCACGCACTCAGTTGCAAACTACTAGGCCTCTGTGCACTCAGTTGCAGAGCTTTCTACTACTCTACGACCCAAAAATAGACTTTACTCCACAGGTCTGACCTGATCCTCCATTATTGCTTCTTCTTTTACGCATGCCTTAACTACTTAGAGCTTTGTTCTCTTTATACAATCCCATGGTCCGCAGACCATGGGTAGATCTCTACAACTGACATTACTTTAACAAAATTGAGGCGGACAACCCTATGACTCTTTAACAAACTATGCACTCTGCGCCCACAAATTGCAGAGTCTCTATATCATAATTATAAAATTGATCAAAATATGGGCTCTAAGCCCCAAAACTTCACAACAATCTTTATGACAAAGGCTGAATGATTTATGAGGTTTACAAGAGCTACATTATCCAATGATGACTTCTACCAGTATGTAGACTTTTACTTCAGCTATGAGATCCTTCTCCAATTTGTATGCTTTCCATGATGCCTTCTTACTAAGATCCATTCAACCATGGAAAAGGTATTTAATCTTTTAATTTTTCCTTGCTATTCATGTATATTGTGAATAGTTTTTAAGCGTTTGTATAGTTCGCTTCTTTCATCATGCCTTTCAATGGATCACCCCATCCATTTTTTACTTCTAGTACCTGCAATGCTATTTTAGCAACTAACCCAAGCAAAATATGATATAAAAACATGATGTCAAGTTACTTTTCTAGGGTTTTATGTAATTAAGAGGTCATTTTAGGGTTTATTAAATTCAAACCTTAGATCATACACTTTTTCTTTTATGTCATTCTAGAGTTTTTCCTATGCCCTAGAAATCAAATCATAGGGAACAAATACCTTAATATTAGGGTTTCTAAATGCTAGGGTTTTCTTAAAATATAAACGCATAACTTCAACCCTACTACATCTTACGATGGACTCTTAAAAATAAAATTATTATACATGCCTCATGTCATCTACATGTAGTGCTTATTATTTTGGTTGCCAGGATTCTTTGCAATAGTATTGTACATGTCATCGATCATTTGCCATCTTCATGACCTTCTTTTAATGAGTCTTATGAGATATTGTCATTATGTAATGGGACTTTCTTCTTCATGTGTTTCATCAAGTTATAGTATGATTTCTTATGGAACATTTTGACTTGGTCTTGGAGGGTCATTTGACTCTATTCAATTCAAACAAAAATCTTTTGCGTAATATGTAATATGCCCAAATGGATATTTATGAAAACTCAATAACCAATCCTAAGAGCTCACAATGGGAGATTTATCTAGAATACAATTCCTTGAGCATGAAGCCCATGCCTCAAGCATAACAAAAATAATTATGAAGAATGAACCTAGTTACATATTTCAACACTATTCATCTATTATAACATCTTATTATTTATATTTATGCCTTGGAGGATGTTTCTAGGGTGACTCCAATAGGTATACAATTTGTTGGTATAGAGGATCTTGTTATGCCCTCTAAACCTAGACCAGAACCCCACAACAGGCCCTTTACATCAAATTTGGGTTCATTCAGAATTGTATCACCAGGACCAAAACAAGTTTCTTTAAGGAGTCTTATAGACTCACAAACATGAATGTTAAGGCTGCTATCAACTATTCATGAAAATTTTCAAATCAGACAAGAAATAATTGAACAAATTTAGTTATGGGAAATGCCATTGTTGGAGTGTGTAGTTCCTACTTCAGATCAACAGGTAAAATTATTTTATTCTTTTATGATTTCATTTGTTATGTTTAGGATAATTATTTTAGAAATGAAAATCATTTCATATTTTTGTTGGGTTCTTAACAGTTCCACAATTTCATTGTAAATGTAGGAAATAAGTGACAAAGTGCCTAATGTACCTATAAGGGCATCTACCTCAACCCACAAAACTACAACAATATCATCAGTGACCACAAAAGGAATGCAAGAAGTTACAGTCTTACTCAGTTAAGAAGGAAATGTCTTGAAGGATGAAATGGGGTTAAAATTTTATCACTTTATTTTTTGTCGTGCAGAACAATTATTCGGTAATAGCATCCAAATGGATTGGAGGAAACAAACAAATTCTAAGAAAAGAAGATCTATTTATAGATGTTGTAATAGCATTTGGTAATGATAGACTTGATAAGGAAATTGTTTTATAGATTTCAAGTTTATACATTCACTCAAAAAGAGACAATTTAAGGTCAAAGTTGACAAAAAACTTGATGTATCCACATCCATCCTGGATCACTGATGAAGTGGTGCGGGATAAATTTATGAAATATGCCAAGTTTAAGAGGAAAGTCCACAATAATCTAAACTATAGTCCATTTGCACAAGGAGGAGCTAAGAGACGCCTTTGAGATATAACAAAAGCAACCCAAGCTACGGTGTCAAGAATTGAATCTCACAAATTAGACTCTAGTGGAAATAATAGTATTTGTGGTGGCATGGAAAGTGATATTTCCATCTATTATATTTTCTATTTTAGGTAAAATAACCATAGTCACATTGAGTTAATTGTATCTTATTATTTATTTTACCTTATAAATATGGTTATCTTTGTTAATGTAGGTTCACCAGTTTCAAAAGGAAGCTTCAGAGGAGGACTTAAGATATTCTTTATTACATGGTCCCCAAGGTCTTCGACAACACATGGTACATCCAGAGGAAATATTAATTACTGGTTACTAATCTGAGGTTAGTTGTTTATAATATTTTATGAATAATTCAATAATTTAATTGGAGGTATAATGTTATTCTAACAAGTTAAAGTGGGTTGAGTATAGCGATCAGGTGAAGCATATGGGAGTGAGCATGAGAAGGAGATACAAGCACATGATTATTCATTTGTTACACAGAACCATTCAATTTTCATTCCTAAAGCTTGGCAGGAAATCGTTGTTGAATTTTATTGAATGGGAGACAAAAATAATGAGTAGGGTATTCAATGTGATGAGTGTTAGGTTCCCATATTGTCTATTTTTGACCGTATATTTTGCCATTATATTACGCTCTTCAACCCTTAGTTGAAAGCCTTTGCTAGTGTTTTGGCTTAATCACTCCAAAAGGTATAGAGTAACTCTCCTCATTGCTATATGTTTAATTATTCAACACGTAATCATGCTATCTTTATAATTGTTCCCTGAAGTTGATTAAAGTGCTGACCAATTGCTAAAACTGCCTAATTGGCAGGATCACATTTTGCAGTTGCTGAAACAGCGGAAACAACGCAAACCGTGAAGCTGAAACAACAAGAACAACATGAACCTCAAAGCTGAAACAACACGAACAACATGCACACTTTGAGGAACAGTTGAGATTTGCGTAACAAATCTGCATCGGCAAAGGAGTCTGACCGATTACTATATTGGTCATAATGATCATGATCCTCATGACTGTAACAATATTTTGTTATCAAGAATTGACTTTCCTATTTTTGCTACAAAAGGGTTGAATCAGAATGTATGAAAATCTTTTGTAATAGATGTCTCCTCTATAAAGAGGAGACATCTACATTAGAGAGAGGGACAGAAAGGAGGGGAACAAGTTGTAACATAGAAACTCTAGTGAAGGGATGAGACTGAATCTCTTTTTGTAATATGGTTTATTGGCAGATGAATACAATTATGTTCTGAGTATTTTATCTCAATTCCTGCGTTCTGGGGAATCTTGTGAGAAGGACAGGGCCCACCTTCATCACAAGATTTACCCATCTTCTTTCTGTTGTGTGGTGTGTGTGTGTGATTTCTGTTTATATCACAAGTACTGCTTCTAATGATATTTACTTTTGCTAAAACTCCATTTTCCTTTTTAACTGATTGATGTTGCATATGAGTGCCTCACTGGTGATTAGGATTTACAGAGTGTATTGGTGAACTAGACAACAGAGATAGGTGCTGAAAGTCCTTACTCTGAGGATAGCGTCCTGATCCTTTGTTGCAGGACAGCCATCACCTCCTTTTGTAGATTTGTTTCCTTTAAGTTATTTGTTCTTACTTCATTTCTGCAATAGGCTGTAACTACTGTAACTGCTGTAACACAGAGTAGGGATTTAATAGAAAGTAGATTGTTTATACTACAGCTTTTAATACCATTAAGATTGAGTACATACAATACGTAGTCACCTTTGGAATAATCAGACTTTCCCAGGTTGATAATTTATGTGGCACTCGACTGTTTTATTAATAGACAATTAAAGTGACCAACATTTTGGCGCCGTTGTCGGGGAAGGCGACTGAAGATTTTAAGGGTATTAACAATTTTTCTTTAGAAATGTAGGATGCATGAGAGGACGCAAGAAGGTTAACCATTCAGGTGGCAAAGGCAAAGGAGGAGGAAGAAAAAATTTTATTGATGATATTATTTCAAAAGCTGAGACATCCCAGAGGTTAAGCTTTCGAAGGCCACAGACCCAACACTCTTCCCAGAGAGATTATCAGACAAAGGAA